>OY755039.1:67040537-67440537 GCA_963576565.1 Aspidapion aeneum | reverse complement strand
ATCTTATCCACCTGTAACACAGTAAGGAGAGTTTTGAACATTAACAAGTAACAATAACAAAAAGTGTATGTCTTGCTCTACTTACCAAAAGCCGACATACTCTTATACTTACCGTAAAAACGAGCAACAAAAAAAAAATAAAAAAATAAAAAAAAAAAATAATAATAATAATAATAATAATAATAATAATAATAATAATAATAATAATAATAATAATAATAATAATAATAATAATAATAATAATAATAATAATAATAATAATAATAATAATGCCACACTCATGGCTCAGGAGAATACTTCCCATCTACAAAATTAACCCACGAATCGTCTCATTGTTAGAATCGGTTATGGAAAAATGGCAAACGTCACTTAACGTCAAAAGCACTGCGGGATGGTACTCAACTCAAAATATTCCAATCCGAAGAGGTATTTATCAGGGGGACAGCCTAAGTCCTCTGTGGTTCTGTCTGGCACTTAACGCACTTAGCCACATGCTAGAATCGAACAGCCATGGATATGCTGTGAAAAGGGACCCATTAGTAAAAATAAATCACCTACTCTATATGGATGATCTCAAACTTTATGCAACTAATGTAGAACAACTACGAGGTCAGCTAGAAACAGTTGCCACGTTCAGCAAAGATATCTGTATGGAGTTTGGGTTGGACAAGTGTGCTTTCGTACACATCAAAAAAGGCAAGCTACAGGAGAGCCAGAATATTACGCTTATGAACGACTCAACATTCGCACCGTTACCACCACAAGAACGATACAAATACCTTGGTGTGCAACAAACGTTCACAATGGACGATGCAGGCATGAGAAAAGCGATCCAACAAGCAATGCTAAAAAGAGTTGTAGTAATTCTCCGAACAGAGTTATCGGCTAAAAACAAAATACAAGCTATCAACTCCTGGGCACTGCCAGTTATTGCGCACACGTTTGGTGTATTGAAGTGGACGAAGACAGACTTGGAAAGTATCGACAGGTTGGTTCGAACAACACTAACAAAACATCGATGTCATCACCCTCACTCGTCAAGCAACAGGCTGTATATTCCCAGAAGAAAGGGCGGCAGAAGCCTGCTGAATTTGCAAATCATGCACGCCGGCAAAGTCAAGAAACTCCAATTGTACTTCAGACAAATGGAAGAAGATCTCCATCGTGCAATTACCGGCGTAGATAATGGAATCTCTGCTCTCAGCCTGGCATCAAACAACCAGCAGGAAGACCTACCAACGACGGTACAACTTGAAAAACAATGGAAACAAAAGCAACTCCACGGAAGGTACGCAGCGGCTCTTAACGACCCCGAGGTGAGTTTTGACCTCTCTACGCGGTACCTCGTTGATGGACGGCTGATGACCGAAACTGAAGGCTTTATAATCGCTATTCAAGATCAAGTAATCTGCACTAAGAGCTACCTTAAACACATTGCAAAAAAGGAGGTACAAGACGACCGATGCAGACTTTGCAAGGAAACAACGGAGTCCATACAACATCTCTGCTCTGGGTGTACCTACCTGGCCCCTAAAGACTACCTAAAGCGCCATGACCGCGCACTGGGAGTACTCCACCAAGCCTTGGCGCAAAAATACTCACTCACTAATCAGGAGAGGCCATTCTACACATATCAGCCTGAAGCAATTTTGGAGAACGCTGAAATAAAGCTATATTGGGACAAAGAGATCATAACTGACAGACGCATACAGCACAATAAGCCTGATATCCTCATCTTAAACCCTAAGAAAGGGGAAGGAGTTATAATTGACATGATTGTACCGCTTGATGAAAACATCAGAAAAGCCAGACTGGAAAAAATCCTAAAATATCAAGAATTACTCAACGAAATTAAAGGTATCTATGAACTCCAATTGGTTACTATCATGCCTGTGGTGATATCCTGCAATGGTTTGGTTGATAAAGAACTGCTTTCGAACCTTCAAAAACTAGCAGTGCCAAGACCGGAGTCGATAATTGCCCAGATGCAGAAGTCTATCATTTTATCAACCTGCAACACGATTCGAAAGGTCCTCAACCAGGCCTAAGCCGTTGGTGCAAAGCACTCCGGCCAAAGCCAGCCAAACCCCAGCTAAGCTGTGCAACAAAAAAAAAAAAAAAAAAAAAAAAAAAAAAAAATTATAATAATAATAATAATAATAATAATAATAATAATAATAATAATAATAATAATAATAATAATAATAATAATAATAATAATAATAAAAATCCGTGTAGGTTCGGGAGATGAAAGAATAGACCTATGGTACGTCCTGCCCGTCGTAAAAGGCGACCAAAGTGGACACACACAACCACATACATACACAACTACACGCGTACCCCGCACGGAGTGGTACAATTGCACCGCTTGGGGACTAACGACCCCACGGGTTAACCGAGTTACTCCCGGAGTGTTAGACTAGCAATCTGACATTCCGCGCTATGGACTGCTCCTGTAACACGTAGCCAAGCCTCGGATGCTGGTGGAGGAGGCACTGCTCCTACCAGCGGGACTACACAGCGCCTAGTTGATGACCGTGGAGCAAGTGGCACGGCTCGACGAAGAGGAACCACAAGGTCCGCAAGAACCATGACAGTGGAACCCAGCTTGGATGCTCAGCAAACTGAGCGACCCGCTTCTCCCACAACGGTACAAGGACGTATGCGTTGGACACGAGCTATGAACCTAAACCTCATACGCGCATACTATAAAGCTACTGACTTAGAGACCAATAAGACCGGCTTTAGGGACAGGCTTGAAGCAATTTGGAAAGACCAACATCCAGACAAGCAGCTTTCTGCTCAACGCTTATCGGATCAAGTAAGATCAATTCTTAAACGTAAAGCTATATCTGAGGCAGAGTTAGAAAACATCAAGGGAGAAATAAGGCGAAGATCAATTAGAGCTAGAGTGAGTATTATTCAGCCCCAGGAAGATGAACCCCTCGCGCCAGCGATGGAACAAAGAGAAGCCAACGAGGAATTAATCAATCTCTTCTTGGAATATAACCTTAAATTTCAAGGGATACCACTGGAAGCGAGACCGAAACTTCCAAAACTTAACATAAACAAAGAAATTAGTAACGTGGTGGATAGAATGAATATAGCTCTTAGACCTATAGCAAATACATGCGCAGATATGTTGGACACATGCCATAAAATATATTGCACGGGTGCAGCACTTAGCAGTATTTTTTATAAAACAAAACCTGAGAGGATTTCCAATGAAAAATCTTTTAACATCCCACCATGGGAAAAACGACTTCTACAAAAGATAAATGCTACTAGATCCAAAATAGGAATCCTTCATGTGTACCTGCATTCTCACAACCCTAGTAAAAAAGTAAAAAAGAAAGCAATCCTACTTGCAGCTAAAGAGAAAATCAAGACCAGAGATCCTTCTTTCAGAGAAAAGCTCATTGCCCACCTGGATATCTTAAAGCAAAAAATAGCAGCATGGGGAAACCGTATCAAGAGATACAAAAAAAGGACCCAACGATACAGTCAAAACAAATTGTTCGCACAGGCACCCAAGATTTTCTACAGAAATTTGGAGCAAAACACCCCTCAGGACACAAAACAAGATGCGCCATCCGAACAGGAAATGACTGATTTCTGGAGCAACATCTGGAGCAAAAATATCCAACACGATAATACAGCTTACTGGATAGATAGAGAAAAACAAAAACACTTGCAACTTCCAGTTATGGCGGACACGAAAGTTACGGACCAGGATGTGAAAATGGCCACGAAAAAACTTAAGAATTGGACAGCTCCTGGAGTGGATGGAATTTTTAATTACTGGTGGAAAGCAATGGAATGCTTTCATTCAACTATCGCTGAGCAATTCCAAGAAATAATAGAGAATCCAAACCTAACACCGAACTATTTCACCCTTGGAATCACCCATATGGTCCCTAAAAGCGAAGAAAAAAGAGATCCTAAAAACTACCGCCCAATCACCTGTCTCCCAGCAATATACAAATTGTTAACAGGTATCATAAATACAAAAATAAATTTTCATCTAAAACAGAACCAAATAATGGCGTGGGAGCAAAACGGATGCAAGAAAAGATCGAGAGGTACCAAAGAGCTCTTGATTATAGACACTATAGTCACCAAACAGGTTAAAATAAAAAGCCGCAATCTATCCGCAGCATGGATTGACTATCGCAAAGCCTTTGATTCCGTACCTCACTCTTGGCTTAAGGAAACACTTAGGATATATAAAATTGACCCCAAAATTATTAACCTGCTTGACCATTTAATGGAAAGCTGGAGAACCATGTTAGACCTAAAAACTTACAAAACGAAGCACATAGATATCCGACGAGGAATTTTCCAGGGCGACAGCCTAAGCCCAACCTGGTTTTGCCTATCCTTAAACCCCCTAAGTAACATGCTGAACAACAACACAGGAGGATACTACATAGATCCATATACTAAACTGACGCATTTGTTTTATGTTGATGACCTTAAAGCCTATGCGAAAAACCCTGAACAACTAAAGGGACAATTAGAGATTATTAAGACATTTAGTGATACAATAAAAATGGAACTTGGCACCGACAAATGCGCAGTGCTGCATGTTAAGCGAGGTAAAGTTACAGCAACAGAAAATCTTGCTCTTATGGACAATACTATGATTCCTGGGCTTTCCAACCACTATAAATATCTTGGTTTTTATCAAAGTTTAAACATGGATCAACTTGAAAACAAAACAAAAATAAAAAGTGAATACTTTAAAAGGGTCAATACAATTATGAAATCACTCTTAAATGCTAAAAACAAAATAACAGCCCTCAATACCTGGGCACAACCTGTTATAAGCTACTCTTTTGGTGTACTTAACTACTCATTAACTGAGCTCCAAGCGCTAGACCGACAGTTAAGAACCACTATGACTAAACATCAAATGTTGCATCCGAACTCGGCAATCGAAAGGCTATATCTTCCAAGAGATCAGGGCGGCAGAGGTATGTTAAATCTGGAAGAGACCTGTAAAAAAGAAGAACTGGAATTAGCCAAGTACTTTAAGGATAAGGACTTGCTTTTCTACCAAAGTTTATCCTTAGCTGACCACAACTATTCCCCGCTGAACCTGGCAGCTCCGATACCCGAAAAAGAAAAATTTAAAGAAATACTTAAATCCAAGTGGAAAAATAAAGCCATGCATGGTCGTTTCTATACCAGCTTACACCAGCAGGATGCCGATCTTGGTGCGAGCAATAGATATCTAACCGCTGGGTACCTTTTCTCTGAGACGGAGGGGGCCATGTGTGCAATTCAGGACCAAGTGGTTCCAACAAGGTATTATAAAAAATATATTTTAAAACAACCAGTTGAAACCACCAAATGCCGTTTATGCATGCGTGAAGAGGAATCGGTCCAACACCTTATCTCAGCATGTACTTACCTTGCACCTACCGTATACACAAATAGGCATAATAACATGGGCAAAGTAGTCCATCAGTTTGTAGCACAGAATGTCGGGCTTGCCAACAAAGACACAGCAACACACAAATACGAGCCAAAAAGCATCCTAGAAAATACGGAAATTAAGATCTACTGGGACACTACAATTCATACTGATAGGCAGGTCCTACACAATAGACCAGATATGATCATCGTCAATAAACAAACGAAAAAAACGCATTATAATTGACTTCGCAATCCCTCTTGATGACAATCTCAGCAAAACCTATAGAGCAAAGAAAGAAAAATACGCACAACTTGCAGATGAAATCGAGGAAATGTGGAGAATGCAAGTAGTAGAAATTAAGCCCCTCATTATATCAGCAAATGGGCTAGTACACAAAAACACAGCAAAACATTTAGATGAGCTTCAAGTCCAACCAAAAGCCTTAACATGGATGCAAAAAGCAGTCGTTCTTGGAACCACTGCAATCATCCGAAGAACGCTCTCTAAGCGTTAACTTTAGTTGCCTTGAGAAATCCGGCTACTGAAGAACTCCATGTAACAGTGTGGAAAAAAAAAAAAAAAAAAAATAATAATAATAATAATAATAATAATAATAATAATAATAATAATAATAATAATAATAATAATAATAATAATAATAATAATAATAATAATAATAATAATAATAATAATAATAATAATAATAATAATAATGTCTGGCCGGGAAGGGTACTGTCACCAGCAGTATCCTTCCCGCTAGGGGTAACGACGTAAGACCCTTACAGCCAGCTTCGCCTGCATGGGGGACCGTTAGGTCACAGGTTCGCAACCCCGCAGACCCCAGCAACCGATATACAGGCTAGCAACCCGTATATCGTGTACATTACCCGCTGTCAATACCAGACGCAAAA
The DNA here is from genome assembly GCA_963576565.1 of Aspidapion aeneum. Taxonomy (NCBI): domain Eukaryota; kingdom Metazoa; phylum Arthropoda; class Insecta; order Coleoptera; family Brentidae; genus Aspidapion; species Aspidapion aeneum. The sequence goes on along the minus strand of OY755039.1, from coordinate 67,434,204 downwards.
GATATTCAGGCGGGCCGGGACAGCAGGACCCGGGTCGGACCCGTCGGGAGGACTTACCTGCAAACGACGTACGGCATACACATGGAAATATGATTCCGGAACATGAACAGACACCAGAAACCGCTGAAAATGTTGCACAGGCAGCTACGCCTGTGCCCATTGAAGCAGTACCAAATAAACGGAGGACGAAATGGTCTCATGAAATAAATATATTTATCGTCCGAAGTTACTACTTAATAACGCAATTGGAAAAGGCTGCAATCCCCTATGGAGCTGAGCTCCATAGACGGGTTACCGAAAAATACCCAGAGATGCGAAACAAGACGCTGCAAAATATACTAGACCAACGTAGATCAATTATGATAAATAAACGGCTATCACCAGAAATTCTAAACAGAATTCGGAACGAAGTGGCCACAGAATTAGGAATGCCTCAAGAGCCTAGAGTAGAAGAAATTGAAGAAGACATACCACAAATTGAAGAGGGGCAAGAGGAAAAAGATGAAGATGAGATACTCAGAAACTTCAGAGAAGCGCATATAAAATATGACCACATTGATCTACTTCTGAGGCCCACATTGCCTAAACTAAATGAGAATTCCAATACAAAAACATACATTAAACGAGCGAACGAAGTACTACAAGAGCATGTAAGCAAGCCTGATACAATAGAAGAAATACACAGTCTGATATATATAGCTGCACACGCAATACTAACATGTAATGGACAAGAAATAGTTAACAAAGGACCAGCAAAAATAAATAAAAATAAGAAAAAGCCATGGCAACGAAGGCTGGAAAATAAGATCGAAAAACTTAGAAAAGAAATAGGATGTCTCACGCAAGCACAAACACCGAATCCCAGTGCTAAAGTAAAACGAAAAACACAACAAATTCTGGAAGAAAATAAAACCCAAACCCTAAAAACTACACATCAAATACTAGAATGGCTTAAACAAAAATTAGCGGCAACCAGCAAACGTTTAAAACGATATAAAAAAAGTGAGGCCAGACGAAGTGACACCGCCCTATTTGAAAAATCAGAAGGATTGTTCTACAAAAAACTTCAAGAGGAGAACGTCCAAGAAGGTGAAGATAAATGCCCAGATAAAAACAGTATCTCGGAATTTTGGGGGAAATTATGGTCACAGAAAGAAACGCATCGAGATGGTGTATGGGTCCAAAAAGTAAAAAAAGACACAGGTGACATCAAAACCATGACGGACAACACCATCACTATAAACGATCTAAAAGAAGCCTTAAAAAAGGCGTCAAACTGGAAGGCGCCTGGCCCAGATGGTATCCAGAACTTCTGGCTAAAACAGCTTACAGCTACCCACCCAACTATTACCAAGATATATAATAAAATTTTTAACAACTCTGAACAAATACCTAATTTTATGACTCAAGGTTCCACAATTTTAATACCAAAAACAAAACCGGCACAAGAAAACCCTGCAAAATATCGTCCCATAACATGCTTGTCGACTATGTATAAAGTTCTAACCTCAATTATTGCGGACAAAATATACAAACATCTAGATCTAAATAAATTACTTCCGGAAGAACAAAAAGGATGTCGGAAAAAAGCAAAAGGATGCAAGGAACAGCTACTTATAGACTCAATAATATGCGAAGATGCCAAGCGTAAAAAGAAAACACTCTACACGGCATACATTGACTATAAGAAGGCTTTCGACAGCGTTCCCCACAGTTGGATACTAAAAGTGTTGGATATCTACCAGATCGAGGAAAAAACGCGCCAGTTCATCAAATTAGTGATGCAAAGATGGGAAACTGAACTCATTATAAAATCTAATAACCAAACGATAAGTGGGGGAAAGATTTCAATTAAAAAAAGCATATTCCAAGGAGACTCATTAAGCCCACTATTATTTTGTATGGCGCTGATACCATTGACAACACTCCTTAACCAGACTAAAATCGGCATTCCACTAACTGGAGGTAATCAAACTAAGCTAAACCACTTACTGTTCATGGACGATCTAAAGATGTATGCACAAAGTAAAACGCAACTAAAGCAACTAATGGATATTACACGAAAATTTAGTCAGGACATAAGGATGGAGTTTGGGCTCGACAAGTGCAGAACACAAACAATGACAAAAGGAGTATGGGCCGAAGATACAGGATATGACATGGGCGATCAGGGAACAATAGATGGAATGGAAGAATTTGAGCTATACAAATACCTAGGATATGATCAGAATAGAGGAATAGACCAAAAAATATCTAAAGAGAAACTAAAAACTCATTATAAAAAGAGATTGCGACAAGTACTACGAACAGAGCTATCAGGTAGAAAAAAGAGTCGAGCCATAACAGCATACGCGGCTTCAATACTTACCTATAGTTATGGAGTGCTAAACTGGACCAATACGGAACTGCATGAGATTGACATGCTGACAAGAGTAGAGTGCACAAAAAATCGAATACACCATCCACGGGCATGTGTTGAAAGGGTACATTTGCCGCGAAGTCAAGGAGGGCGTGGTATACCCGAAGCCTATGTACAACACACTCGGCAGATTGCCAAACTTCAAAAGTACTTTGTATTAAAATCAACTACAAGTCCTATACATCAAGCAATCGTAGCACTCGACAAGAAACTTACTCCACTAAACTTGTCACAAGCAGATCAAAGTACACCAGATAACCGAACAAGTGAGATAAAAGAAAAGGTAAACAAATGGAAAACAAAACAAATACATGGAAAGTACCCAACCATAATAGCGGAACATAGCATAGACTTTAAAGCAACACAAGCCTGGCTTACGAAATTAGACTTGTACGCTGAAACAGAGGGCTTTTTAGTAGCTATACAAGACCGAATCATAGCAACCAGAAACCACCAAAGATACATATTGAAACTGCAAATAGAAGATAAGTGCAGAATGTGTGGCGAGAAAGGAGAGACAGTGGAACACATTATTGGAGGATGTCAGGCCTTAGCGGCTCAGCAGTACACTGAAAGACACAATAATGTTGCAAAGATTATACACAAGAAACTATGTGAGGATTTAGGAATGGTAACGTCAAATGACCCATACTATAAATACTTACCTGAGAAACTTCTTGAAAATGAAGCACATAAAATACTGTGGGATTGGGATATACCAACTGACGCAACAATCCAGCACAACAGACCTGACATCATTGTACACCACAAGCAGGAAAAAATTGTCACTATAATCGACATTGCAGTACCAATACCTACAAACATTGACAAAAAGAATAGGGAAAAAATTCAAAAATACTTACCTCTCGCCGAAGAACTTCGAAAGATGTGGAAATTGGAAAAGGTAAATATCGTGCCAATAATACTGGGTGCCACGGGAGAAATACCTAACAAACTAAAAGAAAACTTAACAAAATTTAATATAAAGCCTAATACTTACCTCCAACTACAAAAATCTGTGATACTTGACACTTGCAGATTAACTCGCATGGTCCTGGGGCCGCAGCAGCACGCCGAGAATGGACACTGAGAAACTTGTCTCCTGGAGACCGTACTCAGCCGTATACCCTGAAAAGGCGAAACAATGAAATAATAATAATAATAATAAGCTTCTCATAAGTCCAACCCTACGTCCGAGCGTAACACTACATAGCCACGTGAGGAGCGGGCAACGCTTAAGAACATCTTAGCGGCTAACAGGGCAATGGCAACCCTCTGTTTTGGGTCAGCAACCCCGACAGAGTGCAGATATACGCTAAACCTTCAAATAGAAATAAATCGGGCGGCCGGGAGTTACGGGCTGGCTCCCGTCGGAACCGTCCTGAGGAACAGCTTGTAGGGAGTGCGGATGGAGCAAACAGTGTCCCCTCCCGAGATGACACTGTAAGGTCTACGCCTGCAACCGGAAATCGGACTGGAAACAACTGCTTGGAAGTCCCACAGGGGCAACCCGCTGATGAAGTAACCAGGCAGACGAGACGTGTGCGCTGGAGTAAAGAGGAGAATATCCAACTAATGAGCGCACATTACAAAGCAATGTCAGAAGGAAATGACCTAGAGAATGTGGGCAGGAGCTACAGACAGAGACTAGTGGAAGCATGGATTGAAAAAAACCCGAACAGACAACTATCAGGACAAACGCTTTCAGACAGAGTACGATGGCTTCTAAGAACTAACAAATTCTCTGACGCAGAACTTATTCAGATACAAAGGGGGAAGACACCACAAGTTCACACAAATGAAGCAGCAGGACCAAACAGACCGGCACCAATGAGAAGAACCTCTGGCAGATTCTCTCTCGGAATCACGGTGCAGAGGGAAGAAAACATAATGCATAATAGAACTACTGAAAACATTAGGAGGAACCAAATGCAATACACAGGCCTCGATTTGAATAGTCGTCCAATTATCCCAAAAGTAAATTACTCTAATACTACGCTACAAATTGTGAACCAAGTGAACAGTGCACTTGCAAACGTCATCCAAGAAAGCGAAAGCCTATCTGACACATGCGATATTGTATACGCGGGAGCGGTCACAGTGTGCGAAATGTTGCAGATAAAGCTTAGATCAAGCCGCGCTGGAATAATACCAAAATACAATGAGCCGCCGCCTTGGAAGAAACGAATCCAAAGCCGAATTGATCTTAGTCGAAAATATCTTGGACAAATCTACAACTACCTTCATGGAACGCCAAGTAAAAAAGTCGTGAACGCCGTCAAAACAATAGCTGCGAAACATCAAATCAAATGGACATCACCAAGGCTAAGCCAGAAACTCGAAGATCTTGAAGATCACCTAAAACAAAAAGTCAAAGCATTAGGACACAGAATAAAAAGGTACAACACAAGAGTTAAAAGATTCCAACAAAATAAACAATTTATCCAAAACCAAAAACAGTTCTTCAGATCTCTGAATAAGGAGTCTAAAGAAACAAAACAAGAACCACCAAAACAACAAGAACTAGTTCAGTTCTGGAAAGGTATATGGTCACACGAGGTACAGCATGATTTTGAAGTTCCCTGGATAAACGAAATCGAAACCGAAGTAAATTATCCGCCAATGGATAACATCAATATTACAGTCGAAAGTATTTCTAGTGCACTAAAAAGGGCTGGGAATTGGAAGGCGCCGGGTGTCGATAAAATCCAAAACTACTGGTGGAAAATGTTCACTAGTGCCCACCAAAAGTTAGCTTTACAACTGCAGGAAGTTTATGAAGATCCAACAAAATGCCCAAACTACCTCACCCAGGGTGTCACCTATATGTTGCCAAAAGACGGTGTGCAACCAGATCCAAAAAAGTACCGCCCAATCACCTGCCTACCAACTATATATAAAATATTTACATCTATAATATCTTCATCCATTGATAGATTTACTCGCCAACACAACATAATTGCTTATGAACAAAACGGATGCCGGAAGATGGCCCAAGGAAGTAAGGAGCTACTTGTAATCGATTCTATCATTACCGAACAAGCTACAAAAAAACGACGCAACCTATCAGTGGCTTGGATTGATTACAAGAAAGCTTTTGATTCGGTACCGCATTCATGGCTCATTAAAGTCCTCCAACTTTATAAGGTAAGTGACAAAACGGTAAATTGCTTGCAAAACCTCATGAGCAAATGGAGAACAGCGTTGGTCATGAATACCGACAGCGCTAGCTACACCACGGAAGAGATCAACATCAACCGAGGGATATTTCAGGGCGACTCTTTAAGCCCTCTCTGGTTTTGTTTGTCTCTCAACCCCCTAAGTCAGTTACTAAACAGAAGACCAGGTTATATTATAGAAAGAGACCCATATATCCAAATTACACACTCCCTATATATGGATGACCTAAAACTCTACTCGTCAAACCCAGACCAACTGCAAAGTCAACTTGAAGTAGTAAAATCATTTAGTGATGCCATAAAGATGGAAATGGGCATTGAAAAGTGTGGGGTCTTCAATATACACAGGGGAAAAATTTTGGATCAAGATAATTTAAGCCTAATGGATGGTACCATAATACCCTTTATAGAACCAAACTCGTCCTACAAATACCTGGGATTCCAACAAAGCCTATGTATTAAACAAAAGGAAATGAAAGAAGTATTCCGAGGAAAACTTCTAGAACGAGTCCTCTCAACTAGGCTGGCATCAAAAAATCTATTTCAGGCGCTGAATAGTTGGTCTATTCCAACAATTATGTATTCGTTTGGCATCATAAAGTGGTCACTAACGGATTTAAGAGCAATGGACAGGACGATACGGACCCTATTAACAAAATACGGATACCATCACCCAAAAGCCGAAATGAACCGTCTCTACATACCAAGGGCTCAAGGCGGCAGAGGACTACATAACCTTGAAATGACATGCGGGCACCAAATATTAAAACTTCGGAAGTATTTCGAAAACACCAACTTACCACTACACAGATCCTTGGTTCGAACAGACAAGAAATTATCCGCTCTGAATTTATCCGGCGAAGCTCCAATAACTGCACCATCTTTTGTTGAGCTCGTGGCGGAGTGGGCTGGAAAGCAACTACATGGAAGATTCCCAGCAAACCTAAAACAAAATCATATCAGCATTGATTTATCAAATACTTACCTTAAAGCCGGATATCTGTTTCCAGAAACGGAGGGCTCGCTTATGGCGATCCAAGACCAGGTTGTCCCAACAAGAGCGTACCGCAAGCACATCCTTAAAGAAAACCTCGATAATGATCTGTGTAGAAAATGTAAGGGAACAGCGGAAAGCATCCAACATGTAACAGCGGGCTGCCCAAAGTTAGCACCCAGGCAATACCTCAAGCGGCATGATGAGATGAGCAAAATTTACCATCAAGCCATTGCTCTCACGACAGAACTAGTCACTGAGGAAAAAGAGTACTATAAATACACCCCAAAAGGAGTCCTCGAGAACACAAAATTTAAAATGTACTGGGATACGTCGATGATCACTGATAGAGAGGTGCAACATAATAGGCCTGATATTGTACTGTTTAATAAGGATAAGAAATCAGTTATCATAATAGACATTACAAATCCGCTCGACGAAAACATTCAGAAAGCTTATGAAGAGAAAAAACGAAAGTACACAGACCTGGCTTTTGAACTAACCCAAATCTACCAACTAAAACAAGCAAAAATTGTTCCACTTGTAGTATCGGTTAACGGGATTGTGCATGAACATTTAAAGCACCACACAAATGACTTAGGCCTGTCTGATAAAATCATTACCCTAGCACAAAAAGTAGTAGTTCAGGGTACTGCTCGCATTGTTCGGTCGTTTCTGAATGACCCGTAGTTTGCCTTGGAGAAATCCCGGCAACTATGTAACCCCAAAAGGTGACAAAAAAAAAAAATAAAAAATAATAATAATAATAATAATAATAATAATAATAATAATAATAATAATAATAATAATAATAATAATAATAATAATAATAATAATAATAATAATAATAATAATAATAATAATAATAATAATAATAATAATAATAATAATAATAATAATAATAATAATAATAATAATAATCCGTCCGTCGTGGAGAATGACAGAACCAGAATATACTGGAATTTCGCATTCCCCACACTCCGGCTTGTAAACGCTAACAAGCCGGATATAGTACTCCTTGACAAAAATGACAAAATTATGTATGTCATTGAGTTCTCGGCTCCTGCCGAGACGAACATCATTGCCAAGGAAGAAGAGAAACGGACGAAATATCAGGATCTTCTCTTTGACCTTCGCCGAGTGTACCGGGGCTATACAGTCAAGCTAGTGGTTTTGGTAATTGGAGCTCTCGGAGGCGCACGGCAGACACTGCTCTCAGCTCTCAAGACCTTGCCGGCCTGCCGTGACAGGGCAGAGCAACTTGCAGGCAACATGCAGAAAGCAGTCATCCTCGGATCATTGCGTCTACTCAGGGCACACGATGCGGAACACCGTTTCTACTAACCCCGCGGTTGGTGGGGAGTAGAAACGGTAACGGACCATCTGGCCTACTTGCACCCGTGTGAGTCGGAGCCGCGGGACCGCAAGTAAGGCCACCACAAAAAAAAAAAAAAAAAAATAATAATAATAATAATAATAATAATAATAATAATAATAATAATAATAATAATAATAATAATAATAATAATAATAATAATGTCTGGCCGGAGCGAGGTACTGTTGCCAGCAGTATTTTTCCGCTACAGGAGACGACGTAAGCCCTGTACAGCCAGTCTACGCCTGCATGGGGAGCCTTAGGGCTTCGGGACGCAACCCCGCAGACCCCAGCTACCGATGTATGGGCCAGCACCCCGTACATTGAGACTTACTCGCTGTCAACACAAGACGAAAAAGATACTCGGGCGGACCGAGGCAGCAGGACTCGGATCGGAACCGTCGGGATGATTTACCTGCAAACGACCCTCGCAATGAAACTGGACACGCAGTTGTAGAGCAAACTGTCGTTGAAGAGGCAGCAGACCCGCCTCTGGCTGCTGAAAATGTTGAGATAGCCAATCTGGTTTCTCCCATTGAAGTAGCTCCTTTAGAGACAGGCTCACGGATGAAATGGTCAAACGACATGAACCGTGATGTGATGCGCTGTTTTTACAAAGTCACAAACCTAGAGACAGATCTCACACTGTATCGGCAAAAACTACACGAATAATTTGTAAGTTTAAGACCTGATCTTGCTGCTTTGCCAGTAGGTAGAATAGCGGATCAAAAACGTGTAATCGTCACTCGAAATCTTATACCACCAATAATATTACAACAAATTAAACAGAAGGTTTCAGCAGAAATAAATGGAAACCCAACCCTAAATACAAACAGATCCGAAAATGCATCAAGAAGAAATAGTCGATCAAGCTTTTGATCAGGAGGATACACATCGCCAATTAGACAAACTCCAGTACCACAACAAAAAACACCCAATGATCAAATTGCAGATATCGAAATAAAAGATATGTTTGAGAAAACTCTAATTGAATTGGAAGGCATGATGCCCGAGAAGCGAACTAGGCTTCCCAAACTAAACTTCAATCCTAATACTAATACTCTTATTGAGAGAATTAATACCATATTGGAAGGTCGACTAAGTCCATTAATGAATCTCGAAGAAATCAACACTTTTGTTTATTCTGCTGCAAAGACTATCCTTGTTGCAAACAAACAACAAATTATAAATACCAAAGGTGTGTGTGAACAGATATTGGACGATTGCAACAATATCTGAATGGAAATAGGAATAAAAAACTTATGAGAAAACTAAACTTTTGCGCATTGGATTTAAAAACGACACCAGAAATTGTAGACTATAAAGATACTCTTAAACAACGATTATCCGTGTACGCTGCAAGGCTAAAACGTTATAAAACCTCCTACCTAAGAAAAACAGAAAATCGGCTATTTAGTACAAATCAGAAAGCTTTCTATCGAAAAATAACAAACAATACACCAACCCCAGTAACTGAAATGCCAACGCAAAAGGAAACCGAAGAGTTCTGGAAAAACATATGGTCCAGGGAGGTAAAACACAAACGAGAGGCTACCTTCATAAAGGATGAAACCATGAGATATTCACTCATATACCCCATGGAACAAATAACAATAACAAAAATTGACGTCGAACAAGCAATACTAAAAACTGCCAACTGGAAAGCCGCGGGAAACGATGCTATCCAAAATTTTTGGTACAAAAAACTAAAAGCTACTCATACTTCCCTTGCAAAACAATATCAGGAAGTCATTTTAGATCCAAGAAAGATGCCACCTTTCTTAACAAAAGGAATAACCTACCTAATTCCAAAGAGCAATAATACTGCAGACCCATCTCAGTATAGACCTATCACATGTCTTCCAACAATGTACAAAATACTCACCTCAATCCTGTGTACAAAAATCTATACATATCTGGAAGAACGTAATATTCTGACTGAAGAACAAAAAGGCTGTAGAAAAAGAGCTCAAGGTTGCAAAGAGCAGCTCACTATAGACAATGTTATTCTGGAACAAGCAAGAGCCACACAACGAAATCTTTACATGGGCTATGTGGATTACAAAAAGGCGTTCGATTCTGTACCGCATAGCTGGCTCATTCACATTCTAGAAATCTACAAAATAAACCCGGTTCTCATAAATTTTCTACAATACAACACCGAAAGATGGATTACAAAACTTGTTATTAGCGATAATCAAAAGAAAATAGAAACAGGTGAAATTAAAATAAAGCGAGGTATCTTCCAAGGAGATGCTCTGAGCGCTCTCTGGTTTTGTGTGGCTCTTAATCCGATATCCAATGCATTGAAACACACACAGTATGGATACACTTTAAAGGGAGAACAGACCAGATACCTACTTAGTCATCTTTTCTTTATGGGCGATCTGAAAGTGTACTCAGCGAATAAAAAACAACTGGAAATAATCCTTAAGCTAGTTCAAAGTACAAGCAGCAATATCGGAATGGAATTCGGGATAGAGAAATGCAAAACCGTCAACATTGTGAGAGGTAACCTTGTCCAAGGAACAAGTTGACGATGACCTTGTCATTCCCGCTATGTCTGACGAAAACTACAAGTATTTGGGAGTGATGCAAAGAAACAGGATACAACACAAACAAATTAAACAAAAACTTACAGAAAAACTTGAAGAAAGGTTACAGGCAGTTCTGAAAAGTCACTTAAATTCAATTAACTGCATCACTGCAATAAACACTTATGCGCTCCCTGTACTCACCTATTCCTTTGGTGTCGTAACGTGGTCCCAAACAGAACTTGAAGCCCTGAACAGAAAGGTGAGGACCATAATGACGCACACAAGAAAACATCATCCAAGATCCAGCACACACCGCATATACTTACCTAGGAAAATGGGAGGAAGGGGCGTTCTAGATTTGGAAGGTTTGTGCAAAGAACAAATAAACAAACTACGTCTATATTTTACAAGAACAGACAAACAATTACACAAAATAGTAGTTGATGCAGACCAAAAACTATCGCCGCTTAACCTAAAAGAACCCCAATACATACCTTTTACAACATATGATGTAAACCGGAGAGCGCAAGTATGGGCTGCAAAAGATTTGCTTGGGCGATTTTATGGAGAACTTTATCAGGAACATATAGATAAACAAGCTTCCGTGGAATGGCTGGTCAGAGGAACTCTTTATCCGGAAAGCGAAGGCTTTATGCTTTCCATTCAAGACCGCGTGGTAATGACAACTAATTACAGACGACACATTCTACGAGAAAATATCATTGACAATTGTAGAAGATGTCATACAGAACGCGAAACAATTGAACACATACTATCGGCATGTCCAAACTTGGCAAAGGCAAGATACATTGAACGGCACAATAAAGTAGCGACAATCTTATACATAGAATGCTTAAAAACACTAAATATAGATATACCTGATGAAGCGCCCTACTATGTATACAAGCCGCAGCCTGTTATTGAAAACGAAACATACAAAGTATATTGGGACAAATCGATACTGACAGACCGTCAGGTAACTCACAACAGACCTGATATTGTAATTCTCAATAAAACAAACCAAACAGCATTACTTGTGGATGTAGCAATACCAAATAATCAAAACATCAAGACCAAAGAATTGGAGAAGATAACGAAATATGAACAACTGACGATAGAAATACTACGAATTTGGCAACTGAAAAAAGTGGAAATAGTCCCCATAATAGTGTCTTCCATGGGGCTGATACCAAAAAGCTTGAAGATTAATTTGGAAAAGCTAAAATTACAAAAGAGCTTACAAAACAAAATATTAGCGGAGATGCAAAAAGCAGTGATAATAGATGCCGTAAACATAGTGAGGTCCTTTCTTCGGTAGTGCACACATATATGTCTTGACGCAAGTCCGACTATATGGTTAAAAACCCAAAAAGGAGACAAAAAAAAAATATATATAATAATTATCTTTTTTGGAAAAAATGGCGCCAGAAAAAATTTGTGGGTAAGAACCAAGAAAAATTACAAGCGAAAATTTTTGGGGCTAATTTATTTTTAATTCTTCATTTGGGCGCCCCCGGGCGCTTGGCGCCCTAGGTAGGTGTTACGGGACTGTGTTATCTAATATAAAGAATTACAGGTGCACTGAGTTTGTTTGGTTTTGTCTTTCTTACCGCGATGCATTATGCTTTGGGCTTTGAACGGCAAACTTTATTTTTTTCGTAGCAAGCAAAAAGGTCTTCCGATTTTACGAACAGGGGCGCCGGCAAAATTGTATAATTTCGACACTGCCTGAAGATGCGTAATATTGCTTAACAATCTAAATACTCTGCCAATATATGGGCCCCTAAGCTCACACTAAAAACTGAAATATATTTTATTCAACTCCAGACCAAATTACCTTTTGTTTGAAACCACACAAACCACGTTTTGACTTAAACTCAAATTTTTGAAATCTACCCCCACCCTTAAAAAAACCTATAATGTATTTTGTTAAACTCCGGACTCAATTACCTTTCGTTTGATATCACACACGCCATATTTTCACTTAAACTCTAATTTTTGAAATATAGCCCCACCCTTTTTTTTAAATAAATTAAAATATATTTTGTTTAACTCCAGACTCAATTACCTTTCGTTTGATATCACACACGCCATATTTTCACATAAACTCTAATTTTTGAAATCTACCCCCACCCTTTTATTTGGTTTCTGTTCAATGGATTTTGTTCATTTTTAAATGGGACCATCTCGACCCAAGACCCAGCCTAGGTACCAAATGTCATTAAAATCGACCAAGCGGTTTTTGAGTTATGCGCGTTGATCGTTACAGACAGACATACAGACATACAGACAGACAGACAGACAGACATACATACATACAGACAGACAGACAGACAGACAGACAGACGGCGCAACAAAAAAGTTTCAAAATCATCTGAAACGCAAAGTATATATTTATAATAAGTTGCTCAAGGTATTATTAGCTCACACATATACTATACTATAGTAGTGTGAGCTATGGTGATCCTAATTTTTTCGAGAAAAAAAAAGTTGCTCCGATTTCAAAATTTTAGCTCACACATATACTATACTATAGTAGTGTGAGCTATGGTGATCCTAATTTTTTCTAGAAAAAAAAAGTTGCTCCGATTTCAAAAATTTTTATATATCTTTGCGTTTCAGATGATTTTGAAACTTTTTTGTTGCGCCGTCTGTCTGTCTGTCTGTCTGTCTGTCTGTCTGTATGTCTGTCTGTCTGTCTGTCTGTCTGTCTGTCTGTCTGTCTGTCTGTCTGTGTGTCTGTATGTCTGTCTGTAACGACCAACGCGCATAACTCAAAAACCGCTTGGCCGATTTTAATGAAATTTGGTACCTAGGCTGGGTCTTGGGTCGAGATGGTCCCATTTAAAAATGAACAAAATCCACCGAACACAAACCAAATAAAAGGGTGGGGGTAGATTTCAAAAATTAGAGTTTATGTGAAAATATCGCGTGTGTTATATTAAACGAAAGGTAATTGAGTCTGCAGTTAAACAAAATACATTTTAATTTATTTAAAAAAAAAAGAGTGGGGGTATATTTTAAAAATTAGAGTTTAAGTGAAAATATGGCGTGTGTGATATCAAACGAAAGGTAATTGAGTCCGGACTTTAACAAAATACATTTTAGTTTTTGTTTTTTTTTAAGGGTGGGGGTAGATTTCAAAAATTTGAGTTTAAGTCAAAACATGGCTTGTGTGGTATCAAACAAAAGGTAATTTAGTCTGGAGTTGAATAAAATATATTTTAGTTTTTAGTTATATTAGCTCACACGTACACTATAACTATAGTACCTAGTGTGAGCTTAGGGGCCCATATATTGGCAGAGTATTTTATATATCTTTGCGTTTCAGATGATTTTGAAACTTTTTTGTTGCGCCGTCTGTCTGTCTGTCTGTCTGTCTGTATGTCTGTCTGTAACGACCAACGCGCATAACTCAAAAACCGCTGGGCCGATTTCAATGAAATTTGGTACCTAGGCTAGGTCTTGGGTCGAGATGGTCCCATTTAAAAATGAACAAAATCCACCGAACACAAACCAAATAAAAAGGTGGGGATAGATTTCAAAAATTAGAGTTTATGTGAAAATATGGCGTGTGTGATATCAAACGAAAGGTAATTGAGTCTGGAGTTAAACAAAATACATTTTAATTTATTTTTAAAAAAGAGTAAGGGTATATTTCAAAAATTAGAGTTTAAGTGAAAATATGGCGTGTGTGATATCAAACGAAAGGTAATTGATTCCTTGAGCTTAACAAAATACATTTTGGTTTTTGTTTTTTTTAAGGGTGGGGTGGATTTCAAAAATTTGAGTTTAAGTCAAAACATGGCTTGTGTGGTATCAAACAAAAGGTAATTTAGTGTGGAGTTGAATAAAATATATTTCAGTTATATTAGCTCACACTTACACTATAACTATAGGACCTAGTGTGAGCTTGGGGCCCATATGTTGGCAGAGTATTTTTTTACGGTTGTACCAATTTTTAGTTTTTACTAATTCATAAAGCTTAGAGTGCCCATGGGGCGCCAGGATCCTTGAGGCAGGGGGGGGGAGGAACCCCCCCACATTAACAGAAATTTAATTAGATAAAGTAGATTCTTTTCAGGGGCGTGCCAAAGGGTGAGGCAACGAGGCAGCAGCCTCAGACAACCGCCTTCAGAGGGCATCCAAGTTTTAACATTTTAATGTATATTATGTGGTGTAAAAGAAACTGAGGCATAAGGGTCCCAAAACTTCTGGGCAAGTAACTTTGCATGTTTAGGTGTTTAAGTTAGTTAATAATTATTGCATTCGGGTTTTTGAAAAAGCTAGTTGATAACCCTGACATATTTTTGTGAGCATGTATATTTGAAGATATGTACATACATACATAGATAAATAGATAGATGGAATGTTTGCAAATAAAATTTTATTGTTATATCCCACTAAACATAAAAACATTTTAATAATGTCAAAATAATGTTTAATTTAAAAACATAACGTTAGGTTGGATGTTAGTTCTAACTTCATATTCATAGTGAAAAAGAAGCTTAATAACCCGTTTTCTGACGTTAGAAAAATAATCTTATGTTTTTATACCGTTTTAGCTCACACATATACTATACTATAGTAGTGTGAGCTATGGTGATCCTAATTTTTTCGACAAAAAAGAAGTTGCTCCGATTTCAAAAATTTTTATATATCTTTGCGTTTCAGATGATTTTGAAACTTTTTTGTTGCGCCGTCTGTCTGTCTGTCTGTCTGTCTGTCTGTATGTCTGTCTGTCTGTCTGTATGTCTGTCTGTAACGACCAACGCGCATAACTCAAAAACCGCTTGGCCGATTTTAATGAAATTTGGTACCTAGGCTGGGTCTTGGGTCGAGATGGTCCCATTTAAAAATAAACAAAATCCACCGAACACAAACCAAATAAAAGGGTGGGGGTAGATTTCAAAATTAGAGTTTATGTGAAAATATGGCGTGTGTGATATCAAACGAAAGGTAATTAAGTCTGCAATTAAACAAAATACATTTTAATATATTTAAAAAAAGGGTGGGGGTATATTTTAAAAATTAGAGTTTAAGTGAAAATATGGCGTGTGTGATATCAAACGAAAGGTAATTGAGTCCCGAGTTTAACAAAATACATTTTAGTTTTTGTTTTTTTAGGGGTGGGGGTAGATTTCAAAAATTTGAGTTTAAGTCAAAACATGGCTTGTGTGGTATCAAACAAAAGGTAATTTAGTCTGGAGGTACACTATAACTATAGTAGCTAGTGTGAGCTTAGGGGCCCATATATTGGCAGAGTATTTTAAAGTGTTTTTCGAACGTTAAAAAATATTGATTTTTAACAGTGGAAAAGAAATGTTTTTCTAACATTGAAAAATAAATGTTTTTTTAACAATGAAAAAATATATTTTTTTCAAATAACTCTAAAGATAAAGTAACATAAATAACGTAAAAAAATTCTTATATTTTGGAAAAGCAGGGCAGCAACAGTCTGTTGAGGTTTTCGTGAACTCGACACTCAGTAAAGGAAATTCGGATCCGTAGCTTCTGAAAATAAAATTTTAAATTCTATGTAAACAATAATTTTGTAGTAAGTGCCTCGCTACGAGGCCAAACAATTCATGCTCAAGTGAATACAAGGCAAACAATTTAAAGGCGCGTATTCACTTTAAAATGAATGCAAACGAAGCATTCATTTGGTCCCACTGCGAGGCTTGCGAATTCTGCCTCAAATGAATACGCGGCTTAAGGTCCGGCGGCTAATCGTCCGCGGTGAATTGTCGCATTCCCTGTCTTATTATCTATAATGTTAGGTATGAGATATTCCATACAAAACAATTTTTTTACTTTTGTTTACTTTTCTTACCTAATTTTGTGATGCTTCGTTTAAATCACTGCATACAAATTTGTTGTTCTTTAACTATACCATCTTTTCCACACAACTGGTGTATATTCCTATCCAAATATGTATTCACTATCATTACTAATAACTGTGCGTTTAAATTACCATGTTTGTTTCTACAAAAAGTAAATATTTTAACGAAAATTGCACAAAGCGTATCTGCTATCGACTCGTATGAACTCGCAGCGAAACGCAACTAAAAATGGCGATATCCGGTTCTGGTAGTGGAACTATGGAACAAAGCATTTGTTAGCTTCTTATATCTTAAATTCAACGTTAGAAATGAGATCTAGGAAAAACATTATAAAAATAACCATATATTGATGGTATTATTTTTAATGTTAATATAATTATGGTTTTTTAAATATTGAGGCGATTCCACAGAAAGTGGTCCTAAGCGGATATGTTTTAAACATTTTTATAGGTTATCAAAATTAGTCTTAAATTAAAGCCAACACTTCGTAGCTTATGATCTTGAGTAAGGATTTCAAATAGTTTTTCTATTTTCCCAAAAAATCCGAAGAAAAAAGCATTAAAGTAATTATATAAAAATATCCATTAATTTAGCTTAAAGATAAATATCTCAAAAAACTGTTTTTCCTTAAGCTTTTGATATTAAACAATAAATTAACCATACCGTAGTACCATATACAACAAATGCACAAATTTTCATGCCAAAGTTCGCTTATTTGTACTTGGTTTAGCCTAAAAATACATGGCATGATAAACTGTTGTCACACGCGTAACGAAAACAGAAATAAAAATGTATAACTCGGAAAATATGCATTAATTAAATGAAATTTTTCTTGTCAAAAGCCAACACATTTATGAGATACCAGAAACATTATTTAAAAAAATTGCATGTTATAAGTTTTTTTTTATCAACAGAAATAAATCTGTCACACACGTAACGAATATTTTAACTTTTGCAATAAAATGCAATATTTTCTAAGTAATAATTTTGTTTATTCAGTTTTCGCCTTAAATAACTATTCTTTGAGTAATTCTAAAAGGAATAGTTTGTATAGTGATTGGCGTAAATAAAAAACTAAATAATTATATTATTCATTGTGTTTATCTGCGGAATGCTACTAGACCTAATAATGTTATTCCAGTTAGGCCTAAATTGGCCCTTACTTCTACAAATAACAGTGTCGAATTTCAACAAATTTGTGTAAAATTTACTTAGTACATGGTAACATTCTTATGAAAAAATTATATTTACAAAAAGGTTTGACGTATCTTGAAATCTATACATTTTTAGACCTATGTTTATAAGAACCTCTCTTATAAGAGAAAACTTTTTGATATGCTCGGACATAAAAGAAAAGACTAAAAATACCATATTTGTATTTGTCAATAAGTTGTTTGAGATAATTTTTACAGAAGGTCAAAAGGAAGATGTGATAATTTTTAGTGATGGACCATCATCGGAATTCAAAAATAAATACTTACTTCCATTTTTAAAAGAAAAATTTTATGTTAATCTTACATGGAAGTATTTTTGCACAAACCACTGCAACGGTGTAATAGACGGTATAGGAGGACGTGTAGAATATTTGGTTTGGCAACTATCTTAATCTAAAGATAAAAAATTGGTAGTCCAAAATTGGCTCGACTTTTATAAAGCTGCATCAAGTGTTTAAAATCAACTTCTTTATGAAGACAACTAAAGCAGATAACCATTTATAAAACTGAATAGGCCTAACCCAAAAAATTTGAGTAAGAAGTTATTTGGTCAAGTAATTATGAAGTTTTTGTCTAGTTATAGTTCTTTTTAAAAATAAAATACTATTAGCTGTTACTTTCTGTATTTTTTCATTAGTCACACACGTAACACGTTGTTGTCACACACGTAACTCACTTTTAATTTTATAAATAAAATAATAAAATGCATAAAGGGGCATTTAAATATAAATCTTATTGTACAAAATATTACCAAGTATTAATTAAAAAATAAAAGTTGAATTAAGTATTTGGCAGTTCGCAGAAAATTTGTAAAATAACAAAAATACATTATTCTGTTAAAAAAATAAATGTCACACACGTAACGAATTGTTATAATCTTATAAGTAAATTAATATTTTTCAATCAGTGATTTTTTTGGCGTTAACGTAAGCAAAACTAACAACTTAACCCAGCAAAATTATATTTAATAATTACGATGTGTTTTTATTGGGTTTAAAAGCAACAATTCTAAAAAAAATAATTCTGAATGTCACACACGTAACGGTGGAATCACCCATTGGTTTCTTAACGTTATTAAGAAATATATTTTTGGTAATGCTTTTACATGAAATTTTCGTTAGGATTTTCTACATGTTTTTTTAATGTCAAAAGTTGACTTAAATTTAACTCAAATTTGTGCTAGAAAAAAAAAATTTTCAACATTTATTAAACGTTTTTTACGATTTTGTGCCTAGTGGGATTAATTAGTATCGTCACAGGTAATGCAGGAGCCCAATTATGGGAAGCTTAGCCCCCTCGCGAACAACATTGGCCCCCTCAAACGAAATGAGCATAATTGTTTAAGGGCAAACTGATTCTACATATGTCAGTGAAAATTCCTGACTCGGCCCTTTTCAAACAATACAAAATTTTCTTATTTGATACCATTTTTTCGCCTTTCTTTTATTAAAATATTAATTTTTTTTTGAACTTTTTGCTTGCCCCTATTTTTTTTTAACCAAAAATGTTCTACTGTGGCTCCAATTTATTTAAAAAATACTCAAATTTTCGCTCGCTGCGCCTTTATTTTTGCCATTCCGGCCAAATGTTTTCTACAACGCAATTTTTTCCGGAAAATATTTTAACATTATAAAAATTTTGCCTGCCGCGCAATTGTTTTAAATTTTCTAGTAGTTTTTTTATATTGCAAACATTTTCTTATGTAAATTAAAAAGAATAAAAAAATAGGTAAAACCTATTTTTCCTTCAACGAGTGAAACGACAGCGAAGCAAGGAAACTAAGTCCATGGCGGGACGAAAACGTGCACCGGTCTATAAAAGAAGAAAGACATTTCGTCACAGTTCAACCAGACCATGCTATCATGGTCTCCACGGCGGCGCACAGTAGTTTATCCCTATGAAAAAACTATGCATTTTCATATCAAGATTTAAAAAATATATTTGATTTTTTTGTAAAGAATTGTTCTTTTAGTTCAAACCTATGATTGTTTTTTTCAGATATATTTTGAATTTTTAAAAATTGGACGGTAAAGTGAAATTTTGTATTCATTTTAAATTTTTTTCTCAATCTGCAACCTGTCCTTTATTTATCTCATAAACAAAAACCGCTTTGTCAATTTTTCTTTTTCATTTTTACGTTTAGTGCGTATATTTAGTAGTGTTTTGTAAGCTTAAAAAAAAAAAAAAATATATCTTTAATTTCAAAAAAAAAATTAAATAACAGAAAAAACTATGTTATTTTGATGTATGCAAATTTCTGCAGACTAAAAGTTGTCTTCCCGCAGCCTCCCGCAATGAGATTTTTTTATGGTTATAATCCACAATGTCTTATCTTTATGACTGCATAGGTTACAGCTGCAAATATCTGCCTATCTGTGAATTAGGTTCCTAAAATTGTTGCTTTGTTATTCAAATATACTAGAAATACACGGGTTTTAGTTGCTGTGTTAATATGGATGAATTTATATATTTTGAAGTATTTATTTCTTTTATTACTTATTAGTCAATTTATAAATTTTTTTATCATTCATTATATTTACAAATTATATTTTTTAAGATGTAATGTACAGGGTGACCGTATATAAAGTTCCACTTGGAAAACTTTTTTGTTATTTGGCCGAAAAGGATAAATCAAAAAGTGAATTACTCACGAAATAATGAATATTTTTAGTAAGGTTTCACTTTTTTTAAAAAATCACACCTAACACGCAAGATGGCCATTGGGTCTTTATTTTAATTGTACACCCTGTATATTTTAAAAATTTTTGATAGATCTTTTCTTTTTTATTTACCTTGAGAATGCAATGTACAATGAAATGTGTTGAACAAAGAATTAGCTATACTATTTTTCCTTGGACACATTGCCCTTATGACAAATTATTTTTTATTTTACTTAAGAACCACCGCTTAAGAGTTCAGATATGATCTATTTCAAAATTTTAAAAAAACATACAGGATGTTCTGCTGCAAAAAAGACCTCCTAGCCTGTGGAGTGTGATTAAGGAAAAAGCGAAAAAAAATGTGGCAAAAATCTATGTAGTTTCATGAGTAATTTAATTTTTGAATTATCTTTATGTTTATGTGACAATTAATAAAAAAGTTTTTTCATGTAAAACTTTATAAACGGTGACCCTGTATATTGGTGGGATATTTTTAACATAAAAGTTTTTTTTATTCTTGTGAAAAATAAGAGCTTAAGAAATAAATTTGTGGATTACTTCCTATTGTAAAAAAATATATGTTTACTTTTGACCACACTAAATAAATTTATTAAATATATAGGAATAAGTAGGCGACAAGAAATTGCCAGATTCCTTAAGGGGGGGGGGGAATAATAATTTAACAAAAATGATAGTACTTTATGTTTGATTCCACAATGAAATTTAAGAGACTGCGAGGGCCTTGGGACAGAGGATACCATCCAGTCCCCTCCACTTAGTACGCCTATGCCATGACAAAATGAAGGGCGGAATTAGTTTTTTTGAAAAAACAATCATCAATCAAACTAGTAACAATGGTTACTAAGTTAGTAAGCATTGCTAGTAATATTGAGTAATTATTTACCCTTTTATTTATATTACACAATTTTTACCCTGCACCCTGCAAGCGACAGGAGAGGGGAATTAGCTAAAATAAATTGGTAAATATGTGTTGAATATACGTACAAAATTTCAAGGTTATCTGATAAATACTCTTAAAGATATTAACTTTTTTTCGATATTTAACCATTTTAAACCACTGTGCGGCGTCCGTTCGGAATCGAAAACAATGAGTTATCAAAGTATAAAAGGCAATTTCAAAGGGGTAAAGTGAACCACGGACACCCGTGTTTCGGAAAAAGACATTTCCATCCTCAGCGTGGCTTGCCTGACTACAGTAATCAAACTGAATGAAAAGAATGAAAAAATAGGTGAAACCTATTTTTCATTCAACGAGTGAAACGACAGCTAACCAAGGAATATAAGTCCATGGCGGGACGAAAACATCCACCGGTCTATAAGGCAGAAAGACATTTCGGTTCGAAACCGAAAACAATAAGTTAACAAAGTATAAATGCAACTTAGTGTAGTCAGGTGAGGATGGAAATACCTTTTTGCGAAACATCGGTGTACGTGGTAGACTTTATCTCTTTGAGGTTGCCTTTTATACTTTAAGAACACATTGTTTTCGGTTCTATGACGCACAGACGGCTCACGCATCTGATTTTTGGCCAAAAAGGGCTTAAGGTGAAATGCTCTCAATGGCAGCAAGCTTAGTGTCAGTCTAAAGTAAAGAGTCTAGTAGGCCTGAAAACACATGAAAAAAAACTAAAAATACTCTTTGACAGGCGTCAGAGATGATTTATTTTAAATATTGTTTTCGTAGTGCTTGAATCGTAAAATATTGTCAATATTTTAATCCGTATTGACAGCATTTTTTTCCTTGTTTTGTTTTTAAATTTAAGCGACTTTAAAATGGATTTGAGAGAGGAAGGTAAGTAGATTCCAGAATTGCTTATTTAATAAAAAACTGATGAATTACTTATACACAGTGAAAAATTTATTGATGACATGTAAGAACCTAAAAAAAAAACAAGAAATTTTGGATATGTCAGAGTAAAACTTTATGTCGGCTATCAACAAAAATTTTGCGTCTTCGATATTTTGACATATTATATTCTTTAACATAACATGCTCCAGTGCTAACAGTTGATCACAGCCACACAAAAGACAAATAAGTAAGGTATATACTTTTGATCAAATAATCATATTCTATAGTATTTTATCGCACTTAATCTGAGTCTGTTGTCGGAATTGCGTTAGCACGTCAAACTTTTGTTCTAACCTCAAAAAACCAGTAAAATTTTAGAAAATTTACTAAAATACCCAACGAAAAAATGATTTTTTTTTCAATTACAACTGTGTTATCTGCATATATGTAAAAAAGTTGAATACAAATTTAATACGCCAATTGCAATAGCACATGTTTTATTTTCTTTTTTGTTCTCCCTCTTTTTCCAAAAAATTATCCATAGATCATGATTTAGAAAAATGAAACGATTGAAAACAAATTTGGTACAGAGGGGCTTTTAAGGTCGCTGAATACGAATGTTTAGTCAGATTTCCAAAATTCAATATGGCGGCTCCAATAAGGGTACAGACTTTCAAAACTTGGCGAATGCAATATGACATTCAATGTTTTTGAAAATCCTATCCAACTTTTTTTCTTCACTAATCTTAGATATTTTCCAAAATCGTTTACCCACCTTTTTTTTGGTCGGCGTCTTTCTGTACATACAGAAGACTAAATGAAACAATTATTTTAATATTTTTTTTTAGTTTTAAAATAGCAACGTACGCCTATGATTAGTATTTCGAAAATTCTATATTTTTGGACAAATTAAGTAATGTATTGTCTATATGTAAGTCTATTGTCAGATAGTTTTTAGATCATTATATTATGAAAACTATAATATCCCAGTATCTTCATATCTTCCTGAATAAAATACCAAAAGGCAAAATAATCCCAAACAACTGGAAATAATCCATAACCATTATTCTACACAAGAAAGGCGATAGAGCAGACCTAAAAACCTTGACCTATAACACTCCTCAATGTAATTTATAAGGTTTTCACGAAAATATTTACCGGTAGACTAACAACAAAATTTGACGTATATCAAAATAAAACAAGTAGAGGAATATATATACCTGGGACAAATTATTAAACTAAAAAAAGAAAACCAAACAGCTGAAATCAAGAGGCGAGTAAGATTGGTCTTGGCAGCATTGGGTAAATTAAGCTACATATAAAAAAATAAAAAATATTCTTTGTACCTCAAAACGAGTATGTATAGTAGTGTATAACCAACTTATGTACTTATCCATGGATCCCAGACCTTTTTTTTTTTTTTTTTTTTTTTACGGGTATGCGCACTCGCAAGGAGATCCCTATCACGCTCGAGAAGCGGCAAGTGCGCGGAAATGTTGGTGTGTGTTGGTTTTGAAACGGTTCAGGTTGTAACCTGCAGGGAAAACTGTCGCAGGGAGTTTATTCCACAGCGATGCTGTTCTCCAGAGATATGAATTCTGATATAATGAGGTTCTTGGTGCCTCTATTTTGACAATAAATTGATGGTTACCGTCTGTTTGACGTGTTCGCCTAGTAGGTGCTACTCCCGGGGGGATCATACGTGCCAACTCTTCAGAGCATTTTCCGTGATAATACCTGTAGAAGAGAGATAGATCGCCCACAGATCTTCGATGTTCGAGACTATCCAAGCTACGGGTAAGTGCGGGGTCATTGATCAGCTTGATAGCTCGTTTTTGCACGGTGTTCAAAAGCATTAAGGTATGTTTGGGTGCCGCACTCCATATATTTGAGCAGTACTCCATAGTTGGTCGAATCTGACCTGTACCCTTATTACAAAATCAAACATGGATAAGGTAACAAAAGCCCAAAGGTCAGTGGAAAGACAAATGTTACATGTGAAGCTAAGAGATAGAAAAAGGAATAAATGGATAAGAAATAAAACAAAAGTAAGGGATGTCAGAGAAGTAGCAAAATTAAAATGGAAATTTGCCGGTCATAATATCAGACAGAAAGAAGATCGACGGAACAAATGTATTGTAAACTGGAGACCTTGGGAAAATAAAACAAGTAGGGGAAGACCCTAAAAGAAATGGGCGGACGATTTGAAGAAACACGCGGGAACTAGATGGATCAACACTGCGACAGACAGAGAAGAGTTAAAGATATTGAGGGAAGCCTACGTCCAAAGATGCATTGTGGAAGGCTAAATAGATAGATAGAATAGATAATATTTTCTTTAAAAAAAGCAATGTACGCCTATGACCAGTAAATTGAAAAATCATTTTTTTTTGGCAAATTGAGGGAACAAGTTTATTATCAAGTCATTTTTAACCGGTTTTAATAAAAACCGGGATTAAAATTATGCCTAAATTGGTTTTGGCCAAAAATTGGTTTCGAGAGCCCTCTGTGCGACGCCGTGGAGAGGGTGATAGCATGGTCTGGTTAAACTGTTACTAAATGTCTTTCTTCCTGACAGACCACCTATTTTTTCATTCTTTTTGATTTACCTTGTATCTTGTAGTCAGTTTGATTACTAACTGTAGTCAGGCAAGCCACGCTGAGGATGAGGGGGAAATGCCTTTTTCCGGTGTCCGTGGTTGACTTTAACCCTTTATAATTTATTTTCTTATGTGTACAATTTTTGTAGAAAAGAACTTATTTATTCAAAACTTTTATTTTATTCATTGTTTTCTTTGTTATATATACAAAAAATTTTCTGTAGCGTGATTCCTTCCGAAACCGGCGCAACTTTTTAATTTTTGTTTTGTTTTTTTATAACGTAATTATATTCTTTAACCTAGGGTGTGTTAAAATATTTGACTGCCCCTTCTGTAGTAGTACTTTTCTCAATTTCTACGTATTAAGCCTAAGGCTCAAGCTTTCCCATAATGGCTTTGCTAGTTGCAGGCCTGAGTTGATAGGTTAGTGGGAAAGTATTAGAAATTTATTTTTAACATTTTGGGTACATTTAATCCCAAGGCGAAAATGTTTTAGCACGAGCGTAGGTCCCCTTAAAAGTTTCGTGTGTTGTAAACCTACTTACTTACTGGATTTTGGCGATTGCTTTTAATCATAAAGTGCATAAAGCAAATTCTAGTTTCGAGGATGCAAAAATAAACAATTGCATAAGATGATTTTTTTTCAATAAGGGGCAGCAATTTTTCAATTTGCCTCAGGCAACCAAAAAGTTAGGCACGCCTTTGGTCAGAGCCACATCACAGTTATCCTAGGAATAGGCAGTCAAACGTTGTCAATGACGTGCATGGCTTAATTTCGTATTCTGCAAGGATTAATTTGACGGTGTGGTTGACTGACTATTTAGGAGGTAAATAAACCTTTAGAAATGTGAATTAATCGAATTGATATTAAGAAAGCACATGAATGAACCCTCTTTCAGTGTAGAATTATAAATATATATACTTTTATATTATTATATTTATATAACCTTTGAATTTTTTTTGGATTTTTGGAAACTCCTTGCTCACTAAATTAATCACATTGAAGAAAATTGGTAATTAGGGTAAAGAAGGGTAAGAGTCCGCATCTTCTAAGAGTAGGCAGTGCGATTTTTAAACAAGCTAATGCCGAACTGGCAACATTGTTAGTGTGAAAACATTGATACGATGTGTTCACACACAAGCCAGCAAAAATTGCAATTTATGGAAGGATTTTAAAGTGCATGGTATTGTGAGGTTATGTAAACATATGCTTTTGGTAGGGTGTTGCCGTATATCCTTTATTTTATTAAAATTGTTTTAAAAGAACATGTTGGCAAAGAGTCCGCGGACAAAGAGTCCGCATGTTGAATAATTGACAATAAAAATAAGAAAATTAAGAAATCCAATGCAAGCACAAAATGTATTTGTCTTAGATGCAAAGAACCATACATTGATCATCGGGATTTATATTGGATACAATGTGAACAATGTACTGCTTGGTACCATGAGAATTGTACCGTATACCCAGGCTCCGGAATTTTTCTTTGTGAGACCTGTCGCCAAGATTCAGATCGAGATTTAAAGCTAATATATTGCGTACTCTTAGGCGCCTATCTGCGGAGTCTTAGCTGGGCGGACTTCTAAGAGTCCGCACTTGCAGCGTCTTTTAATTTTTGTCATGTTTTTTTAGTTTAGAGTTTTTTGTTTTTCTTTTGTACGTGTTTTTGTTACCAATAGAGTAAACAATATTAGTTTAATAAAGTAGTTTTGAAATTTTTTTTTATTATTTTTGGCAAGCGATTTTCTACTAAACGCGTGCTCTTACCCGCCTTTACCCTATGCGGCAAACGTACTTCTTTTACTAAACTGATTTTTGGAAAGTTTATTTTGTAAACAGTTTCAGTTTTTTTCTTAAGTTATTTTAGTCTCTTTATAGAAGTTTTCAGAAACATGTTACAGGAGAAGGAGTGAGAACGGGCGCTGGGTGGGATAAAAACAACTCATAACACAAACAATGTAAATCGTTTGAAAAAAAACGTATGAAAATCTATTGATTTAAAGCATAAGAAGTTGAAAAACGCATCTTATTTGGCTGTTTTCTCCAAAAACTGACCAAATACCTTTTTGTTACTACATAATATAAGTGTATTTTATTATATCTGCAACAAAAACCATACATTATACATCTAATGATTTAAATTGATTAAACTTTTAGAAAAAATCCTACTTCTATTCTAAAACTTTCAACTATTTAAAAAAGAAACTCCAACATATCGTCTGCTAGGAAAATTCAGCTCTCAGATCAAACTCTTGATTTATCAAATCATTTGTTTTGAATTAATGAAATTATTAATTATATTTACTAACACGAATAAAAAATTTATTTGCAAATGAAGCGCGCTGAAAGATTCGAGCTAATAGGTAATCCTGTGTGTTTATAATCGTTGGGTATAGCCTTGCGATAGAGTCAATCAAATACGTTAAAGCATAAATATGGGGCATACCCATGCATTCCCACACGCGATGCTTGAAGCCAGGACCCCTATTAAATTCTTAATGTTCCTTTTTGGGTAGCCAGCATTTCGGTTACTGCGCAAGCGTCAGTTTTCGTGTTTTTGGAACACACGCTCTGTTACGTCACTACATTATTTGACAATTGTCAAATGTTTAAGGTTATGTCTATTATTTTTTTTTAAAACTAGTTGATTGGGTGAATATTTATCAAATTGTGGATTAAAATTGTAGCGTTTCTAATACTAATGAAGATTTACTGTGGACACCATGAAAAGTGTTTCATGGCATCTATAAGCCACTCTTAAATTAATTAACAAATTATAAAGAAAAATACAAGTAGTTTACTATGGAATGGCTGGAATGGAATTACTTCTCCCGGACATTTTTCCACAAACTGCACCTGTTTTACATGAATTATTTCCCATTCTGCACAGAAAAAAAATATAATTTTACACGACTAATAAAAAACACCGCAAAATGACAATATGGCCTCCACCCACACAGCAGCTGTGTGTCTACATGACAAAACACACGCATGCACACTTGAAAATTCGCGTCCGCGAATTTAAATTTGCCATTGTTTCCAAAGCCAGCTATGAGTGCTTCACTTTTCGATTCTTTGAACATGTATTTATGCTAAAACGTATTTGGAGCCAATGTATATTTATTGTGATTTTTGTTAGAAATACGTTAAGCATTGCAGAGCCAGTTGAACATCTTAGGAGTCACTGCAGAGACCAACATGTCTTGGCACAGTCACGTGGCAGATATAGCTAAAAGGGCGTCCCAAAAGCTTGGGGTGCTATTTCGTACAAGACATCTGTATACACCAAGCCAACTGCTGACACTCTACAAAGCCCAGATTCGACCAACTATGGAGTACTGCTCACATATATGGAGTGCGGCACCCAAACATACCTTAATGCTTTTGAACACCGTGCAAAAACGAGCTATCAAGCTGATCAATGACCTCGCACTTACCCGTAGCTTGGATAGTCTCGAACATCGAAGAACTGTGGGCGATCTATCTCTATTCTACAGGTATTATCACGGAAAATGCTCTGAAGAGTTGGCACGTATGATCCCCCGGGAGTAGCACCTACTAGGCGAACACGTCAAACAGACGGTAACCATCAATTTATTGTCAAAATCGAGGCACCAAGAACCTCATTATATCAGAATTCATATCTCTGGAGAACAGCATCGCTGTAGAATAAACTCCCTGCGACAGTTTTCCCTGCAGGTTACAACCTGAACCGTTTCAAAACCAACACACACCAACATTTCCGCGCACTTGCCGCTTCTCGAGCGTGATAGGGATCTCCTTGCGAGTGCGCATACCCGTAAAAAAAAAAAAAAGGAGAGAGGAGAGATCAAAAATCTCGAATCTTTGCGTTATATATTTTATGAATGTTCCCTTACTGCCACTGACTATTAGTAATTTTAAATTCATTTTCTTTATTTTTTTGATAAAATGTCTAAAAAAAAACTAATTTTACTTACTTCTTACCCACAAAAAAAAGTATTTATAATGGTGACCTTAATCCGATATTTATAAAATTATTGGAGTTTTCGTCAAATATTTTTAAACTATTTGATTTTTAAATACATTTTAGTATTTTTCCGGCTTTTAAATAAATATATCTTTATTTCTCTCATAATGTGATGTATATGTCTCTTTTTATTGATCGCGTAGCAGTATAACTGACGCGTAATAGGCTGCCGAGTTCTGATTGGCTGGTAGTTACCAGACAACCGTCTTTTTACGAACGACACTGTGCCCATATGTTAATTTATAGGTCCATTTGAACCACAGCGTGGTGTCTTTTTATACAAATTGAAAGATCTCAGTTCTTCGTAATTGATACATTTTAATGCTTTCGCCTCAGAAAACGGTGCTGGCTTTGATCTTGTGGTCAAGCTTTAACTGGCCCTGTATGAATTAACTACGGAAACTGTATTCACAACTGTATGATATTTCTCGCTGCGCGCCATTCAGTTCTGAGAATTATTATTAATTTCGCAGTTCCTCCGGCGAATAGATAGCTAACAAGATAAGTTTGTCAAAACAGAGCTGACTTTAGAGTCAACACAGCCCAGATAAGAAGAAAAAATGATTGTAATTTTTTTGTGGTTGCGTCTTTTTACGATAATCCGTGTACCACTGCTCAGTTCTGTTATCGAGAAGACGCAAGAGTGAGAGATAAGGTCTACAATTTAAAAGTACCTGAAATAGAAAACCAGTCCCCTACGCTTTGACTAGCCACCCTTTATTTGATGCCCGCCGTTTCCCATCTCTGCCTTGCATACTTAGATCATATGCCTGCCTTCATATACTTTGTCTCATGCACTCGTGATTTTTCAAATAAAGAATTGAATTGGAACATCCAGTAGGTGGCATTAAAGACATCAAAAATTAATTTTAAAACTAAATTGGGTATCCATATTTTCTATAATTTAATAGCTAAAACGAAGTAAAATATTGATTTTGATTTCTCCAAATTTTGCGTACTTTGTAAACCGACTGGGCGACAAGCAATTTTTATATAATTTTTTATGCGGAGGGTCTCACTTCACAGGCTGGTGCTTTTGGAAAACTTTCTGCTTACAAGGACTTTTTATACTCTATTTAATGGCGTTTAAATCTAATATGGCGACCATTAGGGATAACAAAGTTAGGGATAGCAAAGTTGGTCGAGACCATTAGACCAAGAGCTTTAGAGACGGAAAGACAAGGCATTTTTTATTGACCCTATCCAAATTGGTTTCTAAGGGCAGGTATTTCTTTTACAATAAAAACAGAGATAGACATTATTGAACATGTGTAACGGACAAAGATAGGCTGATTTTGCATGCTAATAATACCCTAGATAATATATGGGTACTTTCACACTGACGGCATAAGTGCGACAGAAAAGCAGCTGGCTACCTTTAATCCACCTGCCGTATTTTGAGTGATTCTACCTGCTAGTCGGATTATACAGGGAAAACTGATAGACAATGTTGTCTAAGTAGGGAAATGATTTTTTTGAATTTTGTGCGGGAATATTACAAAAATAAATCTTAAAACGTTTAAAAACAAGTTTAGAAGTAACTATTTGAGTTCAATTTCATGGGTAAGTCGTCTTGACGGATAGTTTTTGCTAAAACACGAGAAAGTTCAGTAGCGTCACGATAGATAGTTTTTTCTGCGACCGTGCGATTTTACCCTCACACATTTTGATTCAGAAAGTGTAACTTCCCCGCACTTATAAGATTATTTTTTAATAATAATTTGTCCTGAAATGGGTTCTGGTACGTTTTACCACCCTACTCAAAACTTATTACAACAAGGTTTTCTTGCATTGCATGAAAATTAACAACAAGTATTTGATTTTCTAAAAAATGATTTTTTTAAATGCTTACATACCGATTTTTATCCAGTTGGTTTTGTTTTTTCGAACCAAACTTTTGACATGTTACGGTCGAGTTTCATACATCTTGATGAATTGTTACACACACTGATCTATGTTTTTATAAATTTCGATAAATTTAATGTTTTTTCCGGACTTTACAGTAATTTTAAGTTAAATTTTGGTCTTTCATTGCGAAAGTATGTATTTATTATTATATGACGCCACCGCGACCGGTCTACAGGCCGGTATCATATGTGTATGTCCTTCTAATGTCATTTGACCATCATGCTGTCTTACTTAATAAGGTCACTTAGTTTAATTAATAATTTTGTCCTACATAATATAAAAGAAGAATATAAATCAACAAAAAATTTGCGACACTTCGATTACCGATTTTCTTAGATTGCGATGGATTAGGGTGACCAGATTACGGTTTATTAGGGTGCCCAGAATGCGGAAAAAAAGATTTTAAAAAATTTCCCTAAAAAAATTTGAAGACCAAACACTCACGCGCCATTCAATGTTTATGGTCGCATACACTAATCCTAACTCGATTTCCGACGATTATGGACAATGGTTACCCCCTGGACATAAACCTAACAACTTTTACTATATTTATTAACAACTAGGTAGGTTAGGTTTGGTTAGGTTGGGTTAGGTTGGGTTAGGTTGGGTTAGGTTGGGTTAGGTTGGGTTAGGTTGGGTTATGTTGGGTTAGGTTGGGTTAGGTTGGGTTAGGTTGGGTTAGGTTGGGTTAGGTTGGGTTAGGTTAGGTTAGGTTGGGTTAGGTTGGGTTAGATTGGGTTAGGTTGGGTTAGGTTGGGTTGAGTTAGGTTGGGTTGAGTTAGGTTGGGTTGAGTTAGGTTGGGATAGGTTGGGTTAGGTTGGGTTAGGTTGGGTTAGGTTGGGTTAGGTTGGGTTAGGTTGGGTTAGGTTGGGTTAGGTTGGGTTAGGTTGGGTTAGGTTGGGTTAGGTTGGGTTAGGTTGGGTTAGGTTGGGTTAGGTTGGGTTAGGTTGGGTTAGGTTGGGTTAGGTTGGGTTAGGTTGGGTTAGGTTGGGTTAGGTTGGGTTAGGTTGGGTTAGGTTGGGTTAGGTTGGGTTAGGTTGGGTTAGGTTGGGTTAGGTTGGGTTAGGTTGGGTTAGGTTGGGTTAGGTTGGGTTAGGTTGGGTTAGGTTGGGTTAGGTTGGGTTAGGTTG
The DNA here is from genome assembly GCA_963576565.1 of Aspidapion aeneum. Lineage (NCBI taxonomy): Eukaryota > Metazoa > Arthropoda > Insecta > Coleoptera > Brentidae > Aspidapion > Aspidapion aeneum. The sequence continues at coordinate 67,402,527 of OY755039.1, read as the reverse complement.
GGTTAGGTTGGGTTAGGTTGGGTTAGGTTGGGTTAGGTTGGGTTAGGTTGGGTTAGGTTGGGTTAGGTTGGGTTAGGTTGGGTTAGGTTGGGTTAGGTTGGGTTAGGTTGGGTTAGGTTGGGTTAGGTTGGGTTAGGTTGGGTTAGGTTGGGTTAGGTTGGGTTAGGTTGGGTTAGGTTGGGTTAGGTTGGGTTAGGTTGGGTTAGGTTGGGTTAGGTTGGGTTAGGTTGGGTTAGGTTGGGTTAGGTTGGGTTAGGTTGGGTTAGGTTGGGTTAGGTTGGGTTAGGTTGGGTTAGGTTGGGTTAGGTTGGGTTAGGTTGGGTTAGGTTGGGTTAGGTTGGGTTAGGTTGGGTTAGGTTGGGTTAGGTTGGGTTAGGTTGGGTTAGGTTGGGTTAGGTTGGGTTAGGTTGGGTTAGGTTGGGTTAGGTTGGGTTAGGTTGGGTTAGGTTGGGTTAGGTTGGGTTAGGTTGGGTTAGGTTGGGTTAGGTTGGGTTAGGTTGGGTTAGGTTGGGTTAGGTTGGGTTAGGTTGGGTTAGGTTGGGTTAGGTTGGGTTAGGTTGGGTTAGGTTGGGTTAGGTTGGGTTAGGTTGGGTTAGGTTGGGTTAGGTTGGGTTAGGTTGGGTTAGGTTGGGTTAGGTTGGGTTAGGTTGGGTTAGGTTGGGTTAGGTTGGGTTAGGTTGGGTTAGGTTGGGTTAGGTTGGGTTAGGTTGGGTTAGGTTGGGTTAGGTTGGGTTAGGTTGGGTTAGGTTGGGTTAGGTTGGGTTAGGTTGGGTTAGGTTGGGTTAGGTTGGGTTAGGTTGGGTTAGGTTGGGTTAGGTTGGGTTAGGTTGGGTTAGGTTGGGTTAGGTTGGGTTAGGTTGGGTTAGGTTGGGTTAGGTTGGGTTAGGTTGGGTTAGGTTGGGTTAGGTTGGGTTAGGTTGGGTTAGGTTGGGTTAGGTTGGGTTAGGTTGGGTTAGGTTGGGTTAGGTTGGGTTAGGTTGGGTTAGGTTGGGTTAGGTTGGGTTAGGTTGGGTTAGGTTGGGTTAGGTTGGGTTAGGTTGGGTTAGGTTGGGTTAGGTTGGGTTAGGTTGGGTTAGGTTGGGTTAGGTTGGGTTAGGTTGGGTTAGGTTGGGTTAGGTTGGGTTAGGTTGGGTTAGGTTGGGTTAGGTTGGGTTAGGTTGGGTTAGGTTGGGTTAGGTTGGGTTAGGTTGGTTTAGGTTGGGTTAGGTTGGGTTAGGTTGGGTTAGGTTGGGCTAGGTTGGGTTAGGTTAGGTTAGGTTGGTTAGGTGGGATAGGTTGGTTCAGTTTGATTATGTTCGGTTAGGTTCCGCTAGGATTGTTTAGGTTAGGTTTAGCTACATTCGGTTAGGTTTGGTTTAGTTTAACCAAATCGAACCGAACCAAACCGAATCTAACGGTTCGGTTTGGTTTGGTTTGGTTGGTTCGACTTGATTCGTTTCGGTTTGGTTCGGGTAGGTTTGGTTCAGTTTGATTATGTTTGGTTGGGTTCGGCTAGGTTTAATTTGTTTTGCTTAGGTTCAGACAGATTCGGTCTGGTTCGGTTCGGTTCGTTTCGAATCGGTTCGGTTAGGTTCAGTTTTGTTCGGCTAGGTTTGGTTCAGTTTGATTATGTTTGGTTAGGGTCCGCTAGATTCAGTTTGTTTCGGTTAGGTTTAGCTACATTCAGTTAGGTACGGGTTAGTTTAACCAACTCGAACCTAACCAAACCGAACCGTTAGATTCGGTTTGATTTGGTTCGTTTCGATACGGATCGGTTCAGTTTGGTTTTGTTCGGTTAGACCTTCGATAAATTTAAAAAAAGTAAATAATTATAAATTTTTAGTGTTTCACAAATTAAACTAATTTTTAATTGTAAAAATGTAGGAATCATAATTTTCTTGATTTTGTTTTGAATTTCATGCTTTTTTAAAAATTGTGCATTTTCATAAAAGGACCAAAAAAACTGACCCGATTTCGATCAGTGACCTTAGTTATTTCAAATTTTTGTTAACAGCTGATAGACGTCAGAGCCCGTTTTGTTTCAGTTTGAAATGAGAAAATGCTTCTTTTGTAGCAATTTGTATGGGTTTGTATGGGTTTTAATGGGGTTTTAAGATATTTTCAATTTCAATTTTTTTAACAAAATATACGATTTTCCGCAATTTTTTTTTAGAAATCACTATAAAATGGTCTGAAATTATCATTTTTTAAAAAACTTCGTAGTTTTAAGAAAGGTGGTAAAACGTACCAGACCCCTGAAATGTGTTGCAGTCTAGGACAACTGGGCGCCACCAACTGGGCGGCGGGCCAACTGGGCGGCAGACAACTGGGCGCCGGGCCAACTGGACGCTTGATAAAATGTGCAGATGAAAAACAAAATAGATATATTATTATTTATGCAAAAACATCTTTAAAAAATCCTTTACGTAATATTCTTGAAATTTGGTTTTGTTAGAGTTAAATCCATTAAGTCGAGTGTTGAAATTTTGGTAGGTCTAGAGTTCTGGTCAGCGGCGTAGCGTGGGGGGGGGCGCAGGGGGTTCGTCGCCCCCCCACCCCCCCCGCCCCTAGCGTAGTGGCGCCCCATTGGTGGTCGAAGCGCCCCCAGCTTTATTAAGTCGGGCCGGCAACGGCCAGTTGAGTGGGCGCCAAAGGAAACTAACGACATTTGTTGCAAGATTTGTGAGAGGCGCCCTTGTGACCTGTCGGCCGCCCCCTCACACATGATGTTGTGACCTGTCGGCCGCCCCCTCACACATGATGACCTTTTTTTTTTTTTTGGTCGCAAGATTTTTTTTCAGTTTTCAGAGGCGCCCTTTTTAGCGGTCGCCCCCCCCCCCGCCCTTTCTGGCATGTTACGCCGCTGGTTCTGATAACCTGATAACATAAAATTTACGTTTTTGATTACAAGAATGACGAATCCAAAATGGCGGATTTCTTTATTTTTAAACCGATTTGTCTCAAACTTGAAAGTTTATAGTGTTTGGAATCACTTAATACAGTTTTACTCAAACTTAAAAAAATTAAAATGGCGGATCCAAAATGGCGGACTTTCTTATTTATGCATCGATATGTATCGAATATGGGACTTGGCGGTGTTTCAAGTCGCAGAACACTACACCTACCAAATTTCAACACTCGACTTAATAGATGTTGAAATTTTTGTATAAATAACATATTTATTTTGTTTTTTATCTGCACATTTTATCAAGAAAAAAATAGTCTGGCGCTGAGTTGGCTCGGCGTCCATTAGGCCCGGCGTGGCGCCCTGTTGGCGGCGACGAGTTGGCCCGGCGCCCAGTTGTCCCATTCCGAATTGAAATTTTAAGTTCCGAAATTTCATCTGACTCGAGCATAACTTGTAGTCCACCCAAGAAGAGAAGAGTTGAAGAAGACCCTTGTTCAAAGAAAGAAAATATTTTACCTGGAAGGTACAACATTTGTAAAGTTCTAAGATGAAAACAATAATTTTAATACATCCACTGCACTTAGCATGCTTAGAAATTCTTTTTACTCTTTTTTTTTACTGAAGAGAATTTTGCAAACATAGTATACACAAGTAAGTATTCATGAATTATTTATTATTCAAACAAATTGTTGATAAAAAAATTCTAGTGGAATTCAAAATTTTTATTTTGCGCCGCCACTGCCTTTTTTTATCCAAGACAAGCAAATAGAATATTTTTGCGATGTTGCATGTGTCCGGACTTACCAAACCGAAATTCTATTTTCATCCCTATCTTGCTCATTAAATTCTTACTTGTATTTGGTCAATTGCGATAAAAGCTTGATATAATGGCAATTTAGGCCCATGCCGGGTCTACCCGTAGGGTATAGAAGTCAATGGTCGAGACTATATTTTGTTAGCTGCTCAAATATTCGCAGTCAAGTCAAGCAATATTATTCTAAACACAACTATTTATAAATAAAATGATTGGCGTTATCAAGCCATATGGGGTTTTTTTAGAAATTGAAAAAAGTTGTATTGAGAGACCTTAAGCTCAGCAAGTTTCAAGTTTCACTTAAATCGGTATATAAATAAGAAAGTCCGTCATTTTAGATCGGTAATGATAAATGTTTTTTTATATTCCTAACACCCGGTTTCTAAGGTCACTATATAACGAAGTTCCTTCAACTTCGTTATATAGTGACCTTACCCCCAGGTAGCAAGGTCACGTTTTTTAAACGTCAAAAACAGGTCAATTTTAATGACCATTGACGTCTCTAATCTGACGTGTAAAAGACCTTTAAATGACGTTCAAAAGACACACCCAAAATTATGTCATTTTTAGACGTTTTAAAGACGTTAGCAATATGACGTATTTGGGACCAAATTAGAACATTAGACACACACACAGACACAAACCTATTTATGACTTTTTTTTAACTCGTCTGAATATATGAAATATTCCCTCCAGTTGAGAACACTGAAGGAAACTTAGACACAGAAGGTGCCTCTTCTGTGACTTAGACCTGGAAGTACTGGAACAGGTACAGCGGTGTTCGTCTGTGAGGTACAGATCAAAATAGACCTATACCTAGACTTACACATCTCCACCTTGAAGCGAAAGAAGCCTCGAAGTTTGTCTTCCGTATAAATCCGGTCAAGTACTGATTGGGGCACCATCTATGTAAGTATGAGTGAATGTCCCTTGGACAAAGTGTGCAGTGTAGTGACAAATATATGACGTTTTCAGACGTCAAAAACTACACTACGAAAAGACGTCAAGTAACTGACGCCTTAAAGAAAACATTTTTTGGTAGATGACCTGCTGGTCATCCAAATGACCACTTTTCGACGAAAAAGAGACGTCATTTGATGACCCCTTGCTACCTGGGCCGGTTCCCACCTACGACTTTCTCGTGACTGCCCGCTCCCGCGTCACATGATCTCAATATGAAATGTTTTTACATCTTTTTTTGTGTAAAGCACTAATTTTGACGAAAGATTCCTTAAAATTTGCCTTGTTAATGTGTAAACTTCTCGTTTTCTTTTTTGAGATTTTGCTCATATTTCGAAACTAAAACTAAATTTTTTTATATAAAGTATATAGTTAAACATGAAAACACTTAAAAAACAGTGAAATCCCCATAGTAACAGTTATTATATTAAGAGGTATTAAGATTTTTATTAACTCAAAGATATGCTTTTTTATACAGCTACATTACCTATTTAAAATCCATTATGATATATAACTGTACTGTGCTTGCCGTCTATAATTTAAATCCAAAATCCAAAACATAAAAACTTTACTTGCAAAATAATTTAAGTTTTGTTCACTTTACTTAAAAATGCTTGTCTATAGAAAAATCTTAAATAAACAAAAGAGCAAAATGTAAGTAAATACGGACCTGCCTTTTGTACATTCACCAGCTTCAATTAATCCCATACTTTAGCACCGGATCAACTCAATACCGCGATCCATTTCATGCACTGGCTGCTCGCATGCTATCGATCGGATTAATTCACTGGATAAGGTTAGTTTTATGAAACGAATATACTCCATGTAGACGTTTATATCTATTAGCGCATTTTATATTATATTGTCGCTCAATAAAAGCAAGCAATATTTTGATCTTTGCCTTGCGATACTATGGTATGGAAAAAGTTATCACAAAAATAATGATATATACTGTAGGTCAAAATTGTGTCTGGTGATTGCAGTATTGAGCAGGGAACATGTTTTATTTATTTTCGATTTGCTGCATATGTCAATGTTGTTTCTCGGCAAATAAAACGGCATGCCACACCGTATATTTAACTGGGGAACAAGAAAAGGAACTTCAAGAACCTCTGAAGTAGAGTGACGTGGTCGAAGCCTCTCGGTGGGTAAATGCCATCTGTTTTAAATACCAAGTATTTGAGAAATCATCGTTGAACATACTCTATTTTGCTTATATCAATATTCTGTATGGTCTACCAGACAGTGTAGTTATATTCAAGCTTGAATCTGACAAATGAAAATTAATAATAATAATTATTTGCAAGAAAGGTCTTTGGTGATGCTGTAATGCTGTTATTAGAGATAGAAAGGATAAGTGGGGCTAGAACGCTGCCCTGTTGAGCTCCACGGTGGGCATAGTATTCAACAGATTTAAAACCATTGTGTTCAACTAATTGTTTGCGAGACAAGAGATATGAATGAAAAAGCTTAACAGGGTTTTCATCAAAGCCAATTTGCGCCATACTTTTCAACACTACACTATGATCTAGTTTGTCGAAAGCCTTCGAAAAGTCTGTATAAATTGCATCAACTTGGTAATTTTCTTTAAAATTTGTGTGCACATATTGTAACTGGCATGATAGCTTAGTTGTTGTGGAACGTTGGTGGTAAAATCCATGTTGTTTTAAATTTATTTGATTTTTTTTATTTGCCAGAAAATATCTTCATAGATAGAATTTTCGAAATCCTTCGCCAAGTTTGAAAGTATGTATAGATTTTGGTCTGTAGTTATTATTCTAAACGATTGGACAGATTCTGGTACATTTCCAAAGGTCTGGAGAGTAGTATGTCTTTATTATTACGTTGAAAATATATTGAATAGGTTGCAGTGGAACATGAGCACAATCTTGGATATTAAGAGATGGAATCCCATTACATTCTGCTGTCATTTTGGGTTTAAGGCATTTAGAGCCTTTAAGATCGTTCTCAATCAGTTGTCTTACGGTGACTAATGAAACAGCATCCACAGGTATTTCTACGTAAGGGGGGTTCGCTGGTTCATTAAAGACACTGCTAAAAAAGTTTGTAAGCCTTTACGATAGTTCAACCTTGCGTTTGTGTTATCATATTTAAAATTTTTATAGGTGGCCGAAAGTGGAATATTTACGTTGATATGTAGAGCGGGATGCCTATTGTGAATTTTAACCAGGAGAAGAATATCGCTTGCAGGTTGCATATTGACAGTTTGGAAGAAATTGATCTAGGATGTTGTTTGCATTATTGCCAAATCTATTTATTTAAGAAAGATTATAAAGTGACAGAAAATGATGAAGGTCGTTAAGTCTGGAATTACCGAAAATAGTTTCCTGTGGATCAACGTAATTGATATTGAAATAGCCTTTGTTATTGTTATTATATAAATATATAAGAGATTCAAAACATTCACAAAATGCCTGTTAGAAATCAACAATGGTATTTGGCCTATTATATTTAAATAAAAAATATTTTAGATATATAGTTGACTTGAGTTCAGATCTGATCTGATCGCAAGCACGGTTCCGCCACCACGTGACACATTTCGTACGTCATGCTTAGTATATTGTGTAGTTAAAAAGTTAGTAAAAAGCTTATTGTCAATAAAACTTGATTGTATTCATGTTTCTGTGATGGCAACTGCATGGTATTTCATAGTGCTTGTTGATTTAAGGAAATCCTTAATCTTGCTAAATTTAGGTTTAAGCAGGAATCCTTGCTAGACCTACCAATTGGTTTTTTTGATGTTTTGACTACTTTACGACTCCATTGAAGTACAGAGTTTGAGCAGAAGATATTCTTGCTGTTGAGGTGGCGTTTTGTCTATAGCTATGATGATATTGGCAGTATCTGGACTGTGCTAATTTATTGTAGTTGCTCAGTGCCATAAAAACTTTGCTTTGATCCTTTAAAATGCCCCTCAGCGGTCTTTTTTTGTTCTCCGCTGGGGTACCTAACCTTTGCAATCTAAGTATGTGGTCAAATCCCAGACCAAGTTGGCCCGTGAGAATTGAAGTGGTGCTTCTTAAGTCAATATGATTATCTTGACATTCCGGTTTGTGAAATAGCATCAGGTTTCGTAACGTATTGGTTTTCTAGTTGTTATATATTCTAGCTTTTAGGTAAGTACCTTAATATTTACATGTGGAGTATGCTTTTGGGATTTTATCTCGGTTTGAAAACTTAGCACTCAAGGGCGGATCCAGAGGTGCTTCTCGGGGGGGGGGGGCACTTTAGGTGACATTCTCTGTTGGTAAAAAACGGTATATATTTTTTTAAGCAGCATTTTATTGAATTAGTCAGTGGTTGTAATTTCGATGATAATAACAATAGACACTTTCATGCGCCGCAAGCAAAAATTTTGAATTTTTAATAGCAAAAACATTACTTTTTACTCATTTTTTGTATTTTCAAAAAATTCTCGAGGGGGGCAAGTGTCCCTAGTGCCCCCCCTCCCCCCTGGATCCGCCACTGTTAGTACTTATATGTTGAGTAAGTTTCTGGTGTTCTATGTCAAATAAAAATATATATGAAGAAAGGATCCTGCACACTTGTAATGGGTTTCTAGTGCACGGCTAATATCGATTAAATTTTAGTATGTTGTTTTTTTTTACCTTACTGATTAATAGTTGTCATGGGCGCAATTACATCCTATGACTAGTTTCGGCGATACGGGGGTAATTCAAAGGATATTGCACTAAAACGGTAAAAATGTTGTTGTGGTTTGATTTTTAAAAGTTTTCTTTGCGCGAATCTCAAAAGCGTCTATATTTTAGCATGTTTTTAGAAAAAATTGTTATTTTCCTATACGGGGGATACCCAAAAAGTTGGCAAACCTGTAATGGGTATCTAGTGCACGGCTAATATCAATAAAATTTTAGTATGTTTTTCGTCTCACCTTACTGGTCAATAGTTGTCATGGGCCCAAATCAATCCTATGACTTGCTTCGGAGATACAGGGGCAATTCAAATGATGTTGCACTAAAACGGTAAGAACTTCGTGGGTTGATTTTTAAAAGTTTTTTTGAGCAAATTCCAAAAGTATCTCTTATATACATATTAGCATCTTTTTAGTAAAAAATATAGATTTTCTATACGGGGTTATCCAAAAAGTAAATTAAAATACGTAGGTAAAATAATCGAAAAGGTTGACTAGAATTAGAACAAAATAAATGTATTTTTACGGTTAAAACCAAATTTTAATGAACATTTTTTACGAGGTACACATGAAAAGTATTGCAGTTATAAATTATAACCAAAACTTTCTTAAAACAAAATTCTATCAAGCAATATTTAAAAATAAATAGTATAATATAATAGTATATAAATAGTAGATGTCTCAAAAACAACAAAGTCGTTATTTGGATCAGATTATTATTCTTCTTCTGCACTTATGTACCAATAGTCCATCAATGGGGTATTTGACAAATTTTAGAAAAGAGTTTAGAATGATACATAGATCCCTAATTTGCTACGCAAAATTATTAAAATAGTACATTTTCTCATGACTACATTTAAAATCAAGTTTTCTAATTCCCGATTTGAATTTGCCGCTTAAACGTTCATTTCTAGCATTGCGTTGCAATGACGTCACAGCGCAGTAAACTAACGGACAGATACACGGCATTCAAGTGTTTATTTGCTTTTGGTCTGTGATTTTACTGTTTTTTTATGTAAAAAATGTCCTATAAATGGTGTGTAGTGCCTCAATGTTCGAATACTAGCATAAAAACATCTACTCCCTAGTCCTGCCTAGCACCGCCTAAAAATTTGTACACCTTTCTGCCTATTATAGTTGTTCACCCCCTTGTAATAAACATAGCCTAAAAAAGTCATTATCATTTACATTACAAATTTATTCAAGGGGACTTCCAAATGTAAAGTGAAGATGTATTAAATAAGGCCCTTGGGTCTCTTCGAGCAAGTTCTAGCCACTTTTTCCGTTCTTTTACTGCTGTAGGCACATGAATAAATAGTTTTTCAGGTGTTTGTATGCTAGTATTCGAACACTGAGGCACTACACACCACTTTTAGGACATTTTTTTACATAAAAAACAGTAAAAACACAGACCAAAAACAAATAAACACTTGAATGCCGTGTATCTGTCCGCAAGTTTACTGCGCTGTGACGTCATTGAAACGCAAATTCAAGTCGGAAATTAGAAAACTTGATTTTAAATGTAGTCATGATAAAATATACTATTTTAATAATTTTGCCTAGCAAACCAGGGATCTATGTATTATTTTAAACTCTTTTCTAAAATTTGTCAAATACCCTATTGAGAATGTCCAATCTTGCGTGGAACTGGAACACATCGTTTCCAGGTTGGCAGACTTTTTGGATATCCTTTGTATAGGAAAATAACAATTTTTGTTAAAAACATGCTAAAATGTAGACGCTTTTGAGATTCGTGCAAAAAAAACTTTTAAAAATCAAACTACAGTAGAACCCCGATTATCCTTGCGCGGATTATGCGGGCTGCGGATTATCCGTGCTATGATTTCCCATTATCGAAATTGTGTTTTTGAAGTTCTATCGAAATAGCGTTACCGGAAATCACTCGACCAAAACCTTATGTAGAATTCTATTTTTTGTTCTATTATCTTTTTATGCAATACATACATATAAACTTAGTTTGAACTTATGGGATCTTTTATATAATAATATTTATGTAACATGTAATAAATGCATGTTCGGATTATTCCTGCTTTTCACTTATCCGTGCCTCGTGCGGTCCTGTGGAGCACGGATAATCGGGGTTCTACTGTACAACATTCTTACCGTTTTAATTCAATATCGTTGGAATTGCCCCCGTATCCCCGAAATTAATTATAGGATGGAATTGGGCCGATGACAACTATTGATCAAGTAAGGTGAGAACAAAAACATACTAAAATTATATCGATATTAGCCGTGCACTACAAACTCATTACAGGTTTGAAGACTTTTTGGATATCCCCGGTATAGGAAAATAATAATTTTTACTGAAAACATGCTAAAATACAGACGCTTTTGAGACTTGAAATTAAATTACAAGATTTGTAGGGTTTTAGTGCAATATCGTTTGAATTGCCCCCTTATCTCCAAAACTAGTCATAGGATTGAATCGGGCCCATGACAACTAATGATCAGTAAGTTGAAACGAACAACATACTAAAATTTTATCGATATTAGCCGTGCACTAGAAACCCATTACAAGTGTGCAGGATCCTTTGATATGTTAACTTTCAAAACATCTACATTTTCGCAGGCGAGTTAGATCAAGATCAATCATTTTGTAAACAATAAAGAGTTAATTAGTTAAAAATCACTAGTGGTTGCCTGAGATGTCAAAATCCCAGAAAAGACACTGGTTTGTGCTCCTTTATGTGTGCATGTGCCCGGCTGGATTGCCCTTAGATATATCAGACCCCCTTTATAGCCAAGAATGTGTATTTCTCAAAATATTGAGTAATGCCAATCAAGCAAATCTTTGCCATCTTAAAATGCGCAAGAGAGACCAACCGAATGGGACTCTTCGGTCAAAACATATCTATATAATTATGCGTTCGATTGTCGTCCAGGATACTAGTTACAAAAGGTAGTTTTCAGCTTTTTTGGAATTTCACTTAAATTTCAAATTCAAAAGTCAACGTTTCAACGCCTTCCGCGGCATTCTCAGGACCAGAATATTAATTATAAATATCGGATTTAAAATAAAATATACATATAATACTACAAAAACCTGAAAACTAGCTTTTACTCATATCTTTATACTACCTTTTGCTCATATATCTACTTTTTCTCAGGGCGCTTATGCCACCGAAGGTTAGTAACGGACAGGGACTCTTCCGAAGGTGGGGATCATTCGTATCCTTGTGATCGACGTTGAAGATAGTGAAAACCAAACAGTTTTAACAAGTTCCCAACGAAAGCATCGAACCATCAGTATAATTCAATGCCGGTAGGGGTATTTTCCCTCGGAGTAATTGTTTCTGTTGGTTTCACACAACTTATGCTCTACACGGAGCTATCGCCTACATTCTCCTGAGGATGGCCCAAAAGGCCGAAACCGGTCATAAATTGGCTGGATCACTTGTTTCTGATTGTCAGGACGTGTTCCAGACGGGGATCATTCGTATCCTTGTGATCGACGTTGGAGATAGAGAAAACCAAACAGTTTTAACAAGTTCCCAACGAAGGCATCAAACCATCAGTATAATTCAATGCCGGTAAGGGTATTTTCCCTCGGAGTAGTTGTTTCTGTTGGTTCACACAACTTATGCTCTACACGGAGCTATCGCCTACATTCACCTGAGGATGGCCCAAAAGACCGAAACCGGTCGTGGATTCGCATGGATCACTTGTTCCTGATTGTGAGGACGAGTTACAGACGGGGATCATTCGTATCCTTGTGATCGACGTTGGAGATAGTGAAAACCAAACAGTTTTAACAAGTTCCCAACGAAAGCATCAAACCATCAGTATAATTCATTGCCTGTAGGGGTTTTTTCTTTCGGAGTAGTTGTTTCTGTTGGTTTCACACAACTTATGCTCTACACGGAGCTATTGCCTACATTCACCTGAGGATGGCCCAAAGGGCCGAAACCGGTCGTGGATTGGCATGGATCACTTGTTCCTGATTGTCAGGACGTGTTGCAGACGGGGAGCATTCGTATCCTTGTGATCGACGTTGGAGATAATGGAAACCAAACAGTTTTAACAAGTTCCCAACGAAAGCGTCAAGCCATCAGTATAATTGAATGCCGGTAGGGTTATTTTCCCTCGGAGTAGTTGTTTCTATTGGTTTCACAAAACTTATGCTCTACACAAAGCTATCGCCTACATCACTTGTTCCTGAGTCAGGACGTGTTCCAGACGGGGATCATTCGTATCTTTGTGATCGACGTTGGAGATAGTGAAAACCAAAGAGTTTTAACAAGTTCCCAACGAAAGGATCAAGCCATTAGTATAATTCAATGCCGGTAGGGATATTTTTCCTCGGAGTAGTTGTTTCTGTTGGTTTCACAAAACTTACTACTCTACACGGAGCTATCGCCTACATTCACCTGAGGATGGCCCAAAAGGTCGAAACCGGTCGTAGATTGGCATGGATCACTTGTTCCTGATTGTCAGGACGTTTTTCAGACGGGGATCATTCGTATCCTTGTGATCGACGTTGGAGATAGTGAAGACCAAACAGTTTTTACACAGGAATGTTATGCGATACCAGGTGATGCTAAAACGACCTCATGTTTTTTGTCCAGAAACAGAAATTGGCCTGTAAATATATTTTGACGCATTAATGTTTGGCGCTGCTCACATTTATTAAATTTACGGCTACTTCTGCGACCCTTTCGCCCAGTTTAGGCTAAATTAAGAGCCAGTTTTGCAAACACGAACAAATTTTCATGTCCACACATCTTCCTTATCTTCCGACTCTCATATACGATCTATAATTTTGCCGGCTACGCGAAAAGCTGGATGTAGGGATCCTCATTTCCGCCTAAATGTTGTTTTAAGCTGATCCTTTTACTTAAGATTTATGACCTCTGGTATAATATTTGGAAAACTCCTCCTGCTTAACATTATGGACTTTTTAGGTGTAGAATTTTGTTTGTATTTCTGTAAACAGTAACTTCTAACAATTTTTTTAAATTTTTAGCTTCCTAGCCCGCTACAGTGGAACGAGCTTATGGGAGCGGTTGGACATCAAGTTTTTTGCTTTTATTTTAATCCAAAAGACGTAAAAATGTATTTTATACATCGTAATATTATTTAAACTGCAGGATTTTAATGCTATACAAAATTAGGTGCTGTAGTCAATTTACATCACACATAAAGCGACCCAGTAAAAAGTTTGTTAAGGTTTTTGCTCGTGGACAAAAATATAAGAACTCTTTCTTTGTTCATTACTCAAAATGTTTCTGTGAAATTTTGACAGTGTCGCCCATTTTGGAAACATAAGACCTAAAAATCTAGGAATTTATTGTCAAAATTGACATTCTTTTAACAGTTCAAGTGGCAAAAACTTTTAAAAATATGTGTGTATTTTTGACTCGCCCACAATATTTTGGTGTGCTACTGGAGCAAAAAATTAATATTTGCTCATAAAATCCTATCTTTTTCAAGAAGACTGATATACTTATCATTTGTTAAGATCAGCCAAAAAAAAAATCAAGTAAATTTAAAAAGTACGTTATTAAGGTTACCTTAAAATCCTAGGTACCTCATAATAATTATTAAAACTGGGTGGATAATGTACGAAAAAAAAAACTAAATTTTAGTTTGTGTTACAATTTGACTGCTTAAAAATTATGACAATAATAATCCTAAATTAAAAACTATAGAAATCTATATCGCGATCGCCTTATGCTTTATTCTGCCCAAATGCCATTGGGGAAATTACAAAAATTATTCCAAATTTTAAAAATTGATATTTATTTCTTACTGGCATGTATTCTAAGCAGAACAAATACTAGAAATTTTACCCTTGGTTTGTTGTTGTTTCTTTTGAGCCACCACTCCTAATAAATACTAATATTTGTGTCTTTCCGTAATTCTTTGTGTGATTTTCAAATAAGAACGTAACAGACATCAACAATTTTGCAATAGGAGTCTACCAAGCCAGACCAGGCATTGCATAAATAACTCCATGGATATTTCACCCGCCAATAGAACTATGTTTCTAATAACATGTGTTCCAGTTTTATTAAATTCAATTATTAATTTATAAATCTAATTAAGTTTGTGTTTTTTAAACACTGAGTTTTCTTAACCACTTTTATTTGGCGGCCGCCGAAAAACGATTGAAAAACGAGGGAGCTTTACCATTTTACTGGCTGGTGTACAGATAGTGCAAATAATTAAAGTGTTCGAGCCAATGTTATCAATTCAAATTTAGTATTTTTGGAATCAGAAATAATTAACAATTGACTTCGGTTCGGTTCGCTAGCTTAACATTACAATTTGAATTCTGCTAGAGCACTTTTGTATTTAAAAAAATATGTACAGAATAAATATACATAACTTACTACGCCTTAGAATCCTTAGAACATTAAACTACTAGAAGCAGCATAACCTCAGACAATAGGCAGATTTGTTTGAGTAAATGATCTCCAGACATTGTTGTCAAGTCAATTTGAAAACATTCCTATACCTTTAATGATACAAACATTTCTTTGTAAATCTTAAGAATAGTACAAAACCATAATACATCATTAAACCAGAGAATACTTTTTTATATTATAAATGATTCAACATTCTATTGTAGCAAGTATATTATTTTTTGAATCTCAATAGTAATATTACAAAATCGTGCAAGTATAATACATTTAAAGCAATGTGGCAGCTTAAGAACCGGCTGTTTGTTTACATTGTGATTCCAACTCTCCTACGTAGAGCATTTTTCAATTTGAAATGAATCTTAAGGAAAAACGTCCTCGCACCACAAATTTCTGATAGGTTGAGAAACAAAAAGCGTAGTTTGGAATAAATTATGCTTTATTTATTTCTAAAAACCATCAACCCGACGCGTTTCGGCTTTACTAGCCATTTTCAAGGATTCTAAAAGTATAAAAAACAAAAAGATTATAAAAAATAAAATAAATATTGAATTACATTATAATAAATTTTAACAAACCAATTTTTAATAAAATAATAAGAAAGGAAAGAAAAGTTTAAAAGAAGTTTTGTTTTTAAGGTTAGAATAAAATATTAATAATAATAAAAATTTATGTTAAAAAATACATAGCAAAACAAACATTTCTTTGAAATACAAAAACAAGTTGAACGGTTTGAACAACAAGCAACATTTTTTTGACTTACATAGAAGTTCACAAAAACCAAATTTTGGAAAACAAACAAACATCATTATAATGCCACCATTATGAGTTTAAGGTATATAGGATGCCATCTAAGACGAACCTAGGGAACCTGGTGTAAATCCAAATTACAGATACGTTTTTTCTTAAGATTCATTTCAGTTTCACCTCGCACTTTTTTTACCATATTAACTTTAACGCAAAAAATAAAATAAAAAATCAAAAAATCACAGGCTTTTTAGCACGGATCACTTTTTAGTCCACAACGATTCAAAATACAATGACGGCCATCAACAACAAGTGACAGTACGTCATCGACTACGCCGTTGTTGGCAAGGTTGCCGCGCTGTTAATTTTTTCAAATGTTTAAAGTACACAATTTTTATTAATTAATGTAATTTGACAAAAGTAAAAATATTTTATTGTATTTATCTTGGTGAAACTAGTAAGATAGGCTTTTACATTTTATTTTCTATGAAAATAATGTTAATTTTTAAAGAAAATACCGTTTATTTAATTATGCCTTTTTAGTTATTTTATCAAATTATTTAACGTGGCAATTTGGGTTCTTTTCCTCCCTGGCCCCTTTGTAAATATTGGACTCAATCAATTCTGCTTCTACGGGGTTAATTGTTCGATGGTTGAATCTCATCTACGATACGCAATTGCATTTTGGGGTAACTAGTCAATATTAAAAGATGTATTAGATATTTATGTGGTGCGAAACTCGGAGATCATTGAAAATATCTATTTAAGAAAGAAAAACTTTTAACGCTGACCTCTCTTTTTATTTAAATAATTTTCGTTCCCTTGTGACATAATTTTTGTAGTTTTTTCTTGGGTATAGGGAGTAATGAAAGAAAAACCGATTTTTCTTGTGGCAACGTTTCGTTTCTGTATTGAAACTTTTTCAAGCCCTAGGAAAACAGACAAATTAGCTAGGTGTATGTATAACATATCGTCAATTGATTATTTTACGAAAATAGGCACTTAATATCAAATGATTAAATTACTTACTCAGAAGGTCAGTTTATGATTGATGTTGTAGAAAAGGGATTTCAGCATTCCAATTAGATTGTAAAAATTGATTCATTTTTAGTTCTAATTAAGCACTGGCAAAATTAAAAATATTTATTTATGTTTTTTGGTGTTATGAAACCAGAAAAATTGAGGTTAAACAATCCTATTTATTGTTTGTTCAAAGGATGCGTTCACAAATTGGCTCTAATTTTAACAATACATTTTGTTGAACAATTTAATTTTCTATTTTATTTTTAGATATAAAACTTTTTCTTTTTATCTTATAGAATGTAAAAAACCTTTTAACCACTTACAGTAGTTCTAATATATATTTTTTTATAAATAAAAAATAACAATAATAATAACACAATGTTTTTTGAGGTAAAATTTCGTATACACAATAATTCATATCTGAGACAAAAAAAAAATACAAAATTAAAAAATTAACACAAACATTTAAAATTATTAGGATAAAATATAACATACATTTTTAAGTAAGACAAATCTAACAAGATTAAAATATTGTAAAGCATTTTATTACTATTATATAGTTATGTATTAAATTAAGTTTACAATCACAGGCAGTAGAGTAGGTATAGGAACTTAAGTATACTATGACTAGTTTTTTGAACTCCTCCAGGTACTACACTAAGCTTTTATGACTTATTTTTTTGGTAAATATTTAGGATATTACTGTATATAGGAGCTAGTCCCTCTGTATCGGTTTTTAGATTTACTGTATTATTTAAGTTAATGTGTATCATTTCACTTATCTTTCTTTTGTATTGATTAGGCTCTTTTGTCAAAATAGTGGTTTGTTCAAATTGAAACCTGTGACCTATCTCAAAGTGATGTTTGGATAAGGCTGTTTTGTCTGCTTCATATCTTTTATCATTCCTGTGTTGTTGTACTCTTGATTTTAAATACTGCTTGGTTTGTCTCTTTTTATTCTTGAGACAATCTCTTTTATTTATAAAAAATATAAAAACTCCACTCATGAGCACACGTATCACACAAGAAATTACAACAATATCCCATTGCCTATTCCTAGGTATACATTGACATAAAATTCTTTAATATATCGTAGTATAAAATATACAATAGATTCCAGGAAATTACGAGAAGCAGTCAAGGATATATTGGCAGAGAGAGCATACTAACGAATTTTTTGATTAAATAAATTAATTTACGGGCTGGTCCTCAGAACTGGGTAGTGGTAGCATACGGCTATGTATACGGCTATACGGCGATGTTTACGCCTACCAGTAAATTAATTTATTTAGTCTATCACCACACCTGAAAAAATTGCTTTCATATTTAATATAGAATTTTTTGATGATCAGTTTAAAAAGTTTCTTGAGGAATACTGTATTTCTAAAATGCTTTACCTTTGATGTATTTGCTTTTACAGATTGTGAAAGGCTTTCGCGGCCATCGTCCAATGGTGGGTGTGCTTTCGGGCTGTTCGGCTGTCGTCGTGGAAAATTCGTTTTCGACGTTTCGCCATATCGAGTGGATGGCATCTTCAGGAGATGTTGACTGTTTGTCGGCTTCTCGAAGACTGGTGGTGAGTCTGTCGCAGGCGCAGGTTATATACGCTCGAGTGGGCGGGGCGTATTTCAGAGCTGGTCGGTGATTGGTCACTTTCCCGAGATTCAGTTTGGTCGTTGTAAGCGACCCATTTAGTGTTTTTAAGAATGGCCCATGTTCTGTTAATTTTAAGAAGTTCTTCAGATCTGTTGAAGTTCTGCTGGTGTTTATGAATTTCGATTGCTTCTCTGTAGAGTCTTGGATAGTATAAAGAGCAGGAGCAGAGAACCTGTGTGTCTTCGAATTTTATTCGGTGGTCTTCATTGTTTAGTGTGTGGTCTGCAACAGCGGATTTTTCCGTGTGACGGAGTCGACAGTTGGCTTTGTGTTCTGTGATTCTTGTGTTTACGGACCGTTTGGTTGTTCCGATGTAGACACTTCCACAGGTACAGGGAATGCGGTATACCCCTGAATAACTTAGTGAATACCTTATATACTTCGCAGATCTGAGGTGGTTCTCGATAAATAACTACAGGAGCAAGTCTTGCTCCTGTAGTTATTTATCAAGGTTATTTGTTAACTTCTTATGGAAATTAAGCCCCCCTAAATGTGGACTTGTTCACGAGATGTTATAGGTGGTAGACGCTTTTTACTCATTGGGCGTCGACCGGTGAGATACCACCATGCCAGAAGTGAGTAGCGCTAAGTGGTATCACCACGTTCCGTTACTGCGCTGGCAGTCCGGTTCCAACAATGAGTAACAGATAGCATGATGGCGCCTCCAGGATCAAAATATTCCGGAGGTAAAATACCCGACCACTCGGATCTCCGGGCGTCGGGTGATCCTGGGGGTCCTTCATGCAAAGATATTAAAAGAAGACCAAAAACTCAACTCAGAATTGATTTTAGCAATATAAGAGGATTAAGTACCAACATGAATTCAGTTCACCAACATCTTGAAGAACAAAGTCCTGACATCCTTGTTCTCACCGAAACTAAAATCAGTTCTGCAACACCTATTGTGAACTATCTTTATCCCGGCTATGACCTACACCACCGATTTCGACATAATTTTGGGATTTGTGTGTACATTAAAAATGACCTTTCATGTCAGCGAGAGGAGAAGCTAGAACCAGCGAACCTCGATATCATATGGCTGAAATTCACCTCAAAGTCATCGACCAGGTTCATTTGCTGCCTCTACCGACCGCCAAGTAACACCGAGTATCAAAACTTTTTTGCGACATTATCCGAAAACTGTGATAGTATACAGTCTAACTATCCACATGCGGAAATTGTTTTTTTAGGCGATTTCAACGTCCACAATATACCCTGGCTAAAACACCACAACAAAACAGATAATGAAGGCAGGGAAGCAGAAGCTTTTGCCATAAGTTGTGGTCTAACGCAGCTTGTCGATGAACCTACCCGTATCTCAGAAAGGGGTGAATTTGCAGCGCTTTTAGACTTGTTCCTAACTACAAATCCTGACTTGTACACAATTCAAGTAGATCCCCCACTTGGTTCATCCGATCATAAACTTATATGAACAAAGTGCGAAATGTTCATACCGCCAAGCCAACAATCACTTCCTCGTAAAATGTGGCACTATAAATCGGCAAAATGGAATGACCTTAAACAGTTTTACCTGGATTTTCCATGGCAAGAGGTTTGCTTTAAAACAGCTGATCCCACTATTTGCTGTAATGAAATAACAAAAGTAATCTTATCTGGAATGGATGCATATATCCCACATACAATAAAACGCAGAGCTAATGCAAAACCTTGGTTAAACAGCCAGTGTCAAACGGCTGTACAGAAAAAACACAGAGCATATAACCTTTGGAAACGACAACAAACCGCTCAAAACCACACAGAATTTATAGAAGCCAGAAATAGTTGCAAAATTAATATTGACGCCGCCAAAGAAACATACAATCAAAGTATAAAAAAACAGGTTGCTGAATTGTCCAAGTAGTTCTAGGTCCTTTTGGTCTCTTGCAAAAGCCGTTGGATCAAACTTCACCAAGTCATCCATACCACCACTTACAGATAAAAATACTCACTTAGCCACAACATCAGAGAAAAAAGCCAATATGCTGGCCAAAATCTTTTCCTCCAACTCAAACCTAACAGTGCCAAATGGAAAAACTCCACCGTTCGTTCATTGAAAGGGTTTCCCACAGTATGCCAGAGGTACCCTTTTGTCACAGAGAAATACGAAAATCCCTTTAAAAGTTGGATACAAACAAAGCAATGGGTCCAGATGGCATACCCGCGATAGTACTCAAAAATTGTGCTAGCGAACTCACCCCAACTTTCGCAAAATTATTCAATTTATCTTATAGGCAAGGAGTATATCCATCATCATGGAAGTCTGCCGCAGTACAACCCATTCCAAAGAAAGGAAAAAAGACAGATCCGTTAAACTATAGACCAATTGCTCTACTTCCGGTGATATCAAAAGTAATGGAAAGAGTTGTGAACAATCACCTAACCAAGTACTTGGAAAAATACAAAATTATCAACGACAAGCAATACGGATTTCGAAAATATAGGTCAACTGGCGATTTACTTACATACGTCACTCACTTATGGCAAAAAGCGATTGAGTTGCGAGGTGAAACAAGAACAATTGCCTTAGATATATCTAAAGCATTCGATAAAGTCTGGCATGAAAATCTGCTCAACAAGCTCAAAGCAACGGGATTGTCGCCGAGACTTTGCACTTGGTTTGAAAGCTACCTTAAGGATAGATCCATTTATGTTGCACTGGATGGCCGGAACTCCAACTCTTACCAAATAAATGCTGGTGTGCCACAGGGAGCAATCCTTTCGCCAACACTTTTTCTGATTTACATAAATGACCTCATAGATAAAACAGTAAATCCACTTTATTGCTTTGCAGATGATGGCAATGTAGTCTCCTCAGTCATACCACCCACTCAGTGTCTATCCGCACGTGAATTCCATCATCTTAGACTAACTCAAATATCGCAGATAAATAACGACCTGGAGATAATAGAGGACTGGGGCAACAAAAACCTTGTACAGTTCAACGCGCAGAAAACCCAAGCAGCCCTGTTTTCAAAAAAGACCAGCACCGTTGAGCCAAACATCATGCTATCTGGAAGTGCTGTCACATTGCAGAGCCATTTGAACATCTTAGGAGTCACTGCAGAGACCAACATGTCTTGGCACAGTCACGTGGCAGATATAGCTAAAAGGGCGTCCCAAAAGCTTGGGGTGCTATTTCGTACAAGACATCTGTATACACCAAGCCAACTGCTGACACTCTACAAAGCCCAGATTCGACCAACTATGGAGTACTGCTCACATATATGGAGTGCGGCACCCAAACATACCTTAATGCTTTTGAACACCGTGCAAAAGCGAGCTATCAAGCTAATCAATGACCCCGCACTTACCCGTAGCTTGGATAGTCTCGAACATCGAAGAACTGTGGGCGATCTTTCTCTCTTGTACAGGTATTATCACGGAAAATGCTCTAAAGAGTTGGCACGTATGGTCCCCCCGGGAGTAGCACCTACTAGGCAAACACGTCAAACAGACGGTAACCATCAATTTACTGTCAAAATAGAGGCACCAAGAACCTCATTATATCAGAATTCATATCTCTGGAGAACAGCATCGCTGTGGAATAAACTCCCTGCGACAGTTTTCCCTGCAGGTTACAACCTGAACCGTTTCAAAACCAACACACACCAACATTTCCGCGCACTTGCCGCTTGTCGAGCGTGATAGGGATCTCCTTGCGAGTGCGCATACCCGTAAAAAAAAATATATATATATATATTTTTATTTTTTATATGTGTGTTGTAACGTGTCATTTTTACGTTTAAGGCAACGTTACATATTTGTTTATTCAGGTAAATAATCAAAGCTCTTCGACTCGTCTTTCTGTACACAAATTAAGGGTAT
Source organism: Aspidapion aeneum (assembly GCA_963576565.1). Taxonomy (NCBI): domain Eukaryota; kingdom Metazoa; phylum Arthropoda; class Insecta; order Coleoptera; family Brentidae; genus Aspidapion; species Aspidapion aeneum. Next base: position 67,380,556 of record OY755039.1, on the reverse strand, counting down.
TTTATAGAGCTAGGTTTGGAGGTTATATAGTGTCTAGGAAATTACCTTAAAAGGAGGCATTCCATCGAATTACTGTGGACACTACGCACATCGCATCATCTGGACATCGTAATTGGAATTTAAGATCACAGGTTTCGGGAAAATCACATAAAAACTTTTGATTGTTTTGTTTATCTGTGGAATTTTGTGATTTTCTTTGACGTTCACGAAATTAAACAGCTGTACTGCTGGGGAATGGCGGCGTTGCCGCATCACAAATGGTTTCGGTAACAGGAAGGAAACATTTAGATGAACATTTCATTCCCTTACGTTTATTCTCGAGGATATTGGGACAATCCGAACCTCATAGCTAGTTGTGATAGCACGAAAACATATTTAGGTCCACGGTTTGACCAGTAACAACCGAGGCTCCGCCCACTTTGATATCTTTATTAATTTGATAAAGAGAAGATAAAATAAATACGAGTTATGCACTTTCGTAAATGGAAGATAAACGAGGAATAAAAACCAGGACTAAAAGAGTAAACAAAATCGTATTTTTATATTATATAAATTTATATATAATCATAGTTATGTAAAGTTAATAACTAGCTCAGTTAGTCGGATTGAAGGGTTTGTAGGGCTAGCTAGTGGTGAGCAAACTTAACATCTGAACACTCTTGTGCCGAGTTTGAGCAGTAGTTCAATGGGTATTTTTAGGTTCAAGTTCAGAAACAACTTTATTAATGTAGAAATGTTTTACAAGAATGGCGTCAAACCATATGAATCTTAGAGAAAACATATATAAAGAGCAAAGGAAACTTTTGACTAAAACTGTAACTAAAATACAACTAAATTCTACACTTAGTATAGCTTTACTCATATGGGAATTGGTTGAGTGTTCAAATATTCCTGGGTTTGATACATGCTCGAATCTCCAGTAATTGAATTTACAATTGATGGTTTCAATGCTGAGCTTCTTATAGTCCGGCTGGTTATTTTCCTCCTACTTCCTATGTTGGCAGGGGTCCGGTAGGCAAATGTTCGGTCTATGTATGGAGGGTGTCTTGACGTCCTTGTTATAAATATTCCAACCGTGGAAATAGATCCGACAACACCTCAATGCGCGTTTTACGTATTTTCTATCCCCTTGGTCGGTGCTGCCCCCTATATACCGGTATGGAAATATTGGTGTATTTCCTCATTGGTTGGTTTGAAAACCGCGGGTTTTTCCTCCAGTGTTGCAAACCGCATTTAGTGACTTTTCTGTGAGAGCGTTTTTTTTTATAAATAGGTTTGCATCCTTATTTGAATCTAACCGGGAAAATTAGGTTGGTATTGCGTTTTACTGTCCCCACCACATTTACAAAACGGTTTCCGGCCACTTCATTTTTTTGTGTTCTCGACAAAGTGCCTGGTCTCTTTTTCCTAAAGAATTTTGGCTGGGCTGGTGGCCGTCTTGTGGTGTCGCCATTGTTTTGTGGTTATTGGCATTGCAGTAGTTGCAAATTATACCCAAGACGGTATAATTGTGAGTCCGTCGTGTTAGGCGTAATCTAAAGTGACGCTCACACCCTTTTGAAGGGGACTTAAGTCGGCCTACGCCGTTTCTACGGAAAGAGCAGTGGTAAGTTCGATTTTATTTTTTTCATTTTTTTTTTATTATTCGAGGACTCTTCAAGATAATATTTGCCTCCCAGATTGTAATTATTTTTCGTGTGAAATGTACTTTTTTGACAAAAGACGTGGGGAATTTTTGGCGGTTTTATATTTTTCTTTTAACCACGTGTTGGATAAAAACTATATATTGTTTTCTCCTTTGGTTACAGCACCGTCCATTCCATCGACGGGACAGTTATGCTGGTGGAACGAGGTTCTGTTCCATCGACGAGCCAGTTGTAACCCTGGGAAAGGTACGTTAGGGTTATTTTAGTTCATCTGTTTAAATCTACTTTATTTTATTGAGTCGACATGGGTTTCTCGATTTAAGTTACTCGGTGTAGGGGAACTTCGTGCAAAATTGACGAATTCCAGGAAACTGAAACATTTCATTTTCCACAGGGTTTTACGCTCGGGCAAAGATCCAGCACACTTTTCGAAACCATGTGCTGCCCTAGTACCATGTGCTAGTTAGTCAGCAGGGGAGGCGCGGACAGAATAGGACGGGACCCGAAGTAGCAGGAAGAGAACAACACCAGGTTTACAAAATAAAACACATATAAATTAACCAAGGACCAAGGTAGGAGTTTACTTCAATTTCATACAAGCAAACATTTTTTTTTGATATAATTTTTTTTTCCATAAATTCTAAATATAGTTTTAACACTTCTTGTGAACGCAAGATAAAGGTATGACGTCATAACCCAAGATTTTGCGGCATATTTAATTATATTATTTTTCTGTGAAATTGAACGCCCTTAACTCTAACTTGTTTCCCTTTTTCATTGGTTTACATTTCATGTTTATTCAAGTATTATTCTCAGATTTCAATATTTTTTTGTATTTTGATCAATTTCATTTCCATCCTCCTATGAAAATAAACAAGATGAACTAATTTTTTTGTATTATTTGTACAACCCAATGACCAACTTTGCGGAGACAAAAGAGAGATGAGATTATATGTTTTAGCGGTTTCTATACACTGTTTTACCTCATGGGGTGGATCTCGGACTGGGTTGCTGTCTGCCTCATTCTACCCAACGTAGAATGATGACAGCAGATATTTGGTCCAGATCTCCCCTATGATGGAACGATTTTGGAAGTGTATTTTTTTACAATCATTTATATAACCGAGTCTCACACTACAGACTCAGGTGTAGGTACACTATGACCTGTTAAAAAAATGGGGGGAGGGAAATCCTACGTCACCTATTGCGAAAGTCATGAGCCGCTACTGAGGCACAATGATTTGTCTCCTGACAAACATGATGTTCAAACAATTTGTTTTATCAGTGCACTTTATTTGGATAACTCCGTTCTCCATATTCAAATAATATCGTTATGTTTACGCAATAATTTATATTTTTGGTAAATATTAAAAATGGAGAGGAAATAGCATGGATGGTTTAGTGCTTGGTTACAAAATGCAGCCGTAGGGAAATAAAGCGTGCAATCTGGCCAATGCGCGCCAAACCATTATTTATTGCTGAGCTGCCAAAACAATAACAGATGCCACTTGGGAGCATCCTTGTCGTTTTCATATAGATTGCTAATTTGCGAGCATATAGGTAGCTGCCTGGATAGAGCCTGCTTTTATCGAAACCCCATGTTTATGGCTTTGCTTTTTGTCTTTGTTTAGTATACGTTTATTATATTGTTCCTTGTGTAACCTTCCGAAGCAACACAGAAAACTAGACAAAAAAAGACCGGTCATGGGCTCTTTTCCCACCAAATTTTAATAGTAGAAAAACGATATTAATTATTTTGTAAAATTTTGATATTTTCGCTATTTTAGACCTCGGATAAATAAACGCATTTTTATATTTAAAATTTTTTTAAACCGTCGAAAAATCAAATCACTTTGTTGACAATTTTTTTTTATTCCACTCCCTGATCATAAAGAACTGGCAGCACTGGGCAATATACCGGATTTTTTTTGAAGCGCAGAACTCCATTTGGAAATTCTATCTGATTTTTGAATATCCTATCCCCAGAGTCAACTTTAGAAACCCTGTATAATATTCAGGGGCGTGCGGTCCATGTAAACAAGGGAAGAATGCTTCCCTTAAGAAATCAGCCATAATAAAAATAAATTGTCACTAGTTCACTATTAAAACTTGATGTAATTAGCGCCAGTCCTGTAGGAGTGGTAAGACTAGTGATTTCTTTTGATAATATTGGAAATATTTAAAAAAATATTATCTTTCATATTTTGTAACCTTAGAGAGCACTCATAAGCCGCGTCCAGATCAATAAATTTGTGTGTTCAATTCGGCAAAAATATTTGCGCCGCAATTTGCGTGTTTTTTTGTGCGGCGCACAGTCCACATCTAAAAATATTTTGACGAACACGAACAAATTTGCGTCAAATACAACGCACAACACACAAATTTATTGATCTGGACGCGGCTTTAAATTACGCAAAACAAAAATTCAGGATTTTTGACAAAATTCAGGATTTTTGACCCCCATCCCCCCTCGTAACGCATTTTCAAGAAAAACCACATCAAAATAACATTGAGTGTAACGCAAGCCAAAAACCTCCCCTGCCTTGTGCTCGACTAGTGAATAGTGTAGTGTGACAAGAATGAGATTTTTGTTGTACAAATTTGACCTTTTTCTGTATATTTATTAAAATAATAACTCCTGATTTGTGTTCAAGTATAAGCCTTCTGCGTTTTCCGGTGTTTTGTTATGATTTTATAAATAAATATTCCCTTTTTTCTTATTTTTTAATATTTCCTATATCTCTAATATTTCCATATGTTTCAGGAAATATTTCCGGAAATATTTCCGAAAATATATTTCTGGAAATTTTACAACACTAGGTAAAACTGTATCAAACGCAATATATATTGCGCGTACCTGTGTACTAGAAATCTTATCTTATATACCTATTTGTATATAATAGAAGGGCGTATAAATTGTTCATTGACTGTCGGTCTTGATTTCTATTCTATGCGCTAGATTACAATTGCTTCACTCATTATGTAAAACATAGTGGGGGGTCAATACATGCAAGCCCAATGCGAGAATTTAGTTCCGGCCCTTTAGCCTTGAAATAAGCAATCTGTTCGATTACGTACACAATGACATGCCAGCAAAAGGCTTCGGTTTCAGTAAAGTATATTGCAACAAGCGTTAAAACTATACAGAGTGTGTTTTTCTATTACCAAAAAGTTTTCTTCCCAAAGCTTTATTGAAAAGACAAATATAATAAATAGGGGTAGGCCCAAGCACGAGATAAAAGAGCTTACAACGAAAATTAAAACTACCACAGGACATTTTAGTGCCGATGAGTATAAGTGGTAGTGGCTAGCCGGTTGTGAGAAAAAAACTTTTTTTTTTGTTGACCTTGTATACTTTTTGCAAATGAAATTGTTGTCTGGAATCATAGCGGTTTTAGCTACATAAAGAATTTATAAGGTTAGTAAATACTAATAAAATAATAAATAAACATTTTCTCCTTAGGGTGGTCACTATACGCCACCTTCCCCTATTATACTTTGATTTCGACAATGGTGGGTACAAATGAACAATTTTTACTGAACGATAATTTCTAGAGGTCTTTAAAACAACAGTTGTGTGTTTTTGTGTATTTTTGATGAAAAAAAAATCCCAAAATTCTATTGAAAAGCTAAAGCAAGAAATTAAAGTTTACCAAAATCTAACAAGGATAGAAAAATACAAATAAGCAAGTTTAAAAAAATTGCTTTTCTTGCCTCAAGTTTCACCGCACGCCCCTGATAATATTATCATTCGTCTCGATTTTGGCGGGATTGTCCTGATTGTTAGAAGGTTATGCCGATTTGTGACGTGCCGTGCTAAAGACCCGATTGTTAACTAGACATAATTTTATCCTGCACAGCAGAAACGATGCATTGACGTGAATGTGATTTACCGTCCATATTTCTGAATGGCAATTTGGTATTGGTTTCATGGATATCTCTTTAAAGCAATCTCAAAGAGTAATTGAATAAGAAATCAAATTGATTTAATGGCACCTTTTTTAATTTAATAACTAGCTTCTCTTGATTTTTTGTTCAATTACTTCTTGCTTTAAAGGGATTCCCATTACCATTATACGAAATTGCCCAAAAGCAGCGTTTTTTTATTGTGGTTTTTCGATTCACTTTAAAAAATCAGTCACTAGGGCTTGCAACAATTACAGATTAATTTCAGTAACCAGTACTCTAAGTAGATAATATAATGTACGGTAGGATTCTTAGAGATCTAATAGAGAATGATTGTCATGAACAAGAAGAAGAAGAGCAAAGTGGGTTTCGTGCAGGCAGATCTTGTAGTGATAATGTTTTTTCTCTTAAACAAGTAATTGAGAAAAGGAGCGCCAGAAATATAGAGACTCATGTTACCTTTGTGGACATACAATACAAAAAGTTCCAGTAGAAAAATTATGGACAGTGCTAGAGCAGACTAATATCAATCATACATACATAAAAGCGATAAAAGAACTATACAAAGGGTCAAAATCTAAAATTGAAATTGGAAATCGACTTTCAGAAGAATTCCTGGTAACGAAAGGCTTAAGACAGAGATGTTGTATCTCTCCAACTCTTTTTAAAATATATATCGCAGTAGCTGTAAAAAACTGGAAACGCAAAGTACACGGCATGGGAATACAACTAAACGACCGATTCACCATATACACACTACAGTTTTCTGACGACCAAGTAATTGTAGCTAATGATAAAGACATGGAGTATATGATGAGAAAGTTAACGGAAGAATACCAAAAGTGGGGGTTAACAGTGAACGTGGATAAAACACAGTACTTATGTATTGGAAACGAATCAAGTGAATTAGAACTAGAAAATGGACACACAATATCTCCATGCAATGAGTATGTATACTTGGGTGTCACATTTGATAAGACAGGAACAGACTGTAAAGAACTCGAAAAAAGAATAGTAAAAGCAAAAAAGGTTATTGGTTGTCTTAACAGTATTTTATAAAGCAAAGAGATAAAAAAGAATGTAAAATTTAACATATATGAAACAATGGTGAAAAGCACGCTGTTGTATGGAATAGAGATTTGTCGCGTAACAGAAAAATACAAAGCAAAAATGGAAAGTGTCGAAATGGATGCAATAAGAAGATCAATGAGAATATCCAGAACAGATCATATAAGAAATGAGATCATAAACGAAAGAATGGGATTCGAGGGAAGCATAACTGATGACATCACTAAAAGGCAACTGATATGGTACGGCCATGTACAACGGATGAGCGACGAAAGATTACCAAAGCAGGTCCTAGAATGGCCACCAATAGGGCGCAGAAAAACAGGGCGTCCTAAACTGGAATGGCAATAGTCAATCCAAAGATCAATGAGTCAAAAAAACCTGACGGAAGATGACTGGCAAGATCGAAGAAGGTGGAGAATAGGCGTCGGACAACGTAGAAAAACGTTCTAAACCGACATAGTAGTAGTATCTATAGGTACAACCAACCCTTTCCTATGGTATTACCAAAAAAAATCGTGAAAAATCAGTTTTTTTTTAAAAATATTAGACACTTATTGGAATAAAACCTGACCTTATTTTAAAATCGACCGTATTGTGACAGATTTACATATAAAAAGCAGCTGCTTTCTTTCAAAATTCGAGCTTTGTGTATTTAAAAACCGGATTTATTAGTGTCTGTATTTATTAAATGAAAATTAGTGACTTGATTTTTAAATTTGACTTTGGTATATCAATTTCAGGGCAGTTGTCAGTTTTCTTTAAAAATGTGTCAGAACAAAATCGACTCTGAAATAAAGTCAGGTTTTATTCCAATAAGTCCCTATTAACCCGCAATAAATTGTAAACGGGCATAAAATATATAATATTATTATATCGGATCTATCATGTTAGTAAGCAGCAAAATTAAAATAGTAACTAACCTGGTTCGAGTAATAATAAAATATCGTTGTTTCAAACGCTTTTTCTCATTCGCTGGTTTGATATGTCGCTGTTTTTATTAGATATTGTATCAGGCGGCTTGTGACAGTGGTACTGTCAACTCAAGTGGCCAAGGCTTAAAAGTTGCGAGCTACCTATTTATGCAACAATTTAAATAACTGATAAATTATTATTTTACACGATCTCGAAAGGGAATTCGAAGATTCTTCGAGAAAGATTATGCTATACTATGAACGTTTTTCTCAAATGTATAAACAATGTAGGAAAATCTTACACACCTTTTCAATTTTCTTCTTGAAACTTCACATTTTCACTTCTTATTATTTATTTAATTTAGTTGCTATTAAACTATTTTGATTTTCTGCAAGTATTCAAAATCTTTAAACTTTTAGGTTTTAGGGACCTTTTTTATGTTTCTTGTAAACATATTTATTAGGCAACATTTTAAACGTTGATTGAATAGGCGAAGCTATTCAATCAACTGTTTAATTTACTTAATACTACTGTTTAGGTTTGGGATGTTATCTACTGATTAAAAACGCCGATTTTAGGGCAACGAATGGTTTATATTTTGACGTTCAAAAAAAGCAGAAATTGATAAAAACAGTATTTCAAAACACTGGAAACAGTAATAAAATCAAAAGCTTTAAAGTTAAAGTTAAAATAAACACTAAAAGAAAAGACCAAAATAATTATGGATAATAAAGTTAATAGCTTATATAAAGCTAAAATAGTTAATAAATTTCCCCAGTTGAAAAGTGGTGTGAACGAAACCAAACCCAACTAAAGAATGTATTCTCTAACGACTTTCGAAAGTTTCTTGTCTCAGTCAAAGCCACGCTGCGCTTGCAGGCTCAAATAGCTTGCCGTTGATTGGTTAGAAATCTACTTTTTGTCGCTTTGGCGAGAAAGAGATAAACTGCGCTTTAAACGCTCCGCTAAGAGACAAAATACCAACGCAAGCCAGACTTAAAAACCCGTTAGAAACTAAAATTACACAGTTCTTTTTTTAATTAAAAATAGTTTAGCAAATTTGTTTCCAGTTAGAGAATATACATTATTTTGATGTTAGTGGCTCAAAGGATATATTAGCCAAATATAACTTTTATTAAAATGCGAACCTGAAAATATGCCAAAACACAAGTTGCTGGTGTTGCCATAAATTTTACTTATTTTTAACCTCGTCTTGCATATAATTAATGCTTGTTGCTCTCAAAAACAATATTTAATTAAAAATATTTAAAAACTTATAAATGGCAAAAATACCATTTATATTCAAATCCCGTTGTGTTACAATATCGCTATTTTGAATATTACTGCAGCGGTGGTTGATGCCGCAAGCGTGGTAAAGAGGTGCCAATATATACACCAGTGTATGAATTCTGGACCGAGTGAGAAGGAGTACTCCCTCAAAATCGGGTGAAAGTCAAACTGCGCATGCGATTTCACTTGATTTCCGCATCTCTATTGCTAGTCGTTTGAATTTCGAGTACTCGCTCGGGGAGATTTTCACACAGGACAAACTTTGTTATCTTATAAAAATGGTTGCGTCCTTGAACTCATGAAACATATTACACCTCTCACATTTCAAAATGATACTTATTTGCGAACGAAACACAGCCCATAACGCTTTAGAGCAACGCAGCATTCAATGTGATACCAACAGAAGCAACTACTAGCATTTTTACAAAAACAAAGGAAAGTAAATAAGCGTAGTAAACAAAGGTAATCCACCAATAACTAGACTTAAAATAAAAAAACCCTTTCCTACTCTAATTTTGTGTAAAGTAGAACCCTGGGTATCTATTCTGGGTCTTGAACGATGTGACCATCCACATCACACCCCTTGACTAATAGCAAACTCTAAACGGTCGCGTGTTGTGCGAAATGACTTGTCTTGTCTCAACCAATGGCATAGTCGCCCGCTCTTCAAAGTTAGTGAATTTTACGCGTTTCGAGGTAACGTTCCTCGGTCGGATCGTAGGGGAAGCTTGCGCAATGGAGGTCTTTTCGCATAGCACGTGACGGCTCGGAGCTAATTTAAAGCTTGTCATTGGCTAAAGCATGTGATGGGAACTATCACATCGTTCAAGGCCCAGAATAGCTACCCTAGAGGCAGGTAAATATTATGATATGCATAATTTTACTTTATTGTTGAAAAGTAATGGGTAAAATAAAATGGGTTTTTACTTTAGAAAATTCCTTTTAGTCATATGTCAACGGCCTGCTTTGCTATACAAGCCTTGAAAAAGTAATCCGAAGAAATTTCTTATTTTTATTGTGTAAAGTGAAATTAAATAGTTTAAAATACGTTGGTATCAATTGTACAAGAGACTAGTATCGGGGTAAGTGAACAAATCCCCAAAATTTACACGATTTAAGTGAAAAATAAAGTTTTATGAAAAAGGCGCCAAGTAACGATCAACCGGTCAAAAAACTTTTGGTACTACAGTCAGTACTATCACAGCACGACTTTAGATTACAGTGTTGCCGAGTACATAATTTTGTAGCAAAAGTAAGATAGCATGGATAAAAGTGGCGAAGTTTCGATGAAAAATCTTTGTGATTTAATATTGACTGTACAAAGTATCCTTTTGGGAGAGATACAAGGGGTGAAGAGTGATATTCAAAAACACAACAGCAACCTCTCAGAGGTAAAAGAAGAAATCAAAGTACTTAGACAAGAAAACGAGGAGCTTAAAGGGAAACTTGAAGTGGTGGAAAGACAAAATAAAAAGAAAAATTTGATTTTTCAGCGGGTAGAGGAAAATTCTACACCCCCTGAAAGGGCAGTTCTGGATATAGTTAATAAACTACTAGGAATTTCACTTTCGCTAGGAGAAATAAGCAACTGTTTCAGATTGGGAAGACCGTCGGAAAAGACTGGACCGATACTACTGGAACTTCTATCTGGGTTCAAAAGGAAAGATATTCTCGGTGCTAGATCCAAACTGAAAAACACAAATATATACATAAACGAGGATCTCACTAAAGAAGAGCTCTACCAGCGAAAAACCCTCTTGGAGGTTCTGAAAGACGAGAGACTTAAAGAGTGCAGTAAGAAGCTGAAAAGTTATAATCGGATTGAGGTTGGGGGAACTATCTACACTTTCGAGGAGATCATAGAAAACAAAAAGTTACCAAACCAATTACTAAGTGTATCTTCAACAATTGTATTAAAAACTTCTAGTTCCCCTCAACCCCATCCCCCAAGGAAGTGATTCTGGATTACGAGGAAGTCCCAGAGATATCTCAAAAAAAGCAGGACAAAGAAAAACAGGAGGAAACTAAAAAGGACAAAAAGGGTTTAAAAAAAGACAAAGAAAGTCGACTTACAGAAAAATCTCAATTTAACCTACAACAACCCACCAAAAAAACAAAACTGAGCTCTACATCTAGTCCTGTGACTTATATTTCTGCCAACAGCAGTTCTGGACAGAGATTTAAATACTTAACACGCCAGGGTCAAAAGTCAGAGCAATAAGTTATTAGATTTTTTTACCATCACTTTAACAAAGTTCTTTTTATTTATAATTTATTTTTGTGAACTTTATTTGATAAGACTTGTTTATTATTTGTTTTTATTTTATACCTACATACACGACAATATTTATATTTTTTTCTATTTAAAGTGGATAAATAAACACACTTTTTAGTAAGATTGATATTTGCATGTTTTTTTTTGTTGTAAGTTTAAAGTTTGCATACAAATTTTTTTAACGATATAATTTTTGAAATCTTAGCACTTTTAATAAAGTTTTTTTTTGTGTTCCTATTTAATATTATAATAGTAAAATTTTTACGAAATAAAAAAAAAGACATGAAAAAATTTACAGTGCCATTTTTTAATGTTAGCTCACTTACAGCACATTTTGCTGATATAAAGAGTATTTTAAACTGGGAGAAGTATGATATATTTCGCATGTCAGAGACATTATTAACAGATAAAATTGATAATGAGAGGCTAGTAATTAATGGATTCAGATTAATTAGAAAAGACAGGGTTTCCACAGAAAACAAGAAGTTCTTTGGGCGGGAAATGGGGGTATACGTCAGAAATGGATGACTTTTGAGATTTTGGACTGTCCGTCAAATCAAAGTATTGAACAAATATGAATCAAATTTAAACTCAACAAGTGTGCCTACTGTATTGGTTCTTTATATAGGCTTCATGGGGGGGAATTTGCAACATTTCTGGACACACTTGAGGACTCCCTCTCTCAGTTTTCGATTGTTTGTGATAGGTTGATCTGTGGTGGCGATGTCAATGTAGATTTTTTGGATTCTGATAATAGTAGCACTCAAAAACTGTTATCATATTTAGAAACATATAACCTTAAACAAATAATTGAATCTCCAACTAGAGTTACAAATACATCAAGTACCTTAATAGATTGGCTATTAGTCCCTAAAGAAGTTAACGGCTTAAAAACAGAAGTAAAAAAAATTGAAAACGTATCGGATCATTGTCTGATATCCTGCACGTCCGGCGAGAATGTCAAAGAAACCCCGTACCACGCTAGTTTTAGAAACTTTAAACGCATCGATCTGAACGTTTTTAATGAAATGCTTAACACAATCTCGTTTGATCAAATTTTATTTGCTGGAGGTATAGATAAAAAAGTTGAAATATTAAATAGATGCATATTAAGAATTTTTGACGTTTTAGCACCTATTAAAAAAGTTTTAATAAAGAAACAAAAACCTCCTTGGATGACGGATAATATATGTAAATTCATTAATTTAAAAGAACAAGCATATAAGCGTTTCAAGCAAACTAAAAACCCTGCACACTGGAAATATTACAAGCAACTCCGTAACACAACGAATACTGCAATATCAAATGAAAAAAAGAGGTACTTAGAATATTTTACCAGGTCAAATAATAAAGCTCTGCTCTGGAAACGTTTAAAACGCTTAAGTATACTGGAAAAGGTAAATCAAAAAGAATGAAAAAATAGGTAAAACCTATTTTTCATTCTACGAGTAAAACGACAGCGAACCAAGGAAACCATGGCGGGACGAAAACGTCCACCGGTCTATAAGGAAGAAAGACATTTTGTCACAGTTCAACCAGACCATGCTATCACCGTCTCCACGGTATCGGTTTGAAACCGAAAACAATGAGTTAACAAAGTATAAAAGGAGACGGTGATAGCATGGTCTGGTTGAACTGTGACAAAATGTCTTTCTTCCTTATAGACCGGTGGACGTTTTCGTTCCGCCATGGACTTAGTTTCCTTGGTTCGCTGTCGTTTCACTAGTAGAATGAAAAATAGGTTTTACCTATTTTTTCAGTTTTTTTGATTTACCTTGTATCTTGTAGTCAGTTTGTTCTACTTTGTGTCAGGCAAGCCACGCTGAGGATGGAAATGCCTTTTTCCGAAACACCGGTGTCCGTGGTTGACTATACCCCTATAAAGTTGACTTTTATACTTTGTTATACTGGAAAACTCTAAAAGTAATATCTCATTACCAGATATTTTAAATAATCCAGAAGGAATTAATGAATTTTTTCTCACGTTTTCTGGTGCATCAGCCCCTGTTGATCAGGACCTGTTAGGCTATTATCATCAAAATAGAAAAACCGATTTTAATGAACTATTCTCTTTTAAAACAGTCACTATAGATGAAGTGAGAAGGCATCTGTTTGGTATTAAAACACTTGCCGTGGGATCAGATCAGATTAACTGTCAAATGCTTACCATGTGTTGTCCTCGAATATTGCCTTTTCTGACTAATATAGTAAACACCTGTATTCTTGAGAAAGAATTCCCTTCGGTGTAGAAGGGAGCAAAAGTACAACCTCTGCCAAAAAAGAACAATCCTGAAGAGTGCAATGATCTTCGACCGGTAAGTATCCTCCCTTGCTTGTCGAAGATTAATCAGAAGATTTTCGATTTATAGATTAGAGAACATTTGGATAAATATAAAGTACTTCCCGAACATCAGTCTGGATTTAGACCGGGTTTTAGTTGCACAACAACTCTGGAAAACATTACAGATGACATCCTTACGGAAAATGATGCAGGTAAAACTACGGTACTGGTTCTTCTTGATTACTCGAAAGCATTCGATACCATCAGTCACGAATTGCTGTTTTCTATACTTCACTTTGTTGGATTCTCCCGAGAGGTGATTACTATAATTCAAAGCTATCTTAGTGAAAGAACTCAATATGTAGAAACATCATTAGGATATTCAAATCGAAATCAAATTATTAGGGGCGTTCCTCATTGTGAAGTTTTATCACCAATTCTTTTCTCAATCGAAACTTGCAATTTAACAAAGTGCATGAGAAGAACAATATGCCGACGACACACAACTAAAATTTTCTTTTTATCCCAAGGATCAATTTTTAGCTAAACATTTAATTGAACAAGATCTTAAAAATTTGGTAGAATATTCTGAAAAACACAACTTAAAAATAAATCCTAAAAAGTCGGTAGTATTGTTTTTCGGTAGAAGTAAAAATGAAATAAAGAGCCACATGAACTTGTCTATTCAGGATAACCTCCTGCCCATTTCAGATTGTGCAAGAGATCTAGGTCTACTGTTGGATCTTAGATTTAGAAAACATATAAGCCTTAACATAAAAAAGCATACTTATCACTTAAGCTTTTGTATCCTCATCGGCACTCTCTTACTATAAAACAGAAAACCTAACTGACAAATATTTTGGTTTTAAGTGACTGTAATTTCTGTGATGTGGTATATGGGCCATGTCTCGACCAGAATCATCAAAATAGAGTGCAAAAGGTCCAAAAATCGTGTCTTAGGTATATTTATGGCATAAGAAAATTTCAACCAGTTTCACACAAACTGAAGAAACAAGATGGCTGGATATGAGAACGCGAAGGCAACTGCACTCCTTATGCTTTTTTCACAAAATAATTAAGCTACAAACCCCACCTTACTTAGCGAAAAAAATAAAGTATAGAACAGATGTCCACAACTAGCATGTTTGAAAGGAGCTTTACTTATAACGTCTATAGCCTGTACAATGTTATTCCCGATTATCTTAAAAACCTAAACATTCGAAATTTTAAAAGAAAAATTAAGTTGTATCTCTACGAAAAACAAAATATATCATGAAAAAAAAACCAAATAAAGATTGCTGGATATAAAATATTATATTATAGGGTTAGGTATTATTATATATGCATATAGATACTTTGTCTTGTTCTGAACTATTTTGTGATAGGTACTGTATTTTATTTAGTTATTTAGTTTTTTTAAGAAAAATTACCTGGGGTTGGACTCGAACAATACTAAATTGCCTTCCAGCTCCCTTTGCATTTTTATTACTAGATATCATAACAAAAACATTTCATGTAAAAAAAAGCCAAGTATGCGAAAATGGCATTCAGTAAAAAGAATTGAGATAAAAGTAAAGCCAAGTTTTCCAATACAAATTTCAAAATGAAAAGTTCTTACTAGTTTGGAAATGTTTTTTTAAACTTTGCTATTACAGCCAAACTTCTTTATGTTCAATTTAGCACTGTGCCTAAGAGTCATTTACAGCCGTAATAGCCAAGTTTAGAAAAATATTTCCAAACTAGTAAGAACCTTTCATTTTAAAATTTGTATTGGAAAACTTGGCTTTACTTTTATCTCAATTCTTTTTACGGAATGCCATTTTCGCGTACTTGGCTTTTTTTTACATGAAATGTTTTTGTTATGATTTCACTTCTTTTTAAAGGAATTGGATAATACTTAATTTTTAAAGTAGTAAAATATGCGGAATATTGTTCAAAACTTTTGCAATGCCTTACTTAAATTTTTGAGATTTTTGAATTTTTTTCAATGGTTTTTCGTAGTTCCTATCAGCCTTCCAAAGCTCAGCTCTCTAGCGTTTCTGAAAGTGCACAATGTTACTTTTACATAACTTTACATGTATAGGGGAGGGAAATAAATTAAAATTGTCGTGTTTTTAAATTTTGTCCTATAGTTTTATCATAGTTCCCAGTCTTCCAATGCTCAGCTCTCTAGCGTTTCTGGAAGTGGGTAATGTTACTTTTACATAACTTTACATTTATAGGGGAGGAGAGTAAATGAAAATATTGGACTTTTTAAATTTTTTCCCATGGTTTTATCATAATTTCTATCAGCATTCCAATGCTCAGCTCTCTAGCATTTCTGGAAGTGGGCAATGTTAGTTTTATATAAATTTACATTTATAGGAGAGGGAAGTAAATTAAAATGTTGGTGTTTTTAAATTTTTTCATATAGTTTTATCATATTGTCTCTCAGTCTTAAAAAGTTCAGCTCTCTAGCGTTTGTGGAAGTGGGCAGTGTTACTTTTACATAACTTTACATTAATAGGGGAAGGAAGTAAATTGGAATTTTGGGGAGTTTTAATTTTTGTGTATAACTTTATCATAGTTACTATCAGTCTGCCAAAGCTCAGCTCTCTAGCATGTCTGGAAGTAGGCAATGTTACTTTTACTTAACTTTACATTTATAGGGGAGGGAAGTAAATTAGAATTTTGGGGTGTTTTAATATTTTCCTATAGTTTTATCATAGTTCCTATGAGTCTGCCAAAGCTCAATTCTCTAGCATTTCTGGAAGTGGGCAATGCTACTTTTACATAACTATAAATGTATAGGGGAGGGGAGTAAATTAAAACTTTGGGGCTTTTTGATTTTTTCCTTTAGTTTTATCATAGTTCCTATCAGTCTGCCAAAGCTCAACTGTCTAGTATTTCTGGAAGTGGGCGATGCTACTTTTACATAACTTTAAATGTATAGGGGAGGGGAGTTAATTAAAATTTTGGGGTTTCTTGATTTTTTCCAGGGGTTTGGTCATAATTTCTATCAGTCTGCCAAATTTCAGCTTTGTAGCATGTCTGGCAGTACAGTAGAATATTGATGATCTATACATGAGTGAGTGAGTGAGTCAGTGAGTGAGTGGCAATTTCGACGTTTTTTGAAATTTTGTAACTACTTTACTACTTTATGGAATTCCATGAAACTTGGAGGGGTTGTTAACTCCATGGGGATCTATGACTGTGCAAAGTTTGAGATTCGTAGCTCATTCCGAAGTAGAGTTTTAGGTAGGTCAAATATCGGCTGAAATGTTTCCAGAAAAGATGGTTACGGCGCGCGAACTTGGCGAGGCACTGCCGTGCCCTCAGATATACGCAATAAAAATACGAGTATTTGTTAGCAAACCACCCTATTGTAAAAACCCCCGGAAAGAAGCGGCAAATTTTTTATGGTAATAAAATGTTTAGAATTTTAATAAAATTTTTCAAAGCTTTAAATACCTATCTATTTTCAATATTTTTCAAATTCAATTTTTTTCTAAATTTTTCATTTATTCGATTTATAATTTTTACCTTCCTAGCCCGCGCAGCAATGGCTAGTAAAGGTATTATTTTTGAAGAAATTTTTTTTTCACATCGCATTTTATCTGTCAAAAAACTGTCATTAGCATAAATGGATTTTAAGCAACATCTAATCAGCCCGTTACAACATCAAACACTATTTTATCTGAAAATTTCATAAAAATCAGTTCAGTGGTTAACGGACACACATACACACACACACAAACAAAACATAGACAGACGTCACGCCGATATTACTAAGATAGGTCAAAATACACCAAAATAACACATTTACGGTATTTAAAAAAAAATCGTCGAAAATATTACCCTCTCTAAAAATAATATAATAATTTAGTGTCAACATTTAAATTATGTAAAGTTATTTTATTTTAGCCTTAAAATCTTTAAATTTATTCAATTCAAACATTCTTTAATATCACTAAATGTTGGTTCAGCCTCATAAATTACATTAGATTAAATTTAATTAACTTACATTAACTTACCCTATGCCAAATTAGGCTAACTTAAGAGGATATTTTTTCGATTTTTACACTTTTTCTAAAGTTTTTTACTTGTATTTTCTGTAAACGTCTTATTTTATGCCTTTTTTAACCCTCCTGAGTAAAAAAACAACTATTTTTTCACAAAAAATTCTCTTAAGTGAGTCTAATTTGGCTTAGGGTATGTTAATGTGAATTAATTTAATTTAATCTAATGTAATTTATGAGGCTGAACCGACCTTAATCATAAATTATCTAATTATTATTATCGTATCCAACCATTTTCATTAGTCTACAATATACATTACTCGTTTTCTCCTCGCCCATAGCTGCGAGCTGCCGCTATATCGCTCTTTTACACGCGGGAACTAGATGGATGAACACGGCGAGAGACAGAGAAGAGTGGAAGATATTGGGGGAGGCCTATGTCCAAAGATGGATTGAAGAAGGCTAAGTAGATAGATAGATATAAAGACAACTCGTTAATAGAGACTTATTGCAATAAAGCCAGGCAGTAATAATGCCGGCCACTATTCTGACAGTATCGCATTATAAGAACAGCTGTATTTATTCAAAATTAAACTATGTGTATTATAAGAACCAGAATTACTCGACTGTGGTATGTCAATTTTAAAAGATCCTTTATCAGTTTTCAATAGAAAACTATCAGAATACTGCCCGACACTATTACTGCCTGGCTTTATTGCAATAGGACCCTAATAAACTGTGTTTTTTTTCTTTGCGTGTTTACCCACCAGTTATAAAAGCAACTAATATGTATGTACTTTATAACATATTATTATGTACACAACCGTATAAGGCAATATTGAAAATGTATTTAACCTACTCTGTCCTAAACACATAGTGAGTTTTGGATAACAAAACTCAACATTTTGAAACAACTACGTTTAAACTACAGGGTTGAGTTAAGAAACTTTGGACTAACAGTGTATCTGCAGCTTGTGTTTTAACGAAACCAGTCAGCTTAATTAAAATAAATGGATCCATGACTGATCTGATACCTTCCTAGCTAGCCTATTAGAAGTGTTGAAAAAGTAACTATTCGTTACTCGAGTACTCGTGACTCGACAAATAACGGAGTAACGAATATCGATCCGAAAATTAAATGATTACTTTCGTTACTTTGATTCCTTCGAATATTTTAGTATTCAGTAATCACTCGAAAGTCGGTAACCCAAAATCAGGGAGTAACATTGATAACTTAAGTAACTAACGCATTTAAATTGTATTTGTAAAAGGTTACAATAATCCTTCTTTTTCATTACAACCAAGATTTATAAATTATTTTAAGATATGTTTTTTAAATATGTAGTACCTACAATCCACATATTATACAGAATGTATTTTTTATTTTTGTTGTTTTTGTCCAAACTTTTTGTATATTTTTTGAGTTCTCGTCTAAGATTGTTATTTTTATCTCTATTTTTATTTACTTTTAGATTTTAAGTATGTAGTTCTTTATATGTAAGGCATTAGATTTTTAAAACAAAGTTGTACACAGAACAGTTCCTACGTAATTCGTACCTATATTTTTTTAAATTTTAGCTTGCATTTTAAAAATTTCTATTAAATATTTCCATAATATCAACAACAAAATTATACCTACAAGCAAATGATTTTCGAATTAACGACAATTCGAGAATTTTGCACTAATTGTATGATTGAATTGAATACAGTTACAGTAATCAAAGTAACGATATTAACGAATATATAAAATGATTACTTAGTAACTAATGATTACAAAAGTAACGAAAATCAACACCTCTATAGCCTATTAGCACAAGTGAAGCCATGATATATCAGGCTTGAAAACAGTTTTTTATAAATATCTCAGAAAATGAAACTCTTACGAAGTTTTTGGTTATAACAGAAATTATCGTGCAAAATATAGTCTACTATATTTCGAAAACCGCATATTGATACGACTCTCCACAAAAAGTAGCATTTTTTTAACTTTTAATTGTAAAAAAACATAGTATAGTCGGTTTTTTTATAATGGCCGTTCGTTATTGTCATTTTATCCTTTAAAGTAATAAAAATATGTCATGACGTAACCACCAGAATAAATACTCTGCCAATAATATGGGTACCTAACCTCACACTAGGTACTAGAGTTATAGTGTTTGTGTGAGCTAATATAACTAAAATTTTAAATATATTTTATTCAACTCCAGGCTCAATTACCTTTCGTTTGATACCACACAAGCCATGTTTAAACTTTACCACACAAGTCATGTTTAAACTTAAACTCTAATTTTTGAAATCTAACCCCACCCTTTTTTTTAAACTAAAATGTATTTTGTTTAACTCCAGACTCAGTTACCTTTCGTTTGATATCACACATGACATATTTTCATTTAAACTCTATTTTTTTAAATCTACCCCCACCCTTTTTTTTAACTAAAATTTATTTTGTTTAACTCCAGACTCAATTACCTATCGTTTCATCACACACGCCATATTTTCACATAAACACTTATTTTTGAAACCTGCCCCCACCCATTTATTTGCTTGTGATCGATGGGACCATCCCGACCCAAGACCCAGCCTAGGTGTCAAATTATACAGACAGACAGACAGAAAGACAGACAGACAGACAGACAGACAGACAGACAGACAGACAGACAGACAGACAGACAGACAGACAGACAGACAGACAGACAGACAGACAGACAGACAGACAGACAGACAGACAGACAGACAGACAGACAGACAGACAGACATACAGACATACAGACATACAGACATACAGACATACAGACATACAGACATACAGACATACAGACATACAGACATACAGACATACAGACATACAGACATACAGACATACAGACATACAGACATACAGACATACAGACATACAGACATACAGACATACAGACATACAGACATACAGACATACAGACATACAGACATACAGACATACAGACATACAGACATACAGACATACAGACATACAGACATACAGACATACAGACATACAGACATACAGACATACAGACATACAGACATACAGACATACAGACATACAGACATACAGACATACAGACATACAGACATACAGACATACAGACATACAGACATACAGATATACAGATATACAGACATACAGACATACAGACATACAGACATACAGACATACAGACATACAGACATACAGACATACAGACATACAGACATACAGACATACAGACATACAGACATACAGACATACAGACATACAGACATACAGACATACAGACATATAGACATACAGACATACAGACATACAGACATACAGACATACAGACATACAGACATACAGACATACAGACATACAGACATACAGACATACAGACATACAGACATACAGACATACAGACATACAGACATACAGACATACAGACATACAGACATACAGACATACAGACATACAGACATACAGACATACAGACATACAGACATACAGACATACAGACATACAGACATACAGACATACAGATATAAAGACATACAGACATACAGACATACAGACATACAGACATACAGACATACAGACATACAGACATACAGACATACAGACATACAGACATACAGACATACAGACATACAGACATACAGACATACAGACATACAGACATACAGACATACAGACATACAGACATACAGACCTACAGACATACAGACATACAGACATACAGACATACAGACATACAGACATACAGACATACAGACATACAGACATACAGACATACAGACATACAGACATACAGACATACAGACATACAGACATACAGACATACAGACATACAGACATACAGACATACAGACATACAGACATACAGACATACAGACATACAGACATACAGACATACAGACATACAGACATACAGACATACAGACATACAGACATACAGACATACAGACATACAGACATACAGACATACAGACATACAGACATACAGACATACAGACATACAGACATACAGACATACAGACATACAGACATACAGACATACAGACATACGTACATACATACATACAGACATACAGACATACAGACATACAGACATACAGACATACAGACATACAGACATACAGACATACAGACATACAGACATACAGACATACAGACATACAGATATACAGACATACAGACATACAGACATACAGACATACAGACACACAGACATACAGACATACAGACATACAGACATACAGACATACAGACATACAGACATACAGACATACAGACATACAGACATACAGACATACAGACATACAGACATACAGACATACAGACATACAGACATACAGACATACAGACATACAGACATACAGACATACAGACATACAGACATACAGACATACAGACATACAGACATACAGACATACAGACATACAGACATACAGACATACAGACATACAGACATACAGACATACAGACATACAGACATACAGACATACAGACATACAGACATACAGACATACAGACATACAGACATACAGACATACAGACATACAGACATACAGACATACAGACATACAGACATACAGACATACAGACATACAGACATACAGACATACAGACATACAGACATACAGACATACAGACATACAGACATATAGACATACAGACATACAGACATACAGACATACAGACATACAGACATACAGACATACAGACATACAGACATACAGACATACAGACATACAGACATACAGACATACAGACATACAGACATACAGACATACAGACATACAGACATACAGACATACAGACATACAGACATACAGACATACAGACATACAGACATACAGACATACAGACATACAGACATACAGACATACAGACATACAGACATACAGACATACAGACATACAGACATACAGACATACAGACATACAGACATACAGACATACAGACATACAGACATACAGACATACAGACATACAGACATACAGACATACAGACATACAGACATACAGACATACAGACATACAGACATACAGACATACAGACATACAGACATACAGACATACAGACATACAGACATACAGACATACAGACATACAGACATACAGACATACAGACATACAGACATACAGACATACAGACATACAGACATACAGACATACAGACATACAGACATACAGACATACAGACATACAGACATACAGACATACAGACATACAGACATACAGACATACAGACATACAGACATACAGACATACAGACATACAGACATACAGACATACAGACATACAGACATACAGACATACAGACATACAGACATACAGACATACAGACATACAGACATACAGACATACAGACATACAGACATACAGACATACAGACATACAGACATACAGACATACAGACATACAGACATACAGACATACAGACATACAGACATACAGACATACAGACATACAGACATACAGACATACAGACATACAGACATACAGACATACAGACATACAGACATACAGACATACAGACATACAGACATACAGACATACAGACATACAGACATACAGACATACAGACATACAGACATACAGACATACAGACATACAGACATACAGACATACAGACATACAGACATACAGACATACAGACATACAGACATACAGACATACAGACATACAGACATACAGACATACAGACATACAGACATACAGACATACAGACATACAGACATACAGACATACAGACATACAGACATACAGACATACAGACATACAGACATACAGACATACAGACATACAGACATACAGACATACAGACATACAGACATACAGACATACAGACATACAGACATACAGACATACAGACATACAGACATACAGACATACAGACATACAGACATACAGACATACAGACATACAGACATACAGACATACAGACATACAGACATACAGACATACAGACATACAGACATACAGACATACAGACATACAGACATACAGACATACAGACATACAGACATACAGACATACAGACATACAGACATACAGACATACAGACATACAGACATACAGACATACAGACATACAGACATACAGACATACAGACATACAGACATACAGACATACAGACATACAGACATACAGACATACAGACATACAGACATACAGACATACAGACATACAGACATACAGACATACAGACATACAGACATACAGACATACAGACATACAGACATACAGACATACAGACATACAGACATACAGACATACAGACATACAGACATACAGACATACAGACATACAGACATACAGACATACAGACATACAGACATACAGACATACAGACATACAGACATACAGACATACAGACATACAGACATACAGACATACAGACATACAGACATACAGACATACAGACATACAGACATACAGACATACAGACATACAGACATACAGACATACAGACATACAGACATACAGACATACAGACATACAGACATACAGACATACAGACATACAGACATACAGACATACAGACATACAGACATACAGACATACAGACATACAGACATACAGACATACAGACATACAGACATACAGACATACAGACATACAGACATACAGACATACAGACATACAGACATACAGACATACAGACATACAGACATACAGACATACAGACATACAGACATACAGACATACAGACATACAGACATACAGACATACAGACATACAGACATACAGACATACAGACATACAGACATACAGACATACAGACATACAGACATACAGACATACAGACATACAGACATACAGACATACAGACATACAGACATACAGACATACAGACATACAGACATACAGACATACAGACATACAGACATACAGACATACAGACATACAGACATACAGACATACAGACATACAGACATACTGTCAGGAATGAATTTACCCCTGACTGTGCCACTGTATGAAACCATCTTGGAAAAACGAAAAACGCAAAATATGGTTCTGTTAAGATAAGAAAGTGGTTCCGCCTCCCTCCAAAATGGTAAACAACTGGTTGCCGCCTACCACACAGAAAATTGGTTGATGACAGGAAAACTGCTGAAAAGTCTAGAGTGGGAGTCGTAATGGTTAAACGAGGGGATACATCAAGTAGATAGAGGGTTTTCCCTTTATCGTGATTGGCTATCAAAAAACTTTGAGATAAGAAAGTGTTGTCAATAAAAATGTTATTTTATTTCTGTTTTTGGTTAGGTTTTCTTGTCTAACACATTAACTATAATGATAGAGTAAAATCTAGGATTATAAGAAACGCCACTGACTTGGTTCCCCCAAGCTCTCCAAAGGGGGGATAATGAGTTCCCTACCAGGGTAGGTTGTCCCAGCCTCCCTTGCATAAAAAGCGTAACTTTGAGGAAACAAGTCGGTAGTTCAGTTTTGAGTCTTGAGGTTATTAAGCTTAAAGTTATCTTCACTTAAAAGTTAATTTTAAAAGTTAATTTTTGATAAATTAACATTTTAGTATTTTTATTTTATTTTTTCAAAATAATAATTGTTGTTCAAAATGATATACATGCCACCAGGGCAGTATTTCCCGATAGTACTCTGGTAAGTTATATTTTTTGTATTTAGCTTAAATTGTCATTTGGATCTTGTCTTGCTGTTAATTAATTTTATATTGCTTTTGACTTTATGTTTTTTTTGATGTTTTTGATTTTATTTTATTATTTTATTAACTTACAAAATTAATAATTTTGGACATCGTTTATGTAACAGAGTTTTTTATTTATAAATTATAAATTTGTCAATTTAATTATTTGGTTCTTTTTATTTTATTTGGATTATTGATTGGATCAACCATACATGCGAGATCCTAACGGTACACTCGCATTTAGGGATTGATTTAACCAAAATCACACCCGACAATTTGGTGGAGGCTAGGATTGTATGGTTAATTAATGTCCAAGTCTGATAAAGATAAAAGTAAAATACCTAAGACAGATAGGGTGCTAAGAAGTGCAAATTTACCTAAACTTACTTTTAATACAACAACAGCAAGGCAAGTTACCCCTATTATAAGTAGTGATAGTAACAGTAGTACCCCAAATACATCATTACCGGAATTATTTCAATTTTTACCTAAGGTGCGTAGTACTGAATTAGAGCCAGGTATCACTGAGCTTTCCTCAAGACTCTCAGAGCTCAAATTTGTTCTACCCCCTGGCCCTAATTTAGAAAATCTACAAAGTACTACGCAAGAGGAATTTGAGTTATCAGGGTCTTCAACCCAGACACTAAAACCAAATTCCAGTTCTTCTTTTGAATCAAGTTATATTTCAATTATTGAACTTTCTGACAGTGAAGAATCAATAAAACGTTTAAATATGGCCGATGTTACTATCTCTGATATAAGAAATGAATTGGCGACGCCGGCAACGCCTAAATATATATCCCCTGAATTGTTTGACCCCTCAGAGAAAAAAGCGCGTGATTTTCTAAAAAGTTATGAAAGGTGCGCTGTTTTAAACAATTGGTCTGAAAAAGAAAAATTGATGTATTTTGGCACTTACCTGCTTGATGCGGCTTTTACTTGGTTTAAAAAATATAAGGAAAACGCGGGCAATCAAAATAAAAAATGGAGAGACGTTTCTAATGATTTTTTAACGCGATTTGGTTCAGTTTCTGCTAAGCGTGAATTAAAGTTACGACTAATGAATACGAAACAACGAGAAAATGAAGACATTAAGAGCTATTTTTACCGTATTTCAAATATTTGCAATGAATACGATGCTGCTATGACGTTCTCAAATTTTTTAGAATATTTTGAAGCAGGTTTGCATGCTTCTATTTTGACAAATTATTTTATGTTACAAGAAAATCCGCCCACAGATGAAGAAGGTCTTCTAAAATTATTAAATCGTATAAGTGGAATTCAAAACATTTCAAATCTTTCCAAGTCATTTTCTGAGGTTTTGACAATGTCCGAAAAACCTGGTACAAGTCAGAAAAAATGGCCTCAGAAAAATCAAAATGATAATCAAAATTTTAAAAAACCAAATTTTCAAAGTCCAAACTTTAAAAATTTTAACTTTAAGAAACAAAACTTCGGTTTTAATAACAATCAGGTTTCTTTGCCAAACACAAAATATCAACAAAATGATACTAGGCGAATTCAAAAAAGATATCAGGATAACCGAAAAAATTTTCACTATCAACCTTACGTAAAAACAAGAACAAATACAGGGCGTCCTATTTGCTTTAATTGTAAAAGAACAGGACATTTTCAAACTACATGCCGATTCCCGAAAAAAACACAGCAAGTACAAAAATCTACTATACTTGCACTCACTGAACCTACCACTTCTCAATGCCCATGTGCCGGAAGGCAGAAACAGTCTACTGAGACTGAACCTTTGTTGGCTATCTGTGACAACCCAAACGAGTCACAGGGGTGCCGTTAACTAAAAACGTCACCCCTTTAAAAAAACCACTACCCCAACCCCAACCAACCCCTGGTCAAGAGACTGAAAATCTATTTTTTCTTAACCAGTTACCAAAAGACTACCCATCAATTAACTTAAATATGCATTCCTCAAAAATTTTGGTCGTTCAAGGTATATTTTTGACTAAAAATATTGATATTATTATTGATACAGGCTCATTTGAGAATATTTGTAGTGCAAATTTTTTTGAGCACTTTCAAACTATAAAAAAAAATTCCAGAACATTGCAAACTGCGGATTGCCATAAAATTCAAGTTTTAGGCACAAATATTATAAACTTTTCTTTTGGAAATTCGAAAATTACAGTTGATACTTTGGTTATTCAAACTTTACCAAAACCACTACTTTTGGGAGTCAAATTTTTATATAAATATGGAGCTGTTATAAACTTTCTAAAAAAAATATTTATTTTTCAAAAATATCGACTTCTGTGCCTTTTACACAATCTCTGGTAGAAAATTATTTGACTTTGAATGAAGTTCACGAAATCGAAAAGAACTTCAAGGTTTGTCTCGCCCATGATATAATTTTAACTTTTGGCAGTATTGTAGAAGTAGAACTTTATATTCCAAAGTTTTCTTATCCACTTGAGATGGCAATTTCTAATTTTTATTTTGAACACAATGAGCAATTCTTAGTAAAACAAGGACTTGTTATTAAAACGCCTATTCATATTAAAAACAATTGCGTTTTTGTAAGCATTTTAAGCTGCAAGCAATCTAAGATAAAAATTTTTGCTGGAACAGCATTTGGAAGGCTAATACGCATTTGCAATGTGGATTTATCGGAAGTCTTTATAACAAACGAAGTATTTATAACAAAGGAAGTCAACAAGATAAGCTCAGACTTCTCATATAATATAAACGATTCTTTATCTCCTCAGAATAAAAAACGACTGATAGATCTTTTAAATAAAAATAAAGACATTCTAGCTTTAAGCCCAAAGGAGGTAGGGTTTACAAATTTGACACAACATGTTATCGACACAGGTGACAACCCTCCGTGTAGCTCAAAACCATACAGGGTGTCACAAAAAGAAAGAGAAATAATAAATTCGCAAATAAAAGAAATGCTTGAAAATAATATTATACGGCCAAGTAATAGCTCTTGGTCTAGCCCTGTTGTATTGGTTAAAAAACCTGATAACTCTTATCGGTTCTGTGCCGATTATCGCAAAATAAATCTCCTAACAAAGAAAGAGGTATATCCAATTCCACTAGTGGACGACGTTCTTTTTTACCTAAACGATGCAAAATATTTTTCTAGCTTAGATATGTTTAGTGGTTTTTGGCAAATAAGCTTAGAGGAATCTTCTAAAGAAAAAACAGCATTTATTACACAAGACGGACTGTGGGAATTTCAGGTTATGCCCTTTGGAGTTTGTAACGGTCCTGCAAGGTTTCAAAAATTGGCAGACAAAGTTTTTGAAGGTTTAAAATGGTCAGAAGCGCTAATTTACATCGATGACGTCATAGTATACTCAAAAACCTTTGACGAGCACTTAATAAGGTTGCAAAAAGTATTTGACAGAATAAGAAATGCGGGATTAACTTTAAAATTAAAAAAATGTAAATTTGCGTTGGAAACAATTAAAATACTAGGTTTCATAGTCTCAAAGGAAGGGATAAAACCCGATCCAGAAAAAATTTTCGCAGTTCAGGCCCTTCAACCCCCAAAAACAGTAAAAAAAGTTCAAAGTATTCTTGGAATGATGAATTTTTATAGGCGGCACATTCCAGACTTCTCTAAAATTGCTAAACCCCTATATAATTTAATTAAAAAGGATGTTAAATTTAAATGGACAAAAGAACACCAAGACGCATTTGAGGAACTAAAGTCAAAACTAACGTCAGCTCCAGTACTAGCTCATTTTAATCCAAATTTAGACTGTGAATTAAGAATAGACGCCTCAAAATTGGGACTAGTTGCTATTCTTTTACAAAAAAATGAAAAAAACGAATTGCATCCCGTTGTTTACCTTTCCAGAACTTTGTCGAAGCCAGAGACTAATTACAGTTCTTCAGAACTAGAAGCGTTAACCGCAGTTTGGAGTTTAACTAAACTCCGCCCTTTAGTGTACGGAAGACAAGTTGACATAGTATCCGATCATCATGCCTTGTGTTGGTTAAAAAATATAAAAAATTTAAATGGAAGATTGGCCAGATGGTCCATAAAACTTAGCGATTTTACATATACTGTAAAACATAAAAGTGGAAAAGCACACAGAGATGCGGACTGTTTATCTAGAAATCCGATAGACTATCCGGACTCTGTAATAGACCCGGACGACTACGACGTACCGACATACATTCTCGACAGTGACTCAATTGCAACTTTGCAGAAAAATGACAAAAAACTAGAAAAAATTATGTCTATTTTAAAAAATCCGGACGATATTAATTTTTCGTTATTAGATCGGAAAAAATCAAAATCTTATATTTTAATCGAAAATGTTTTATATAAACGCAACACAAGCGATAAAGGAAACTCCGAACTGTTGGTAATACCTAACGCAGTAAAACATGAAGTTTTATTTTCTAATCATAATGAACCTTTATCAGGTCATTTAGGTTTTCTCAAAACATATAATAAAATTAAATATAGGTATTATTGGGATGGTATGCAAAAAGACGTAGCTAAATATGTGAAAGGTTGTCAAGACTGTCAACTCCGAAAAGGAACGACAACCAAGCCAGCAGGTTTGTTACAACCCCTAAAAGTGGGCACCCCTTTTCAAAAAATTGGTATCGATTTGCTAGGTCCTTTTAGAATAAGTAAAAACTCTAATACATTTATTTGTGTATGTATTGATTTTGCGACCCGTTGGGCTGAGGCAAAACCCTTAAAAAACGCAAAGGCAGAATCTGTAGCTCAATTTTTACTAGAAAACGTCATAACCAGACACGGGACTCCATCTTTTATTTTATCAGATCGCGGAGCCCAGTTCAAAAGTGAATTGGTCTCAGAACTTTTAAAAATTATGGGAATAACATCACTTTTTACTACATCTTTTCATCCCCAAACAAATGGGCTCTGTGAACGACTAAACAAAACTTTAGCAAATATCTTAAGTTTATACACCAATTCAAATCACGATGATTGGTGCGAGTATATTTGTCACGCGGTTTTTAGTTATAACACATCAGTTCAAAGCACAACCAAGTATAGCCCTTTTATGTTGGTTTATGCCAGAGAACCAGTATTGCCAACTGATGCTTCCCTTAATTTACCCACAAAAATGGAATTTGTGAGTGAAATTAGAAAGAGGGCCCTTGTAGTACGTAATAACGCGATAAAAAATATACAGGATAGACAAGCGCAAGACAAAATTCGCTATGACAGCAAGCATAGGCATATTGAATTTGAAAAAGGCGAAAAAGTTAAAATTTTTGTACCGATCCGAAAGGTGGGGCGTACTGAAAAATTGCTATTAAAATACTTTGGTCCTTATATCGTGGAAAAAAAGCTAAATGAGGTAGATTATTTAATTCGCAAAGGAACATTAAAAAAATTCAAAAAAAGACGTCGTGCATGTCTCTCGTATTTTACCATACTATGATTCATGGGAGGAAAATGCGGAGAATTAAAAAAAAAAAAGGAAAAAATATACGTCATTATTAATTGACCTAAAATAATCAAATAATTCATGTAAATAAACATTTTTAGCAAAAACTCACCTATTTTTCAGTTCCAATTCTTATGGCCAGGAGATCCAGCTCAACTGTGCTAACTTCCTCTGGTGGTGGGAATATTATTCTCGCGTTATTAAACCAGCAGTCGTAAATAAAATAGAACTGGATGACTTATTTCATCTTTTGTTTGAGCAAAAAATTGTACCTTTGGAGGCCGAATTGGGCCATTTCGCTAATTGGGCGAAAGAATATATAAGTAGCCCTATATATAATCCTGAAGGAGCTGCCCAATGTTACCATCAGTTGACGATGAACAGTTTGAGTGAAAAAGCATTAGAACTTTATTCGCACTGCATGTGCATTTTAACAATAAATGAAACGTTTCCAAATTTTTATTCAATCCCTTACATGGATGAAAGTTTTATAGATGAGATTTATAACATATTTGATCAGGAACAAAATAATCGTCAGGCCCAAAATAATCCACATAATAATCAAAACATAGAAGATGTATTAGACGTGCTTGAAAATCAGGAAGAAAATTCTAACAATTAATATTTTATTTTCATTTTTAATTATTTTTTATTACCACTAAAAAAAAAAAAAATGGTACAATTTTTTGGTTAATATGTTTATTTACTAACTTTCTAAGTATTTTTTTTTAGTTATAATTAAGATATATACTTATTGCAGAAGAAGTATATATTACACTATACTATGATATACGCTTGTAGGTAAGAAGCGTATGCTTGTCATTTTCATCTGGGTTTTCAAACATAGGATTAACCACCATCACTCATAAAATTAGATTAATTTTATTAAATATTATTTTTCTAGGATTTAACAGAAAATAACGTATTTTTTTCTTATGTTTGAGGTTATCACTAATATGTTTTGGATTTTCAACAAATACACCAATAAAAATTGTGCCAGGGGCACATTTACACAAACTTCCCGACGTCACGATATACGAAAGTTCGTTTCCACTCATTTTTGAAGTACCGCAATTACCAACCGTATGGAATTACGCAACTCTACGCACCGCCGAAAAAGAACACTGCCTGGACACGCACGATTGCGCAATTCTCCAGGAGATCGACGGATTAAGACTAAACTTCACAGCGTTGCTGCATGACGTTTCCATAAACAATAATATGGCCGCTAGAGATTCTGCAGATATACAGGGTAGGTCAAAAAGATCTTTAGATTTTTTGGGTGAGGCAATGTCATGGTGCTGCGGTTTGGTTACCAAAAGGCAATTTGAAAATTTGTATATGGATGATACAAATTTAAAAAATGAAGTTTCCAAAATTTATCAAAATTTTCAATATCAATTTAATAATTTTTTGGATAATTATAAAAAATTTTCGCATCTTGAATCATCAAATTTTAAAATTTTAGAGACTAAAGTTAAAAATCTACAAAAGTTTTTAGATTCTAGTAAAAATGACATTTATTTAAGACGCGAAATATTTAAAAATTTGTTAGCTTCACTTGAATTATTATTAACATTTAAAAATCAAGAATTATCAAATTCGTGTAGATTTCATTTTATTCCACAATTTATAATAACTCCAAGAAAACTTCAAGAAGAACTTAAAAATATCTCAAAAATTATTCAAATTTATGATAACGAATTAGCAATACCATTTACTGATATCTCAAAATATTATCAAATTCCAATTGCTGATTGCGTTATCAGTAAAACATATACTGTTGTCACAGTAAAAATTCCAATAAAAACCAGTAAGGTTAGTTGGAAACTTTACGAACTTTTGCCTATACCTTTTGCTTGGTATAACACAACTTGTACATTTTTACAACAAAATCATTTTATAGCGGTAGCTAAAAATTCTAGCTCTTATGACGACACTTTGGTATCAGTAAGGCCTATAACAGGAACTTTAATACAAGAATGTCAACCATATAAAGATAAACTTTGCTATTTGCCATTATATTTGTCAGATACTTCTTTTGGAAGTACTTGTTCTCAAAATTTACTTCTTGGCAAAACCATTAAGGAACTGTCACAAGTTTGTCCCTTAAAATGTCATCACTCAAATCAAACAATCATCTCGAAAGTTGACGATGACACTTTTATTTTTACTCATTTAAAAAGAAAAGTAAAGATAAAATGTCCAAATAAAGAACAATTTTTACCAGAACATTTTTATGACCAGCCAGGAGCCATAGAAATGAGAGTTCCTTGTCAATGCGAATTATTGGTCAATAATGATGTTTTGATTAAAAAACGATTTCCTTGCAGTCAAAAAATTATTTTGCCATCTTTAGGAATCCATTTGATTCCTACAGTATGGACAACTTTGGAATCATTTTTAATTTCTTTTGACAAAAATCATTTGGCGAGCCCTGTATTTACAAATCTTAAGGAATGCCTAAATCAGAATTGGTCGATGGCAACTCCATATCTCAATCTTTCAACAGCAGAGGCAGTCAGACACATGGTCAGCGACTTTCATGAAATTAAAACACTTCAGCGACCTACGTTATTCAATATGCACAATGGTTTATTTCTTTGTTGGAATATAATTTTGTCGTTTATTATTTTATATATCCTGTGGAAGCAAAACATAATAGCAATGTTCTCGTTTTATAAATCAGTTACAGCAGAAGATTTAAAAAATCTCGAGACTGTTTTAAAAACTGAGGAGGTCCTATTAATTTTTTTAATTACATGCATGTTACTTTTTTTAGTGGGGATAATGATAATTTTCTTAATAAAATTTTTCAAAGAAAAGAAGAACAACACTAATTTACCGGAATTAATAACAAAAAATCAAGTTGCAACAATTTCACTTCCATCAGGTGAAAATTTTCAAGTTTTACTCAATACAGAGTGAACTCAAGATATAATAAAAAAAAATAAATAAATAAAAAAATTTTTTTTTGGGGAAAATCAATCAAAACCAGCTGGTACAAAAGGACCTACCTATTGAGAGGTCAGGTTCGGTTGGGCTAATAAGAAACCTTATTAACCTTTACCGAAACAATTTTTTAAACTCGAGTTTTAAGATGTTTCGATACGCATGTACACATATTAGTCATAATATGTTTATTATGCAAAAAGTTTGAGAGATTTTTTTGGTAAAATTAAGATCTCTTTTTGCTTATTGTATGTATTAAATGGAAATAAGCAACAAGAGATTATAAATTACCTACTTAGTGTTTAAGTACGGCTCTGTTACATAGACCCAACTTTTAAAAAGTACTATAATTATAACTAAATTTTTATGTTCTATAATAGTTTAAATCCTTTTTGTATGTATAAAATCAGCTTTTGATATATTTTATTTCAAAATAAAAAAATTAGGCAGGATTAAGTAACTAAAGTTTAAAATTTTTAATATTGTAAAGACAACCACAAAATCTCTCATACTCTGCCAACACTGATAAGCCCAGAACTAATGCCTCGTTTTGTTACATGTCAATGGTGTGCAACACATGAAAATACACCGAACAGCCTAAAAACGACTCCCAGCATTCGATGTCAGTACCACAGAATAGATGAATGGTTCCAGAGTTTGGTTATAGTCAAATCCAAACAACCTTTGACCCATGGGACGTCTTATCGTCGAGGTCGCCGACAAATTGGCGGGGGGCATATGTCAGGAATGAATTTACCCCTGACTGTGCCACTGTATGAAACCATCTTGGAAAAACGAAAAACGCAAAATATGGTTCTGTTAAGATAAGAAAGTGGTTCCGCCTCCCTCCAAAATGGTAAACAACTGGTTGCCGCCTACCACACAGAAAATTGGTTGATGACAGGAAAACTGCTGAAAAGTCTAGAGTGGGAGTCGTAATGGTTAAACGAGGGGATACATCAAGTAGATAGAGGGTTTTCCCTTTATCGTGATTGGCTATCAAAAAACTTTGAGATAAGAAAGTGTTGTCAATAAAAATGTTATTTTATTTCTGTTTTTGGTTAGGTTTTCTTGTCTAACACATTAACTATAATGATAGAGTAAAATCTAGGATTATAAGAAACGCCACTGACTTGGTTCCCCCAAGCTCTCCAAAGGGGGGATAATGAGTTCCCTACCAGGGTAGGTTGTCCCAGCCTCCCTTGCATAAAAAGCGTAACTTTGAGGAAACAAGTCGGTAGTTCAGTTTTGAGTCTTGAGGTTATTAAGCTTAAAGTTATCTTCACTTAAAAGTTAATTTTAAAAGTTAATTTTTGATAAATTAACATTTTAGTATTTTTATTTTATTTTTTCAAAATAATAATTGTTGTTCAAAATGATATACATGCCACCAGGGCAGTATTTCCCGATAGTACTCTGGTAAGTTATATTTTTTGTATTTAGCTTAAATTGTCATTTGGATCTTGTCTTGCTGTTAATTAATTTTATATTGCTTTTGACTTTATGTTTTTTTTGATGTTTTTGATTTTATTTTATTATTTTATTAACTTACAAAATTAATAATTTTGGACATCGTTTATGTAACAGAGTTTTTTATTTATCAATTATAAATTTGTCAATTTAATTATTTGGTTCTTTTTATTTTATTTGGATTATTGATTGGATCAACCATACATGCGAGATCCTAACGGTACACTCGCATTTAGGGATTGATTTAACCAAAATCACACCCGACAATACAGACATACAGACATACAGACATACAGACATACAGACATACAGACATACAGACATACAGACATACAGACATACAGACATACAGACATACAGACAGATAGACAGACAGACAGACAGACAGACAGACTGCGCAACAAAAAAGTTTCAAAATCATCTGAAACGCAAAGATATATAAAATTTTTTGAAATCGGAGCAATTTTTTTTTCTCGAAAAAATCACCATAGCTCACACTACTATAGTATAATAGTAGTGTGAGCTAAAAAACACTATAGTCAAGTCATTAGCACTAATGGATTTTAACCAAAATCTAATCAGCTCGTAAGAGTGTCGAACATTATTTTACCTGAAAATTTTATAAAAATCAGTTCAGCGGTTTAGGTGCTATCGTGTTGCACACACACACACACACACTCACACAAACACTGTCAGACATCACGACGATATAAGGGACGTATTGGAATAAAACCTGACTTTATTTTAGAGTCGACTTTATTTTGACACATTTACACAGAAAACTAACAGCTGACCGCTGTAGAGACCGGTCTAGGACAACTCGGCGCCGCCAACTGGGCGCCGGGCCAACTCGGCGCCGCCAACTGGGCGCCGGCCAACTCGGCGCCGGACTAAAAATTTTTTTTTTGATAAAATGTGTAGATGAAAAATAAAATATATTATTTATATAAAAACATCTTTAAAAAATCCTTTACTAACTAACTAACTATCTATCAAATCTTGTGAAGCGTTTTTAACACACTTCCCATTATCCGATTGGGATGAAATTTGGTACACACGTAGTGGTCCCGTGACAATACAACATTAAGAAAAAAATATCCTACCACCCCTACCCCCACCCCTTCTATAGAAAAATGTGTTTTTGACACATCCCGTTATCCGATTTGGATAAAATTTGGTATACACATAGTGGTCCGATGATAATACAACAATAAGAAAAAAATATCCTACCACCCCTACCCCCACCCCCTTCCATAGAAAAATTTGTTTTTGACACACATCCCGTTATCCGATTTGGATGAAATTTGGTATACATATAGTGATCCGATGACAATACAATATTAAGAAAAAAATATCCTCCCACCTCTACTCACACCCCTTTAATAGAAAAATGAGTTTTTGACACACTTCCCATTATCCGATTTGGATGAAATTTGGTATTCACATAGTGGTCCGATGACAATACAACATTAAAAGAAAATATACTCCCACCCCTACCCCCACCCCCTTCCATAGAAAATGTGTTTTTGACACCCTTCCCATTATCCGATTTGGATGAAATTTCGTATACATATAGTAATCCGATGACAATACAATATTAAGAAAAAAATATCCTCCCACCTCCACCCCCACCTCCTTTTACAGATAAATGAGTTTTTGACACACTTCTCATTATCCGATTTGCATGAAATTTGGTATTCACATAATGGTCCGATGACAATACAACATTAAAAAAAATATATCCTCCCACCCATACCCCCACCCCCTTCCATAGAAAATGCGTTTTTGACACCCTTCCCATTATCCAATTTGGATGAAATTTGGTATACATATAGTGGTCCGATGACAATACAACATTGAAAAAAAAATCCTACCACTCCTACCCCCACCCTCATCTATAGAAAAATGCGTTTTTGACACACTTCCCATTATCCGATTTGGATGAAATTTGGTATACATATAGTGACCCGATGACAAAACAAGATTAAGAAAAAAATATCCTCCTACCTCTACCCCCACCCCCTTTCATAGAAAAATGAGTTTTTGACACACTTCCCATTATCCGATTTAGATGATTTTTTTAAAAAGAGTAAAAAATCATGTTCAGCGACGTTAAACACCACAAAGTTCTAAATTTATTATAAATCGATCCCTAAGCACTGCAATCTTTCAAATTTGCGACAAGTCGGTTAGTAAATAAAAAATCTGCCATTTTTGATCCGCCATTTTGATTTTTTTAAGTTTGACTGAAAAATTTTGTTAAATGACCTCAAGCAATGTAATATTTCAAGTTTGAGACAAATCGGTTAGTAAATAAAAAATCTGCCATCTTGGATCCGTCATTTTGATTTTTTTAAGTTTGAGTAAAAAATTTTGTTAAATGACCTCAAGCAATGTAATGTTTCAAATTTGAGACAAATCGGTTAGTAAATAAGAAAATCCGCCATCTTGGATCCGCCATTTTGATTTTTTTAAGTTTGAGTAAAAAATTTTGTTAAATGACCTCAAGCAATGTAATATTTCAAGTTTGAGACAAATCGGTTAGTAAATAAGAAAATCCGCCATTTTGGATCCGCCATTTTGATTTTTTTAAGTTTGAGTAAAAAATTTTGTTAAATGACCTCAAGCAATGTAATATTTGAAGTTTGAGACAAATCGGTTGGTAAATAAGAAAATCCGCCATTTTGGATCCGCCATTTTGATTTTTTTAAGTTTGAGTAAAAAATTTTGTTAAATGACCTCAAGCAATGTAATATTTCAAATTTGAGACAAATCGGTTAGTAAATAAGAAAATCCGCCATCTTGGATCCGCCATTTTGATTTTTTTAAGTTTGAGTAAAAAATTTTGTTAAATGACCTCAAGCAATGTAATATTTCAAGTTTGAGACAAATCGGTTAGTAAATAAGAAAATCCGCCATTTTGGATCCGCCATTTTGATTTTTTTAAGTTTGAGTAAAAAATTTTGTTAAATGACCTCAAGCAATGTAATATTTCAAGTTTGAGACAAATCGGTTAGTAAATAAGAAAATCCGCCATTTTGGATCAGCCATTTTGATTTTTTTAAGTGTGAGTAAAAAATTTTCGTAAATGACCTCAAGCATTTTGATTTTTGGATCCCCCATTGTTGTAATAAAAAACGTAAATTGTAGTATTACCAGGTTACCAAACACTACAACTACCAAGATTCAACAGTCGACTTAATGGATTTAACTTTACTTAACAAAAACAAATTTCAAATATATTAGTAAAAAAATTTTTTAAGTCACAAGCTTTTATAAAATGCACTAAAAATTAAAAAATAATTTTCTAACATTCTAATATTATCATAATAATAAAAGCGATGGCCGACTGATGAAAATTTTGAGGATGTTAGCACGATAAGATATCCGTATCAATTAAATATCACTATTTGCAAGAATCAATCTAGCAGAAAAGTGCAGAGGTAAATAAATAAAGAAGAGTTTATTCTAGATTATAATGAAATCGCTGATCGTGAGTTGTTTGGAAACTCATTTATCTGTTGGGGGAAGGAGAGTGTGGGGGTAGAGGTAGAAATATATTTTTTGTTTGGGCTGTATTGCCATCGGACCTTTATGCATATACCAAATTTTATAAAAGTGATTTGAAGTGAAGTGTGTCAAAAACGCATTTTTTATAGAAGGGGGTGGGGGGGTAGGGGTGGGAGGATATTTTTTCATTATTGTTGTATTGTTATCGGACCACTATATGTATACCAAATTTCATCCAAATCGGATAATGGGAAGTGTGTCAAAAATGCATTTTTCTATAGACGAGGGTGGGGGTAGGAGTGGTAGGATTTTTTTTTCAATGTTGTACTGTCATCGGACCACTATATATATACCAAATTTCATCCAAATCGGATAATGAGAAGGGTGTCAAAAACGCATTTTCCATGAGGGGGTGGGGGTAGGGGTGGGTGGATATTTTTTTCTTAATGTTGTATTGTCATCGGACCACTATGTGTATACCAAATTTTATCCAAATCGGATAACGGGAAGTGTGTCAAAAACACATTTTTCTATAGAAGGGATGGGGGTAGGAGTGGGAGGATATTTTTTTCTTAATGTTGTATTGTCATCGGACCACTATGTGAATACCAAGTTTCATCCAAATCGGATAATCGGAAGTGTGTCAAAAACGCATTTTTCTATAGATGAGGGTGGGGGTAGGAGTGGTAGGATTTTTTTTTTCAATGTTGTACTGTCATGGGACCACTATATGTATACAAAATTTCATCCAAATCGGATGATGGGAAGAGTGTCAAAAACGCATTTGACATGGAAGATAGTGGGGGTAGGGGTGGGAGGATATTTTTTTTAAATGTTGTATTGTCATCGGACCACTATATGTATACCAAATTTCATCCAAATCGGATAACGGGATGTGTGTCAAAAAAAAAATTCTATGAAAGGGGGTGGGGGTAGAGGTGGGAGGATATTTTTTTCTTAATATTATATTGTCATCGGATCACTATATGTATACCAAATTTCATCCAAATCGGATGACGGGATGTGTGTCAAAAACAAATTTTTCTATGGAAGGGGGTGGGGGGTGGGGTGGGAGGATATTTTTTTCTTATTGTTGTATTATCATCGGACCACTATGTGTATACCAAATTTTATCCAAATCGGATAACGGGAAGTGTGTCAAAAACACATTTTTCTATAGAAGGGGTGGGGGTAGGGGTTGTTTGGATATTTTTTTCTAAATGTTGTATTGTCATGGGACCACTACGTGTGTACCAAATTTCATCCAAATCGGATAATGGGAAGTGTGTCAAAAACGCTTCACAAGATTTGATAGATAGTTAGTTAGACAGAACATCTGAAGCTAAATAAAAGCTTGTAAAAAATTGCGTAGGATTTTGATGTTTTTATATAAATAATATATTTTATTTTTCATCTACACATTTTATCAATAAAAAATTTTTTAGTCCGGCGCCGAGTTGGCCGGCGCCCAGTTGGCGGCGCCGAGTTGGCCCGGCGCCCAGTTGGCCCGGCGCCCAGTTGGCGGCGCCGAGTTGGCGGCGCCCAGTTGTCCCATTCCGGTAGAGACATACCAAAGCCAAATTTAACGCTAACTTTCATTTGATAAATAC
This sequence comes from Aspidapion aeneum, assembly GCA_963576565.1. Classification (NCBI taxonomy): domain Eukaryota; kingdom Metazoa; phylum Arthropoda; class Insecta; order Coleoptera; family Brentidae; genus Aspidapion; species Aspidapion aeneum. The sequence continues at coordinate 67,340,576 of OY755039.1, read as the reverse complement.
CGACACTGATAAATCCGGATTTTAAATACACAAAGGCCGAATTTTGAAGGAGGACAGCAGGCTGCTTTTTATATGTAAATCTGTCACCATGGGGTCGATTTTAAAATAAGGTCAGGTTTTATTCCAATAAGTGTCTATTGCTAGGACAGGTCAAAATACACCCAAATAACACATTTTCGAAGTTATCTCAAAAAAAAATTTTCTTTGAAAATAATAGTTTCTCTAGCCATTGCTATGCGGGCTAGGAAGTCAAAGAAGAGTGTTAATTTGTTGATTTGCTTTATCAAAATCTGAAAATAAGCGCACAGGAAAATAGTGCACAGAAAAAATAGCTCATACAGGAAAAAAGCAGACACAAAAAAAATCGTTTACGGAAAAACTTGCACTAGGAAAGAAGCCGCGCAGAGAAAAAACTTAACTTAAAAAATAATAACACCTGCTGATTAAGCAAAAATAAATGGATCCATGATCTGACACCTTCCTAGCTAGTCTATTATCACACTTCAAGTGAAGCCATGGTAATATATTACCCTTGAAAACAGTTTTTTATAAATATCTCGGAAACTAAAGCTCCTACGAAATTATTGAGCAAAATATAGTCTACTATATTCCGAAAACGGTGTATTGATACGATGCTCTGTTAAAAAGTTAGCATTTTTTAAAATTTTTAATATTAGCATTAATGGATTTTGACCAAAATCTAATCAGCTCGTAATAGCGTTGAACACTATTTTACCTGAAAATTTTATGAAAATCGGTTAAGCGGTTTAGGAGCTATCGTGTTACGGACAGAAATAACATACAAACACACAGACAGACATTACGACGATATTGCTAGGATAGGTCAAAATACATCCAAATAACACATTTTTGGCGTTATCTCAAAAAAAAATTTCTTAATTTTAATTATAAGTGGTCTGTGCATTCGACCAGACCTACTAATCTATGGATATGTGTTTTGATGAGCCGAATCCAAATACAGGGTTTGTTTTGCCTCTAGACACCAAAATTTCGAGCACCTAAATGGTAAGAACAAAGGAACTTACATTTTCAAAGCCAACAAATCTATTGTTTACATTAGATTAGATCAGGCTAACCTCAATTTAAAAAAAAAGACAATTTAATCACTTTGCAGAGGCATTTCCAAATGTGTAACATTTTTATTTAAAAAAATAAAACTTTTCGCTATTTTCAGCGTTTTTCGCAATTTCTTTTTGTGTTCGCGAAAGAAATTGCAAAGTTTTACAACTTATTTAAAATTTTGGGGATGTCAAAATGTACCCCAAATAAGAAGGTTCTGCTTTGTTCAGCTTAAGCGTACAGATGCCTTTTTTATTTTATGTGTAAATTTAATAATAGTAAAAGCACATTTTTATGCTCCTAGGATAATAATGAACCTCCGACGTAAATAATAATAGGTTTTAAAGAAAATTTATTTATAGTTACGAAAATGTTGAAATTTTTCAAAAATTTTCATAAATATAGTATCTGTTTAGCCTTCTTCAATCGATCTTTGGATATAGGCCTCCCCTAATATCTTCCACTTTTCTCTGTCTGTCTAGTGTTCATCCATCTAGTTCCCGCATGTTTCTTTAAAATATTTAATATAATAGCAAAATTCTTCGTTTTTTATATTTTGATTCTAAACTTTTAAATTTTTTTAAAACTAACGTGTTAACAAATAGATGAAAAAAAAAATTTTTACTTGAAGCATTCCAATTCTAAAGCCTTATTTAATTATAAATTTTCTATATCGAAAGTTTTCTTTGCATGAGTTGCCTGTGCGCTGTTAGTATATGCGCTTCTTTCTTTGCGCGTTTTGCGGGGTGTGCTTTTTTCCGTGCGCAACTTTTTCTATGTAGACCTTTATCCTGTGGAAATATTTCCTGTTCGCTGTTTTCCCGTGCGCTTCTTAACGGTCACCGGTTTTCTCATTACCCCCTCCCAGACTTTTGTATCAGAACCGCCGTTACCGACCCAATTCGCATTTTGATCGACGAAACAGATTAATCTGAGATTGTGACGTATTTTGTGTATTTGTTTTGTTTACAAAAATAATTTTTTTATGTAAAAAGATTGAAATCGAATTATTTGATGTTAAAGATAACAAATTATATACATTTCCGACATTACAGGAAAATTTTGTCAAAATTATAGCTGGGCTTGAGTTGCAATATGTACATAATATTTTTGGGCGGCGGATAAAGGGTCGAAAGTAGAAAAGGTCGAAAGTACAAAAGATCGAAAAAATAAGGTCGAAAATACAAAAGGTCGAAAGTACAAAAGGTCGAAAGTAGAAAAGGTCGAAAGTTCAAAAGGTCGAAAGTACAAAAGGTCGTAAGTACAAAAGGTCGAAATTACAAAAGGTCGAAAGTACAAACCGTCGAAAGTACAAAAGGTCGAAAGTTCAAAAGGTTGTAAGTACAAAAGATCGAAAGTACAAAAGGTCGAAAAAAAATAGACAATACAAAGTATTAAAAATACCAATTTACCTTATCAAGTCGAATTGACCTGTCCAGCCGACGTGGACCCGGGGCCGAGGATAGGTTAGGTTACTATCCCAACCTGACCCGGTTAGGTTAGTATATCAAAAAAAAACTTTGCTGACGAGATCAGGGTAGTTTTTTTTTAGTAAACAAACCTAACCTGGTCAGGTTGGGGTAGTAAGGTTAGGTTACTATCCCAACATGACCCGGTTAGGTTAGTATATCAAAAAAAAACTTTCCTGACGAGATCAGGGTAGTTTTTTTTAGTAAACAAACCTAACCTGGTTCATTGAGGTAGTAACCTAACCAGGTTAACTATCAACAATCCTTGGCCCCGGGACCACCTCGGCTGGGCAGGGCAATTCGACTTGATTAGGTTTTAATCTTTTATTTTTCGACCTTTTGTACTTTCGATCTTTTGTACTTTCGACCTTTTGTACTTTCGACCTTTTGTATTTTCAACCTTTTGTATTTTCAACCTTTTGTATTTTCGTCCTTTTGTTTTTCGACCTTTTGTACTTTCGACCTTTTGTATTTTCGACCTTTTATCCGCCGCCCAATATTTTTGGTTATATTTAAGGTTATAACCATTTATAAAAATTTGATCGATTTGATCTGGATCGTTCGTTAATACCAATTTGCTCAGACTAATATGTAATCACGTGACCAAAAATCCGTCACGTCTGAGATGCAAATACCGAACGCAGCTAGTGTTAAATATTCTGCGAAACGATTTATAAAAAACCAAAAACTTTTTCCTGTTCCACTTTTACAAATAACTCAACCTTTTATCACGGATTATTAAATATTAATCTTCTAAAGCTCTTATATTTACTTTAACTAAATATTAGCTTAGTGGTTTTTTAGAAATGAAACAAACGAAAATGCTGGTGACCATTTGTGCAGGGTATTAGTTAATAGTCTATGGACAAATCATGTTTCGTGTGCAAGTCGTGCCAACTTTCTGCCGATAAGCTAACTTTGTTAAGGGCATGCCAGATGTCAGGTTTTGACTTGTTATTCTGGTAAATGCGTTTTTTGAAAGATATGGCAGAAAGGCGTACCTTTAAAAAAAAATTAATTTTTTTATTTCTTATCTGATTTTCATGGAATAAAGTTTAAAATACTTGCAATGTATTTAAAAATGAATTGGTCAAAAAATATGTACTTTTTTATAATTGTCAAAAAAAATAAAAAATGCAAAAAAAAAGGTAATTTTTTATTATTTTTTTTATTTTGTTTATAAAATTATTGAGCTAGAAAAAAAAAGTTTTTATAAAAAAGATAGCTATTTTGATTCTTTATTCAAATCTGGTTTAAATGTTCCAATGCGATAATTAATTTTTAAGTTATTTCCAAATAACTGGAAAAATATAGGGGTCTTTGGGGTATATTTAAAAACTATGCTTTTAATAAAAACCATAACTTTTTAAATAGAAACAAAATTGCGGATTCCATTGTGTTTATTTATTTTAAACACGACGTTTCGGTTAGTAAGTATCTCTAGTCGTTTTCAAGTGTAAACTAGACAATCTAGCTAGTCTATAGGCTACTACTTATACTACTTGGTGTGCAGTCAGGTGTGACGACCCTCCCCCTTTTTTTATCCTAAGACTCCTGGTTTCCATATGTTTAGTATATCTGTGCTTGGTCGACTAAAAACTTCTTTTATATGCATTATAAACGCAGCTTCAATAAACTTTCGTTTTCGCCAATGCAATAATTTAGCTTGTGACCACTGAATCCTGTGATTATTTGACCATGCATGATCCGCTAAATCGGATTTTTCAATACTCTAACCTGAAGAGGGCGTTTCGTTTCACCTACATATGATTTACCACACTCACACGGGATTTGGTAAATGCATTCCTTATTATTTGAGGGATTTTCTGGTTTTGTTTTAGTTACAAAACTCCTTATCGTATTTCCCGATGAAAATACTGTTTTTATGTTATAGTGTTTGGCTATTCGTCTTATGTTTTCTAAAATCCCTTGAACATATGGAATGTTAATAACACCCAACGAATTATTATTTTGGGAACTTGCTACAAAAAATGTTACGCGGCTGGTACACCCGGGTATCACATGCCCGACGCAAGTTTAACTCTTAGCACCAGAGGCAGATTGATACTAAACCCATAGATAAAGGATTTGCGGCGCGGTTCAGTGAGTTTTTATTAGATAGGCAACTCCGGCTGTTTGACAGGTCGTTAGCTCTGTGGCGCCCACTGCAGAGCTTAGTGACGAACTAAAAGGCGAGGCGGGAAATTTTAATCGCCTTTTATAATAAATTTTCTTTAATTTTAAAGTTTTTTTTTGAAATTTTTAATCAGTCAATATTTCATAGACATAAAATGTCTTTATAAGATATAAACAGATTGAAAATGATATATAAAATGCAATAAATAAAACATTTTTTAAATGAGTTGTTATTATTATAAAAAAAGCTACAAATTAACGACTAACTATTGATGAAATAATACATAGTCTAATTAATTGGTAAAATAAAATATAATGCAAAACCAAACACTGTCTAGTATATTTAAATTTGCTTTTAACATTTTTGGTGAGTAATGAGTGAATAAATAATGAAACAGTTGTTCCTGAAGAGAATCATTCTTAAGTGTCTACTTTTTAACAGCTCGACGAAAATCTGACATGATTTAAAACTACCTCCTCGCCTTGGTTGTAAGTTTCGTAGGGTATGTTTCAAAGCAGTACGTATATACATAGCTTATCAGTGGTCACACATATCATCGAAAAGCTGAAAACAATTTAAAAAATCAACTTATAACCACATTAATCATAGGTACTAGATTATGGTAAGATTTAAAATTAAGGAATAAATTTATTCAAAGTACATTACGCTGCTGGGTAATCCCTCGATTACCCATCAATTAAGCCCCCCCCCTTTTACTTAATATCAAACGAAAGGGATAGGCATAAAATTAACACTAATTTTGTGCTTAGTTCATGGGCAAATAAGGCACCTACCAGACATTGGAAACCTATATTCAGAGTTCCGTAAAGTAAGCGATAAGAAGTTAAAAAGACACTACCAATACAAATTTTATCAAATGCCAATCTAACCTCAAATGAGAAAATAAGAAAACTTACCTTAAAATTTCTCGAAAAACTATGCATTTTATGCTCGTCTGAACTTTAGACACTTCACCCAGAAAAGCAACTAGAAATTCTTATTCTTTTATATTTAAATTGCAAAAGTTACAAATTTCACAAAATTTAATTTTAATGCGTCACAGCAGCAAAGATTACCTACATAAGCCAAAAAGATAGATTTTAAATGAACCCGAAATAAAATGCGGTGGAAGAGGTTTTTCTGCCTGAAAAAAAGGGGGACGGAAAATCCAAACCACAGATAATTCTCAAAAAAAATAGAATAAGGAACAAACGCGCGACCGCAGTGCCTCTTGTGAGCTTAGTGAGAACTTTAACCTAACGACCTGTCAAATTGCATTGAGTTTCCTAGGCATGACTAAACCCGCTTTTTTTAGTGGTCCGCGATTGGAACAAGTGTTGCCTGAGAGTAGGTGGAGGGGCAAGCTTGAAGCGCTGCGAATTCATAAGTTCTGTTGGTTTATCTCAATCCCGGGTATGTCATACCCAGGTGTACCAACGCCGGGTTAAAACAAAGGTAATTTACTCTTAACACTTTTTATCAAATCAACCTACTAAACTACCCTGTATATTGATTGATTTGGCTCATTTTCTTAACATGTTAGTTTAAGACCAAGCAGGAGCAATTCCCACAAAATCAGAATCTAAATCCAAAATTTGTTGTCATTTATACCTTACGTGCACTCAATCCGTGGACACACTGTAGATATTATATATCATATTTGTTCTATATTAGTCTCAAAGTACATGAACAAAACAGCTTAATAAAGTAATTAATACTTAAGAGCTTTTCGATTAATTACGACGTTGCAGACGGAGATCTTTATATAGTATAACGTTATATGGTTAAACCGTAGTAAAACACAAATTGCAAGCTGAGTTTCCGTTAAAACTTCCAAATGGCTTCTCTAATCTAAGGGCAAAAACCTTTTCATAACGAACCCACCTTCCGGATACTTTCAGCACTTTAGCTGATAAAGCTGAGTTTGGACTGGTGTTAATCCGGCTAACTTTTGCATTAACCTAAGCAAATTTAATAACCAGAAGCAGCAGGGCCCACTACTGGCATCATAAATTTGTTAACTTTTGACTTTTACTTTGCTGCTGGAGTTAAGAATACAGTGAAGTTCGCACATAGCGAACCCGTTTATAACGAACACTCGCTTATAGCAAACCCCGTTCAAAATACCCAATTTTTTTTATTTAGGTATAAAATAGCCTATATGTCTTCCTATAAAAAGCCTCGGATATAGCGAACCAGTTTCCATGCAATGAGTTCACTATATCCGGACTTTACTGTATAAATACAATAAAAACTTTTAGCAGGGGGGAGCGGGGTAGTGAATCTTTTTGGAACTTATTTTCTTAGTCAGCAAACAAACAACATAGTGTTGCCGCCGTGACGTAAGATTCTCGCCTCTCGTCTCGTCTCGCCCTCTTTCGACGAGACGAGAGATATATTTTCTCTCGAATGAAAGCTCGAGACGAGACGAGAAAAAGATCCTCTCTCGTGGAGAGATTCTCGTTTATCTTGTTCTGTCGAGCAAAAACGGTTGGTTTTATAATTTTTTATGATTTACGATCGACTTGTATTGACATATTATAGAGTTAAGCTAATATTTATGTACTGTTTTTTTTTGTTAAATAAAAGGGACGCAAAAATAGCAATATATTTTTGCCTTGACAACATGTACTGTGGCTTACCTTTCGTTTACTTGAAATCAGATGGAAAAAATCCAAAAGTGTAATTAAATTGTACTGTTACTGTTGATGCTTATTAACGTACTGAATATTTTTTTTTCGGAAAATATTCATAAGCGGGAAATTTTAATATTCTATTTTAGCTTTTGGCGTAAATTGTTGTTATTTAAAAATCTGTTAATTTAAAAAAATGTGTTTTTGCACGATTCTTTCAAGAGCTAAAATTCTGAAAATCAAATAAGTTTCTTGCGGAAATTAATTTGTTTTTTATTTTGAAACATGGAAAATTCAGATGAAAAATCTGCTAGTTAAAAAAGTTTATTGTATTTTGCGTTTATTTCAAAAAAACATAGAAATTTCTTGCAAAAACATGTTTTTCCCTGTAAAAATTATGAAAAAGTAAGATTAAAAGAAAGTCATTAAAAAAAATATATTTGGTTAGTTTTGAGAAAAATACATTTCCGCAAGCAAAATATTTGGTTTCCCGAATCTGGAAATTCCATAGAGATCTTCAAGACCCAAGTATTTTAAATAATAGATTAATTGCTTTATTTTTAAGGATTTACGTTATTGGCAAAACACAAAATAATCTTTAATCAACGGACACTTGGGCTTTTAGGTAAAGTTTCAAATAATTAAAGCAATGCAAAACTTTTTTACGGCTTTTATTTTATCGGCATCAACGAGGTATTTTAGTACATGTATTTTATTTACTTATTTATTTATTGAAGGTTATATTCCAAAATGGAATTAACACTTTATTTCTGAAAAAAGTAAATACCATAAATAATAGGATTCACCTTGAAAAAGCACTTTACACAGAGTGTCTCACAAACTTTTTATAGCTGATATAAATCACGAGACAAGAGACGAGAGAAACGCTCTCTCGAGCGATAGAAGAGTCCTATCGTCGAGACGAAAAACCCATTTTATATCGCATAACGAGACTAGACGAGACGAAAGAAGGAGAGAAGGTCTTCTCTCGTCTTTCCTCGTCTCGCGGCTACACTAGCAAACATCAATGGAATTGCTCATTAACCAATTCTAAGCAAAATTTTTATATGAATAGGAGGGGTTTTCCGATGGGGAAATTATGTTCTTGGTTATGAAAATAGGTTTACTAATAAAGGGTATATTTAAGTTAACTAAAGAAAATAATCTGGCTAATCTGTAAATGAGTGCCCTTATTTTCTTAGTTCTAAATTTGGCTGTTACTTAAAACCTCCAAAGGAGACATATCCGATGCCCGTTAATTTCAGACATTCAATTATGTTTGTTGGACCAATGTACACAGGAGAAACAGCGATAATTTTACTTATTTTTTAACTAAAATTCTCCCTGCACATAGGTCCGCAAACGCTTTGCTGCCGATTTACAGACTGTTGAAATTAATTATTCTTTTTTGTTTTTCGTTGATTGCTTTTGCTTTAAGATAGTTAGCTCAAACCAAAAACATAATTTAAGCTACAGGGTAGCCGTCATTAGGCATGCCAAATAATAATTTTAATCTAAAACAAAGTATATTTTTAGCGAAAATGCTCCTTTTTACCACTTTCCCTTAACCCGCTGCATCATTGAAGATACAGGAAAAATCCCTTGTTTTATCGGGAGACTTTTTTGTTTCTTGCAGTTTTTTTTACGGTTATGCGCACTCGCAAGGAGATCCCTATTACGCGCGAGAAGCGGCAAGTGCGCGGAAATGTTGGTGTATGTTGGTTTTAAAACGGTTCAGGTTGTAACCTGCAGGGAAAACTGTCGCAGGGAGTTTATTCCACAGCGATGCTGTTCTCCAGACATATGAATTCTGATATAATGAGGTTTTGGTGCCTCTATTTTGACGGTAAATTAATGGTTTCCGTCTGTTTGAAGTGTTCGCCTAGTAGGTGCTACTCCCGGATGGATCATACGTGCCAACTCTTCAGAGCATTTTCCGTGATAATACTTGTAGCAGAGAGATAGATCGCCCCCAGTTCTTCAATGATCGAAACTACCCAAGCTACGGGTAAGTGCGGGGTCATTGATCAGCTTGATAGCTCGTTTTTGCACGGTGTTTAAAAGCATTAAGGTATGGTTGGGTGCCGCACTCCATATTGTGAGCAGTACTCCATAGTATACAGATGTCTTGTACGAGTTTTTTCGTATTTGTGACAGTTAATGAGCAAAACATTATTTAACCATTTTTTAGATTGAATCTTAGATAGTCTGGAATGTTTTTCGTAATTGCAAATAACAACCGTATTATGAAAAAAAGAATCAAAGAAAATAAGTTCTTAATTTTCCAATTTTGAAGACGCCGTCAGAAACATTTTCCAACTTTGTAGATCAGCCAGACATATTTTTAGATATAGTGTATTATAACAACAGTTTATACGTTCAGTTTCGAGACTAATAATATAAGGGCAAAAATTAGTCCAATTTTTGAATCTTCAAATTGCTAGATTGCTTTTTTATGATGTTTATAATCTCTCTCTACTTAGTGTAAAAGATTTAGAACTAAGAAAATAAGTCGACTTATATCATTCCATAAACTTTTGAACCCATCGGAAAATCATTAAAAGACTGAACTGAAAACAAATTGAAAATATATTTTGAAGACAAACCAACAAACAAAAAAAGTTTGTCAGCATATCCTCAGATTAGAAAAGAGTTAAAATGTTATATAAAAAAGTTTGCGATCACCGATATTAAAAATTAAATATACACTTTAAGAATGTTTAATTTTTGCAAAGTTTCGGGCAACATACCTAGTTAATATTATTAATAATAATTTATGTTTATTTTTTTACCTTCTTAGCCCGCACAGCAATAGCTAGAGAAGGTATTGTTGTTTTCGACGAAATTTTTTTTTCAGATAACGATGAAAACGCTATTTAGGTGTATTTTGACCCATCCTAGCAATATCATCGTGATGTCTGTTTGTGTGTCTGTGTGTATATGTCTGTCCGTAACACGATAGCTGCGAAACCGCTAAACCAATTTGTATGAAATTTTCAGGTAAATAGTGTTTGATACTATAACGATCTGGTAAGATTTTAGTCAAAATTCAAAAATGCTAATGACAGTTTTTTGACAGTTTGTGTTATAACCAAAAACTTCTTAAGAGCTTTCGTTTCGGAGATATTTACAAAAAACTGTTTTCAAGGTTAATATAGCATGGGGTTTACTTGGATTGTGTTAATGGGCTACGAAGGTATCAGATCCGTCATGGATCCATTAATTTTAGTTTCTTTTTATCCGCCTGTCCGTCCAGATGTTACAGAAATAGCTTGACCCGAAATCTGTTTCAATAAATAATTACAAAAATATACACGGTGTACCAAAAAGGTCTTTACACACTCCAAGGCCAATACAAAAATAGCGGCCACGACCCTGAAAAAATCAGCTGTTCTCCGGGGGCTGAATTTTACATTGGGTCTTATGGAAGGTCAGACTTTTTTTATGATATTTTCAAAATGGCACAGATTTCCGCGAAAATTCAGTGAAATATTCTCAGACACCATCCCGATATTCCAGCAAAGTTTTGTAAGGAAACAACATGATTCAAAGGTTAAAAATCTTCAAGATTTAGCATTCAAGGTTTTGAATTCAAATTACCCGCCATGTACCACATGGAAACTGTTATATTTGACATGAATTTGACTTTGTCATCTGTGATTGTCACATTCGCTTCTGCTTTAAACTTAATTTGTGTGTGAGCTAATGAAGCTGCTCTGAAAAATTAAGAATTACTATAGATTTAAAAAAAATTGTTCTGAAAGAACATAGTAAAAACAATCTCAAAACAGGCTTCATTAAAAAAAAAAAAAAACAAATATTCATGAACCGTCAATTCAACTTCAATATTTTAAAGACAATCAGCTGTGTCGTAACGTGACCATCAAAAAAAAATCAGCCCCGGATGTGACGTCAACAAAGTGGAGGATCGTGGCCCGTTCGTTTTGATAGCCCTGCACACTCCTACCAGAATTCTTAGACCAAAATATTTTAGTCAACTTACCCTGGTCCAAAATATTTTAAATATTATTGATTTTTTGTAAGTATGACGTTCAAAATTGGTACCCAGTGGTTTTTTTGAGAAACTCGAATGTGGACACCTTCTTACTGTGGCCGTCAGAGGTCGCTTCACACAGCACTTCTTAGGGTCACTGAATCCTGGAAGCCTGGCGTTAAGAAGACACTACGTCTTCGTGATGCAGTGACCCTAGCACTTCTGATAGTTGAAAGTTGATTATTATAACTTTTTTCTCGGTTTACTTTTCCAATTTTTTTGTTAAGACAATAATTTCCTAGACAATTTTAAGCTAAAAAGGTCTTCTTGTTAAAATCTGCTGTTTTGGATACATTTCGAATTTTGGTGTTCGATGTCGCACCGAAATATTTTAATTGTTTTGAATAAAAAAATTTTTTGGTCCTTTTAGGGATGAAATTCCAAATGGATTACTCTAAAATACCTTTAATTTTATATTTTAAATTTAATTTTCTTTAATTATTATTTGTGTGTGTGTATGTCTGTCCGTAACACGACAGCTCATAAAGCGCTTAACCGATTTTCATGAAATCTTCAGCTAAAATAGTGTTCCACACTGTGACGAGCTTATTAGATTTTGGTTAAAATCGATTATTACTAAAAATTAGTAGTTTAAAATTTAAAAACATGCTAACTTCTTAACAAAGCATCGCATCAATATACAGTTTTTGAAATATAGTAGGTCGCATTTTTGTCAATAATTTGTGCTATAACCAAAAATTTTGTAGGAGTTTTTTTTCTGAGATATTTATAAAAAATTGTTTTCAAGGCTGATATCATGAACTTCACTTAGTATGTGCTAATAGGCTAGCTAGGAAGGTATTAGATCCATCATGAATCCGTTTATTTACTTTGAAATGTTTATGAAATTATTTTTTTAACAAAAAAAGTTAAAAAATACCTTGTGAAAAAAGTCATGGCTATTTTAAACGATCAGAAGTACAGTGTAAAGCGACCTCTAACGGTTACAGTGAAATGGTGTCCATTTGTCCAAATTCGCGTTTCGCTTCTGAAAAAACTCCCAGGTACCACTTTAGGGAGTCTTACGTTAAAAAATGTTCACATTATTTAAAAAATTGTACTTTTATTTTTTTATTCTGTATCTCGAAAACGGAGCAATTTTAGACTAAGGTAAGTTGGTTTAAATTGACTTATTTTAGTCTAGGGAATCTGTGGTAGAAGTGTGCAAAGACCTTTTTAGGACACCCTGTATAAGGTCCCTTAAATGACGACGTGAAAAAGAAATTACCACTTAGATGACGCACAATGGGCCATCGTGTAGCAAAAAATGATATTCGCGGGTACGCTTTTCAGGATTTTTTGAACGGCAATGTGATAAGAAATGTCTAAACCATAAAAATGTTTAACAGTTTTTATTTGAATTTATTTTGTATCGGAAATTGCGAGGCAATTTGATTTTTATTAAATATAAAATCAAGAAGTTTTTTTAAGCGAAAATTCAGAAATAAGTGTACTTAATTTTATAAAGGAGACAAATATAAATATATATAAATAATACAACCGTCTTAAACATTTATTGCGATTTTTTAAAGGCTGAATTTTAAATATAATTATTTTCTTTGTGCGCTTTTTAATTAAGATTTTAAAAAAAGTACTTTTTTATTTAATACTCTCTAAGCATTTTGCTTTTTAAAGATGACCGCGACTAGTATAAAAATTACTTTTTATGCGAACCGTAGATGTCTTAAACCATTAATGCGTTTTATGTTGAGGAGAGCCCAAGCAATCTGGAAGAAGAAAAATAGCTCTAGTAGCGGATCTAGGGAGGGAGCAGAGGGTTTACCCCCCCTCTTTGACATAAAGCCTATAATTTTTAGTTTTAGTAAAAAAATAGCTAGATGAACCGCAATTTCTTATATAATTATATTTTTTTTAATTTTCTCAAAACTTACTTTATTTTCCAAAAATTTTATTTTATTTCCAACACATGTCCAAAAAAATTGTTTTGGTTTTTGCTGCCTCCTTGGCACCGGCACTGCCTAGCTATCAATTTCGACATAAAAAATATGGCTCATATTCTACTAACAACATCGGTACTACTATTAATAATTTAAGACTTGCAATTTGCAAGCAGGGCCGGCGCAAACCGGGCCTCTGCCTGCCTTAAGTCACGCTACGTCGCCCTATGGTCTGAGAGATCAATATTTTGGCCAAAAATAGACTTTTAGAGTTAAACTCTCTAATCACTTAAACGCAAATCAATAAAGAAGTCTAAATTGCTAATATACAATTAAAATATATTTTTTATTACACCCCACTCTTGCCACTACCATTTTCGTAATTTATACTGCCTAAAAGCCCTTTAAAAAAAAAGTATTATTTTTAATATGATCTGCAGATTACACAGCCTCACAAAAAAATATAAGTTGCAAAACTCAGAGGGTAGACCCCCCAAATCCTCCTAATTTTGGTGCACAAAACCGAGTTTCCCAATTTTTTTTTTCATTTATCGAATTTGCCCCTATTAGGACACCCGGGGGGGGTAAAATTTGGCCTATTATAAAAATGCAAAATATTATATTTATTCTTAAGTATTTTGGTCCGCAAAATCTAAGGATTAAAAAGTTTTATAACCATTTAGTAACCCCATCCCCCCTTTTACTTCGTTTATTTGGGGGCCAAAACTTTACTTTTTTAATGAACAGTTTATCATGGAAATATTTCTATTTGCTAAATTCAACCAAGAGAATAAAAAAATAATAATTCACTCAATTATACCCTTAGCACAAAGGCGTATCCGGGGGGGGGGGGGGGGGGTAAAAGGGCAGCTATTGGGCTGTCCCCCTTTTTAACCAGGTTTTTGAAAATCGGACATTGAAATTCAATTAGAATATGAATTCCCCCCTCTAAATTAAGAAGGTCATGGAATTCAGAAACCTGTCCTCTCTTCTGTTTTGGGTTGGATACGACCTAGCCCCAGCGCCCCTTTTTCCTCCCTAATAGGAGAAGCCGTAGAAACTAAAATAAAAATTCATATAGAAGTTTAGTCGTGCCTATAGTAAGTTCCATACAAAATTTATTTATAGATTCCACTCCAGGCCTCCCCCTCCCAGGGGGATGCTAAACAGTTTTTCTTGTTCTGCTTGGATTCAGCGAATATCTAATATTGCATTAAAATCTTTCTTACCTCCACATACACGGTGTAAAAGAAAGAATGAATCCGATGAATGATTTAAATCGAAGAAAAATTTATATTGATCATCACATTTTAGTTTGAGGAGTGATAGGAGGAAGTTAAATAATTAAAACCTATTTGTTTTTTGTTTCAGCCCCTTAATTAATCGACGTCACACATGTCAAATTTGATTTTTTTAACCTAGTTAACCTCCCCCTCCATTATAAACTGTTATATCCCTTCTCCAATAAAAATTATTCTATATTTGAATTTAGTTGCTCCAAATACCCTGAAACCGATGTTAAATGTTTGCAGTTTCTATTAATTTTCTATCTATTTTGGCGGCCATTTTGAATTTTTTTCCTTGTTTTTTATAGCTCATTGCTAAGACAGGAGTTTTGATATCTATGATTCATTCTGCTTTTTTTAAGGTACTTTGCTCATTACTATCTATATAGAAGACACACGGAAACACAAATTAAAATGCACTAGAATAGGTACTCTGCGGTTATCAGAATATGTACAGTGTATGTACCCTGGAAAGTACAAATCAAGACGAAAATATTTTTACAAAAATTAATATGAAAATTCGTAAAAGCTTTTTGTTAGTCCAATGAAATATCGAAAAAAAAAATCATACATTTCTTGCACAATTTTTCTATCATTCGTATTTAAAGAATAAGCTTAAAATCCCTGTGACCGAAATTATCAAAAAATAATCTACTTACCTTTAGTTAAAAAAGCCATTTTTAAAAAATTGTATAACTCTTCGCACTTCTTAGAAATAGCACATTAAAGTTAGTGAAAAGACAATGAAGTCAATCATGCTGGAATTTTGAGGTGCCATTATTTAGCTTTAAAAAATATATAACTAAACAGTTTTATTGTGAAGTTAGTTTTTGCTATTTTGGGCGAAAATATTGGGGTCTCAGACCAAAGTGCGTCGCTGTGGAAATGGTATACTCTTTAATTTTTGTCACGAAGGGGCGTCATTTTACCTTTGTGCCTGGGCCGACAAAACTGCTACCCCGGCCCTGTTGCAAGGTATCATTTTTGCAATTTTATCCATTTAAGGAGCCCATTGTGACGTCGGTCTTTCTTACCATCTCTTAAAGTTTAATGCATAATTTAAAATACACCCTGTACAAGACTGTGTAGTTTGTATGCCTGTGCCAGAATTAGCAATAAAACTCAACACAACCGTTAAAAATTGCCAGCTGATTTGTGAAACAACGCACAAGCGGCGGCTATTAACTGCCAAAAGAATGACTTCGACTTCCGAACGCAGAACAAAAATAGTACGTGGATGTATAATTCCACAGTGTAATGCATTTTAACATTTCTTCAAAAGAAAAAAATTTGACGGGTGATTAGTTTGGGCTTACGGCCATTCACAACATCAACAATACATTTCAGACTACCTGCACACAAAAGACAATAAGCACACACATTGTATGAATCACACACCAGCACAATTTTTAATTAGAAATAATAGAGTGCAACTTTGTAATGTCATGTCAAGGTTAAAAATACCTGCTACACTATTTACCTACACACACAAAAGACAAAGACCCTCATAACTCTGCTCTGCACACAAAAGATGGCCTTCGCAACTATGCAATGTCATATCAAGGTCAAAAATACCTCCAACACTATTCGGCTCTTCACAAAATGTTTTTCATAGGCAAAAAACCATTTACACTATTCGCCTATGGTCAAAAAGACCATACAGACTATTAGCCTATCAAAATCATGATGACGTCAGTACTGATTGAGTTCTCCAATTCTGTATTATTGATTCAGTAGCATAGAATTCTGTAATGCAGTAAATAATGTTTAATAGTAAGTTTACTAGATTCACTCTAGATGGCGCAAGAGTACGTAAAATGTCGGAATAAAAGAATAAAGTATTGTTGGCGTCCTGTAATTGTTTTTACGGTTTTTCACTTAATAAAGTATGTTAAATAAATAATTAGTGCCTTAATCATTACGATCCACGTACCTACTACAATTACTTCCTCATTTTAAGCTGGAAGCAGTGGCGTCTATAGAAAAAAGTTTCGGGGGGGCCCGAGACAGTTTCGGGGGGGGGGGGGGCGAGACCTCATAAGGCCGTATTTTATGTTTGTATTCATGAAATATGTGGAAAATATCCAAAAAAATCTTAGCTTCAGGGCCCCCCTACTACTTCTTTATTTTGCCGCTTGGTTTTTTTAAGACCGGAAAGTTTTTCAAACCTATCGGCCTGCAAAAAGCATTTTTTGTACCAAACTATGTACAGAAGGTGCTTGTTTTCCGATATTTTTAAATTTTGTTTTGTATCGTGTGTCTGTTTTTTAACGTTTTTATTGACGGGTTTCCCAATTTATAAAGAATACAATTTTTGGTTTGCTTATATAATATACCTAGCCAGTTATCAGTTCCTAATGACTACAAACAAATATTCACTTTATAATTGATCAGCTTAATAGGTACCTAATAATTAAAGTCATACACCTACTTAACAGAAAATTCCCTGATTGGGCCACTATATATGTTTTTTAAGTGTATAAATTGATGTGTTGAAGAAGTCCAATTTGATTGTTTTGCCCATACAAGGTCCTATGGCGTTCTGGTTTAAAAGTGTAATTTTCCCTTAAAGTGCGAGGGGGCACATTAAAACATAAGGTAGAGAGAAGTTCTGGACAGTCAATAAGGCCGTTGATAAGTTTAAAGTCTATGACCTGATCAGATGTTTTTCGCCTGTGATCTAGTTTTTCAAGCTTCAGAAGAGTTCAGAGTTCACTATAATTAATGTTTTCGAATGAAATATTTGGTTTAAACGCAATATAACGTAGAAAATTATTTTGAACTTTTTCAGTTTTTGTGATGTAAGCAGAGAAGTATGGTGACCAAACTGAAGAGTTACTTTCAAGAATGGATCAAACTAAGCTACAGTTAAGAGTTTTTAAGGCATCAATGTTGGTAAAGTCTTTTGTATGTCGTTTAATAAAGCCAAGCATCTTGAGAGCTTTATTGCATATTTTTGTTATGACATTTTCTATTTCTGTATCAAGAAGATAATACCTGTTGGGTTGTGGAGAGGTACTTTTAGTGAGCTGGATATACTTACATTTCTGTGCATTTAAGGTCATACTGTTATCACTGCACCAGTGTGCAAACCTACAGAGGTCCATCTGCATTTAAACAGGCACCTCGTCCCTGTCAACAACAATGTAAATTTTTAGGTCGTCAGCTGTGCGCCCTGTGGAACCCCTGTAACAGCTACAAATGGTTCAGAGGGGTTGCAATTTTGATTTTTAAGGTTATGCTAAGATATGTATGACTTAGTTCAGTCTAAGAGTGATCCATCTATCCAAAAAGACCTTATCTTTTCAGTCAGGATCCCATGATTTATTCTGTCAAAAGCCAAAAATCAAACAAGTTTTGTGGCTAATCGGGCAATTTTGAATTCGCAATCCATTTGGATTTTCTGTTTCTCTCATATTTTTCCGTGGGTAGCCTGAAAGCTTAACCTTACGGGGGTCCAAGATCTAATGGACACCTAATAAGTGTTGACAGTTAACTGTTTCTTCCTTATGGGACTCCTCAGAACATTGCTGGTCAATGTGACAAATCTTGCGAAGTTAATTAGACGGGTTTGTCTCTAATAAAATGTAAATAGTGAGGAAACTATCGCAAGAAGCACCATCTACCGAGATACGAGAGAAACAAAAAACAAACGCAGAATGCAAATAAAAGAAAACAAACTATAGTCCGTGACCTATGACAGCGCTTTGTCTTTCAGGCCGGATCAACGCATATTGCATTTTTACCCGTCATCAAAACAGTGAGTGTCAATCAACGGAATTTTTTAAGCCAAATAATACTAACAAACGTGGAATTTCGTACCCGTGAATTTAAAAATCAAACAAGTTTCGTGGCTAATCGGGCAAAAAGGAGTTTTTGTTTTTTTCATATTTTTCCCTGGGTAGCCCGAAAGCTTAATCTCACGGGGGTCCAAGATCTAATGGACACCTAATAAGTGTTGACAGTTAACTGTTTCGTCCTTATAGAACTCCTCAAAACACTGCTGGTCAATGTGACAAATCTTGCGAAGTTAATTAGACGGGTTTGTCTCTAATAAAATGTAAATAGTGAGAAAACTATTGCAAGAAGCGCCATCTACCGAGATACGAGAGAAACAAAAAACAAACGCAGGCGAAAAACTGCTATACAATATCGATCAATGAAAAGATCGAATGCAAATAAAAGAAAACAAACTATAGTCCGTGACCTATGACAGCTCTTTGTCTTTCAGGCCGGATCAACGCATATTGCATTTTTACCCGTCATCAAGACAGTGAGTGTCAATCAACGGAATTTTTTAAGCCAAATAATACTAACAAACGTGGAATTTCGTACCCGTAAATTTAAAAATCAAACAAGTTTCGTGGCTAATCGGGCAAAAAGGAGTTTTATTTTCTCTCATATTTTTCCGTGGGTAGCCTGAAAGCTTAACCTCACGGAGGTACAAGATCTAATAGACACCTAATAAGTGTTGAGTTAACTGTTTCGTCCTTATGGGACTCCTCAGAACACTGCTGGTCAATGTGACAAATCTTGCGAAGTTAATTAGACGGGTTTGTCTCTAATAAAATGTAAATAGTGAAAAAACTATCGCAAGAAGCGCCATCTACCGAGATACGAGAGAAACAAAAAACAAACGCAGGCGAAAAACTGATATACAATATCGATCAATGAAAAGATCGAATGCAAATAAAAGAAAACAAACTATAGTCCGTGACCTACGACAGCTCTTTGTCTTTCAGGCCGGATCAACGCATATTGCATTTTTACCCGTCATCAAGACAGTGAGTGTCAATCAACGGAATTTTCTAAGCCAAATAATACTAACAAACGTGGAATTTCGTACCCGTGAATTTAAAAATCAAACAAGTTTCGTGACTAATTGGGCAAAAAGGAGTTTTTGTTTCTCTCATATTTTTCCGTGGGTATCCTGAAAGCTTAACCTCACGGGGGTCCAAGATCTAATGGACACCTAATAACTGTTGACAGTTAACTGTTTCGTCCTTATGGGACTCCTCAGGACACTGCCTTGGATAAATCAGTATAGATTACAATAAGTGAGATGCCATTCTCCAAGGCTCTTGACAGGGCATTCTCATAGTGAAGTAAATTAGTGGTAGTCGTTTGCCCTCGCGAGAAGCCATTCTGAGAGCCATCAAAGCTGTTTTTAAGCATGTCAATAAAGGAATCTGTTACCAACGATTCTAGTATTTTGGGAATTTGTGATAATATCGCTATTTGTCGGTATTAGGTAACATCATCCTTATCTCCACAGTTTTTAAAACAGGAATAATATATGATGTTTTCCAGATTT
This sequence comes from Aspidapion aeneum, assembly GCA_963576565.1. NCBI lineage: Eukaryota > Metazoa > Arthropoda > Insecta > Coleoptera > Brentidae > Aspidapion > Aspidapion aeneum. The sequence goes on along the minus strand of OY755039.1, from coordinate 67,320,705 downwards.
TATGAAAGATGCCCGAGCCAAGAGAATGTTTAAATAATAAGTAGAGAGGTTTGCTAAAGGCGTTAGAGCAGTTTTTTTTATAGTGAAGGGGCGATACGATCCGGTATTGTTTATGTTTAAAGTTCAAGCTTCCTAATAATTTGTGTCAGCGAGACAGAGTATGATGATATGTGTCTAGAGTTATATGAGGTAGTTATTGTCAATTTTGTTGTTTGCGGATCTTCGTATGCTAATGAGAAATGATTGCCAAAAAGCTGTGCAATTGCTTGGCCCGAGGATGCTGTTCTAACACACCAGAGATGGAATGTCTCTTTTTTTAGTCTTATCCTGAATGTACTTCCAAAGGCTCCGGGGAACAATATTTACATTCTTTTCAACATTCTGAATATAATGTGAACAGTTATTGGCCTGTGTTTTACAAAGTGTTCTGAGTTGCTTAGAAGAGTTGTAATTCTCAGGGCGTTTGGAGATTTTAAATTTTTTGTGTTTTTTTTTCTTGTAAATATTTAGTTTTAAGTCATTATCAAACCAAGTAGGAAATGAGAATTTCCTTTTGAACTTAAATTTAGGAACATTTTGTTCCAGAATATTATATAAAATTTTATAAAAGTTATGTCTATATTAGACTTCTCAAGGATAGTGTCCCAGTCAGTGGATTCCATTATGGTACAGATATCCTTAAAATTACAACGTTTAAATTCGTACTCCAGGTGCTCATATTCTAGTAAGTTGCTGGATTCACAACTTAACCTTATCTCGTATGCTGGATGGTGCCTGTCATATTCTATAGGCACTGAGTCTGCACATCGCACTGTTGTAATAATCTCATTACTAACGATTAAGTCCAGCAATACTTCATTGCTGTTAGGTAGAAAATGCATCGATTCAGCCAATGGTTCAACAGTAGTAGTAATATCTTTAGTGGAAACACCCATGTCATCATTGTGCCATCTTGTATGATGAGGGTTATAGTCACTTGCAACCACTATGGTAATATCCTTAAATTGCTGGGCTACTTGTTCAAGAGTATTGCAACGTCTCTCGTAGCATTCCCTATTTAAGTTTGGTGGGGTATAAAAGCAGCAGTATATTAATAGGTTTTTTCCATATTCTGTAAATGCCCAGATTTCTTCTGATAGATCATGTGCAATATTTAATTTTCTTGATCGAATATGATTATGACCTGCAAATAGTACACCTCCATTTCTTGATTTACCTGTTTGTTGTGGATCCCTATCCCTCCGGTATATTGTGTAATTGTGAAGGCCTAATTCTGAATTCTTAAAATCTTGATTTAATGAGGTCTCGTTGAGGAGAATTACGGAATATTCATTGTTGCATGCTGTGTTATTGTACAATGTTGTTAACTTAGTTCATAGCCCATTAATATTTTGGTAGTACACAAGCAATTCTTCCTTATTTATAGTTTTAGATTTGCTTGTTTTCTTTTCTATTTTAAATTGTTCTTGAGTGCTTAAAGGAGCATTTATCGATCAAACTTTTTTTTCCTAGGCCAAAGTTAAACCTGCCGAACTCAACTCCTTTGGGCCAAAATTTGGAGTCATATATGGCTTCTTTGAGATCTGGATCAACTCCAACCATGCAAAATTTGGTTTATTTGAATTCATCTTTGATTTACATTCTTTTACATATACTTCCTTGTCGATCTTGCTATGCTTGGTTACATAGGTTTTGATAAGATTTTCTGTAACTTCGTTGTTAGTTTTTATACTAACGATGAGCCAGATCTTTCTATTTTTGTTTGATGTCTGAAGTCCCATAAGTTCTTCTCCAGCATCTGCACTGTGTACTAGTGATTCGGGTTTTTTATAAAAAAAATTTGTGTTGTTGTTTTTGTCTCGTATTGTTTATGTTTGTGTCAATATTATTGTTATTGAAGAGACCGTTTGATTCATCTTTTTCATTATTGTTGTCTCTAGCATCCCTTTTCTTCTTATTGGAGCATGTCTGCCATTGATAATTTTCTTTTTGAGTGTGTTCATCTCCGCTTTCAAGAATGTCAATATAATTTGTCCTCTGGTTTCAATTTGGTACAGTTGCATGCATTTGGTTCTGTGTTTGTATAGTTCCCAGCCTTAGTTCGATTTTATCTTCTAATAGTTTTATAGACTCTTTTTTAGTTGTTTTTATGTTTTCCAGATCATTTTGTATAATCTTTATTGTTTGTTCGACCCTTAAAATAGATGTGTCATCTTTGAAGATCATCGTCTCAGTGGATTTGTTATTTAAATAGTCCTGGGCTTATTTTTTAAGCTCCTGTATTTTATTTTTGAGTTCTTGATTATTCGATTTCTCTGCATTAAGTTTACCTGTGAAGCTTTGAATTTTGCTTTCCTGTTATTTACAGATTTTGTGTTCATTTTAGAGTTTAGTTTTTATTTCCGTGATTTCATGATTTGGAAAATCTTTTTGCTTTTGCGTCGTTTTTTCATATTGTTCTTTGCATTGTTTACCGAAGATATAAGTTAGGTCATCAATTTTGATAACCTTTCTATAATCATGCGCAAAACAACTGCTGTGATAGATATTCAAGCAGTTTCCGCAAACTACACTTTTAACTTCTTGCTTATGATGGCATTTATACGTGGTCGTCTGCTCGATGGTTTGCGACTCGGTACGCGATTTGATATTTAGCTGATTCTCGCTATTGTTTATGTTATTGATGCTTTCATTTGAGGACGCTGCACACCTAATTGTGGGCCCGACAGTTTGATTTAATCAGCTGATCTTTGGTGCAGCTATTTGTTTATTATGACTTATCTGCTGTCAGATTTTCAGCATGGAAAATATTAGTTTTCATACCTGTTTTTCTTTGTCGAGGAAAAACCCCTGATGCTGCTATCAATTTTACAAATAGCTGATACTTGGTTTAATGGATTTAACTGCTTTGGATGTTAGAAAATGTACTAGGTTTGTTATTATTTAAGTTATTAAATGAGATTGTTTTTGTAGGTTATTCTAACTTAACCTCACTTACAGTTTTTTTTTGGCGTATAAACCGGTATAAACTCGCCATAACTTATAGTGGCATGCGTTTTGCTTGAGTAGTGAAGTGGAGCCATTTTAGGATTTCCTTCATGGTTCCAGTAGCTGGAAGAAGTACTAAAACCAGTAACTAAAATTTATTTAACTCTTCAGTACCCATATACGGTACAGGTGTGTGTTTAGTTCATAAATTTCGAGAGTCGCAGTGTCTTTCCCTCCTGTGTACGTTTCTAATTTTAGGTACACGTCAGTGTTCAGCGATACGCCCATCGATGCAGTAGCACAGTGTCTAGAGAGGTAATCGGTTTGTTACACTGAAATGGGTATCAGTGTTATACGTTTTCTCATTAAATTTTCTTGGATAATTCAAAAAGATAAGTAATTTAAATGTTATTATAAATATTTTTTCCATTCTTTTAAGAGTCCTATTTTTTGTTTTAGTTTTAAATCATACAATAAAGCTTGGATAATGCAAACCCAGCTTTTTTAAAAACCCATTCAATTTTTCATAAGACTAATGTAATTTTTTAGCATTTATAGTGAGCTCGGATAAAACTCAGTTTCAAATAAGGTGAACCAAATTTCATGAAGTTTAAGCAAAGTATTCTGTTTTTAGTTGACTTTTTTTATAATTCTTCGACTCTAAATTTGGGACAGAAGCAATAAGTAATTGCTGGCATTTGCAAGTAAAGTATCAACTTGATTAGATTCGATTTTGTGAAGATTATAGTTCACGGTTTTTAAAGTAATAATGGCGATTAATATTTGGTTACAAAATATGGCAATTGATTTACTTCTCCTACTTTAAATACTTACTGAGAAAAATTCCTATCTTTATAAAAGTTTAAATACTCTCGTCAATATGAAAAAAATTATAGAAGTGGAAGTTTCTTAGTATTATTGTGCTTTCCAGTTTCCCGGCGAAACCTGATCATTTGTTATTCTCGTTTTGCCTCGCCACTTGATACCGAAGTCTGGCTCACACTCCGCCGAATCTGACCATTTACAAAACATAATTATTATGTTAAATATAAGGTATATATAACCTACCTGTACAGGGCCTTTTAGTATAAATGTTCCCTGAAGAAAAGTTTTTTGCTAATATTCCTTATTATTGTTTTGCACCTCGCAGGATTGATAGCAAAAAACTTTTCTTCAAGGAGCCTTTATAATTAATAAACTTGCTTTGTGATTTGTCAGATATTACACCATGGGAGCCTAAAAATTGGCCTGTCATTTTATATTAATATTTATGGAAAGAAAAGGACCTCAAGTGTGTCTAAGCAGGCTTACGTTCCAATTGCATCGGTGTGTGTAGTGGGGAAAGTTCATGAAATTGCGTAGGTATTTTCTGCCGATTATGAAACAACACTAGTGGAATCTTATGAACTGTTGAAGGTTTATGAGATTACACTAGAAAGTGGTGTTTCATAATCCGCAAAAAATACCTACGAGATCTCATAAACTTTCACGAGAATCTGTTAGCATATTATTACGGGCATATCCGCGTTAGATCTGTCAAAAGTTTACAAGATTTAACCAGACATTTCTTGCCTAAGTTTACAAAAGGGCGCATGTCATGAAATTTACCATTTACCAAAATAAATTTTATCGTTTTTTTTGCTCTTTCAACTCATAATATGGCGTATACGTAGTTAGAAGATACATCAGTGATTTAACAAATATAACCTCAGGCGTCTACTGGTAAGTTAGTTTCAGTAAAATATCGAAATGGTGCATACATTAAACTTTATTTTTTCATGTACGGGATGATTTGTTGCATGCTAAACATCAAATTCCTAGCATATTTCGCGAACTTCCACGAGTCACGTATGTATATTAAAACTGCTGAAAGTTTATGACATTACACCAGGAAGAGGTGTTTCATAATCCGCCGAAGATAAGGGATCTTAACTTTCACGAGTTTTTGTCAGCATATTAAATTTATGCCTCCTGTAAACTAATAAAATCTTGTACAATCTCTTCGCGCTAAAACTTTTCTCCTCTTAAGATATCTTATTCTTTTGAGATTTCAACAGCCAGAGTTAAGATTTATAAAGCCTTATCAGATCTAGTCAGTTTTAAACTCGTAGTAGAAACAAAATTTCGGACTTCCATTGTCTTAATTTATTTTAAACACGTTTTGGTAGAAAGACTAACCGTTTTCAAGTGTAAACAAACCAATCCAACCTGCAGGCTACTACTTATACTGCCTGGTGTGCAGTCAGGTGTGACGTCCCGCCTCTTTTTAATCCTAAGATGATTGATTTCTTTAAGGAGTGGTATGTCCTGCTTGGTTGACTTATATTTTCTTTATTATGCATTATAAACACAGCTTCAATAAACTATCGTTTTCGCCAATGCGACTCCTTATGCCAAACTTTAGCTTCAGACGATTGAATACTATTACCATTTGCCCATGCATGATCCGCTAACCCGGATTTTTCAATATCCCCTAATTGGGTACTTTTTACAAATTTATTTATTTAAACCTGAAGAGGGCATTTTATTATATGATTTACCACACTCACACGAGATTTGGTTAACACATTCCTTATTATATTTTTCGACGGAAATACCGTTTTTGTATTATGATATTAGTTAGTTTTTAGTTTTAGTGATGGTTGAGTTTATTAATTTCTCAAAATAAACTTTCTGTTCTAATTCTATTTTAATGTTGTGAAATTATGCTCTTAAATACAAACTTCCTATAACGCCTTGTTTTGTAGCAACAGTATGATTAGACTTAAAATTTAGGTTCTGTCCCGTGTGTGTAGGTTTCCTATATACAGTGGTTTGAATGCTACTGTCTATTTGTTTAACAAGAACATACAAAAAAAGTAATGCCGAATCTTTTTCAATTTCCACTGTGCATTTGATTGTTGGTCGACCGTTCAGATGGTGTAGAAAATTCTGCAGTTCGTCATCATTTTTCGGCCGTATAATAAATCCATGTATCGTAGCCACAGTTTTGGCTTGACTTTTGCTGTGTTGATCGCAGGGTCCACTCCATGTAGATGTTTGCTACCACTGGCGATCAGGGACGAACCCATTTGAAGTCTCATCATATTGCGCGTAAAACTCATATTTCACTTGAAAGCAAGAGCTACGGAGACAGAGCTCTAATAGATCCATAACCCCCTCCACCGATAGCGTTGTTCCCTCGTGAAGTATATCACCAGTTTGTAATTTGTTTTCATTATACTGATTAATTGGCACGTTGAGACTTTTTACAAGGAAACTTATAAATCTATCGTCGGGAAATAATCCTTTTTAAAACCTCGAGAAAATGTTCCAAGTTTTGGACAAAAGATTCGGGCTTACCCTGTAATGTTTGAAATATATCCAACAAAGATCCGACAATATGCTGGTCGGTGATTCCCTGGAGCTGGTAATTGGTCGCAGTTATATATCCTTGTTATGGATCTTTGGTAGTCCAAGACACTAACTAAACACTTTGTTTGAAACAAAATGCAAATTAAAAAAGATTCGGCTTTACCTTTTTTAGGTGTTCTTGTCAAACAAATAGACAAGAACATTCAAACCACTGTAAATAGGAAACCTTTACATACGGGACAGTACCTAAATTTTAGGTCTTGTCTTTCTGTTGCTTCAAAACAAGGAGTTTGTATTTAAGAGCCGTAAGTATTTTTAGTAGTAATGAAGAATTAACAACAGAAATTAACAACATTAAAAAAGCTTACAACAGATTGGTTATTCCGAGAAATTAAGATGCTAAATGATCTTTAAAATTAAAAACAAACCAAATGTAGCAGATTCTTAAAATGATAATTCCGTCCAGGAGCCGTATTCTATAAAGTGTGTGAAGGGAGTGCTCCCGGGAACGTTCCCGGGAAATCAAACTCACTTTTTCTCCTGGGAATGAAAATGCAGGGTTTAGAATTACGCCGTGCAACTCCAGTGCACAACGTTGCCGCGTATCTCGCAACTAACTAAAGTGCGTTTTATGCCATTTTATTTTTGAATTCAGAAAGTTTTTTTAAAATTAGGGACTTATTTGCAAATAAAACCAGGCAGTAATATTGCCGGGCACTATTCTGACAGTTTTCCATTGAAAACTGACAGTTGATCTTTCAAAATTGACATACCAAAGTCGAATTTATAAATCCAGTAGTTTATTTTTCATTAATAATGGCGGCACTATAATTCCGGCTCTTATAATTCACAAAGGCCTAATTTTGACAGAAGACAGCTGTTCTTATAATGCGAAACTGTCTAATAGTGCACAATTAGTGCCTGGCTTTATTGCAATAAGTCCTTATAATTATGTTAAAAAATTTTAGCTTTAGGAAGCCCTGGCTCGAGACCCTCCCCTTGGTGCGCCTATGTCTACATAAACATAACTCACACTTATTTCTGTCAGTTATTTCAGGTCAAATGGAGTTATGATTATTAATGTTTAACACTTGTTTATAGAGGCCTATTAAAGTGCTTTTATATAAGGACAGTTTAAAAATGTAGAAACACTACTTCATACATTATTTTAAACCGCCTTTAGGTTCAGATAAATGTTTCTCGCTTCTAAGATGTAATATAATATGTCATATAGGTACACATTTATATTATACATTAAATCAAACACTCTCACTCAATTAGGTTTGAACGTTGTTACGAATAAAATTACATTTTTTTTTCCGTAACGCGTTTTTGCTAAATGAATTAATATTTGCTTTAAAAAAATAACCTCTAGCGACACCTTACGTGAGAGAGTTTAATTAGAATATTTTGAAAATTTATCCGGTGATTTGCACGCTACCTCTCTGTAGTCAGGTTAAGCTCAAGATTATTGATTTTATGCAGAGAACTAACTGCTGGGGAAAAGGTTCATTTTGAATTAGTTTCAGTTTCCCCACGTTGGGCGCCACTTTGGGCGCCACTTGTTATAATTAAAATAGAGTTGGGGCCACTTTGTTATATTATTGTTTTTCATATAATATAACTTTTTGTATATTATTGATATTGTTTTAATATTCCCCAAATTTACCTCGGCTAGGTAGAGCTATTTAGGGTCGTGAGGTTCTTTTAAGAAAAATATTGTCAATTTTCTATTTTTGAAATGATAATAGACCTCTATTTACTTTGACACAATTAACAACAATGGTGACAGATTTTCCTTACTATCACCATGTTACCAATGTATCAATGCATGCAATGCAATGTTTACAAACCTCAACATTTATTTTGTTTCAGAAAGAAGAACAGATAAAAATCAAATGATCAAATACAAACAAGAAAAAAATATTAGAAATAAAATTTCGGACTTCCATTGTCTTTATTTATTTTAAAACACGACGTTTCGGTTAGTAAGTATCTCTAACCGTTATCAAGTGTAAACTAAACAATCTAGTCTCTAGGCTACTACTTATACTACTTAGTGTGCAGTCAGGTATGACGGCCCGCCCCCTTTTTAATCGCAAGACGCCTGTTTTCCTTAAGGAGTGGTTTCCATATGTTTGGTATGTCCGTGCTTGGTTGACTGAAAACTTCTTTATTCTGCATTATAAACGCAGCTTCAATAAACTTTCGTTTTCGCCAATGCGACTCCTTATGTAAAACTTTAGCTTCTGACCACTGAATCCTGTGATCATTTGACCATGCATGATCTGCTAAACCGGATTTTTCAATATCCCCTAATTGGGTACTTTTTAGATGTTCATTTACTCTAACCTGAAGAGGGCGTTTCGTTTCACCTACATATGATTTACCACACTCACACGGGATTTGGTAAATACATTCCTTATTATTTGAGGGATTGTCTGGTTTTGTTTTAGTTACAAAACTTCTTATCGTATTTCCCGAAGAAAATACTGTTTTTATATTATAGTGTTTAGCTATTCGTCTTATGTTTTCTGAAATCCCTTGAACATATGAAATGTTAATAACACCTAACGGATTATTATTTTGAGAATTTGGTACATTTAATTTGTTTTTAATTTTAAATATCGTTGAGTTTATTAATTTCTCGGAATAACCATTTTGTTGTAAGTCCTTTTCAATGTTGTTAATTTCTGTGGTTAATTCTTCATTATTACTACAAATATTTACGGCTCTTAAATACAAACTTCTTATAACTCCTTGTTTTGTTGCAACAGAATGATTAGACTTAAAATTTAGGTACTGTCCCCTGTGTGTAGGTTTCCTATATACAGTGGTTTGAATGCTTCTGTCTAATCGTTTGACAAGAACATCCAAAAAAGGTAAGGCCGAATCTTTTTCAATTTCCATGGTGCACTTGATTGTTGGTCGAATACCGTTTAAATGGTGTAGAAAATTTTGTAGTTCGTCATCATTTTCCGGCCATATAATAAATGTGTCATCCATGTATCGTAGCCATAGTTTTGGTTTGACTCTTGCTGTGTTGATCGCATGGTCCTCGAACCACTCCATGTAGATGTTTGCTACCACTGCCGAAAGAGATGAACTCATTGGGAGTCCATCATTTTGCGCGTAAAACTTATCTTTCACTTGAAAGTAAGAGTTACGGAGACAGAGCTCCAAAAGATCCATCACCCCCTCCACCGATAGCGTTGTTCTCTGATGAAGTGTATCATCAGTTTGTAATTTGTTTTTGATGATACTGAGTGACTCATTTATTGGCACGTTGGTGTAGAGACTTTCTACATCAAAACTTACAAATCTATCGCCGGGATCTAATTCGATACCTTTTAAAACCTCGACAAAATGTTCCGAGTTTTTGACAAAAGATTCGGACTTACCCTGTAGTGGTTGAATTATGTCCAACAAAAACCTCGACAAAGTGCTGGTCGGTGAGTCCCTGGAGCTGGTAATTGGTCGCAGTGGTATATCCTTTTTATGGATTTTTGGTAATCCATAAAAATGTGGTGCCTTACTGTGGTGTGGAGTCAGGCGGGATCTAACAGCGTCCGGGATATTTTCAGCATACTTCTTCAAAGTCCTGTAGATGCATCCTTCTATGGTGGTGGTTGGATCCTTGGGTACTTGCTTGTAGTCTCCTTTCTCCAGAACTTCTTGGATCTTTTTGTCGTAAGTCTCGACATCCATGATCACCGTCGCGTTTCCTTTGTCGGCCGGTAGAATCTTGATTGATTTGTCAGCCTGCAGGTTCTTGATTGCCCGTTGTTCTTGACTGGTGATGTTTGTCTTTTGTTGCTTCTTTCTGTCCAACGTTGTTCTTACTTTATGGCGAAACTCATCAGCTTCGGGTTGAGGTAGACTAACGGTCTCTATTGCCGCAATAATTTCCAGTGTCGGTGTCTGTGCCGGTGCAATGGCGAGCTTAAGTCCCTTACTGAGTACCAATTCTTCGTTGGTGCTCAGAGTCAGAGAACATACAACATCTAAAGAACCTCCGCCAAATCGCTCAATCGCGAGCCCAGTTAAACTTTGCCAGAAGAAGAGGGCTCTGCGATCGTTACTTTGCGAGTTACAGTGGCGGAGGCATGCAAGGCTCCTGTTCAGATACACTATTAAGGTGACCATGTTTTAAACGTTTTTATTAAATTCACAGAGCCTGGCGATGTCTGTCATCAAATCTAGCGATTTATTTTTGACACACTTCCCGTGAACCGATTTTAATGAAATTTAGCAAAGTAGTGTAGGTCCGATGACGATACAATACTATGAAAACAGATGGGTGGTAGAAAGTGGTTAAGGGGTGTAAAAGGGATAAATCCATAACTTTGAAACCAAATCAGATATGACCATGCGGTTTTCAGATTTACGATTTGGTGTAATGAAAATACATCTTTATTTAAAAATATCGGAAATACGGGGGTAGGTGAGGGGTGTAAGGGAGGGCAATTCAGAACTTTGAAACCAAAACAGATACAAACATGCGGTTTTCAGATGTATGATTTGATCGGGTGACAATACAATTTTGTGAACAAAAATTGAAAATAGGGGGTAGTAAGGGGTAAGAGCTGTAAAGGGGGTAAATTTAGAACTTTGTAAAAATACAAATAGAAACATGCCGTTTTCAGATTTATGATTGGTTCTGGTGACAATATAATTTTATGATAAAAAAACGGCGGTAGGGGGACGTCAGGGCTGTAAAGGGGGTAAATTCATAACTAGTAATCAAAACAGACACGAATATGCGATTTTCAGATTTATGATTTGATCTAGTGAGAATCCAATTTTATGAAAAAAAAAACGGAATTAAGGGGTTGGTGAGAAGTGCAAAAGAGGTAAATTCTGACCTTTGATATTTAAATAAATACGAACATGCAATTTTCAGATTTATGTTTTGTTCTGCTGACAATACTATTTTATGAAAAAAACGGTGGTATCGCATGATAAACTAAGGATTGAGGAATGGGATTGTATAAAATTGTCAGAAAAGAAACCTTGTAATCATGAGGCACTACTAGAAATGGAAAGGCTGTGAAAGCCATAATTATACATCTTACATACTTCTGTTTTTTTCATTAAAAAATTTTTTAAAAATAATATAAATCTATATTTTTAGTTAAACGATTTTTTTCGAAAATTGTACTAAAAAGTAAAAAATACCTTAGAAGATTTGTGTTGGCACATTATATATTTTTAAGTTCAATACAAAGTCGGGGTAAATTAATAAAGATATTGACACCCATCAATTCTACGTTCGGGATAAAAATGTGGCGCGTATACATCTCAATTTGATCTTTAATAATCGCGCCACGATTTAAAAAATATCTAATGCACCAGTAACGCTATTGGTACATCTAGACAGTAGTAATCTAGCAAATTATTTTTATTTTTTTTGTGAAATTTTATAATAAAATCGTTTAACTAAAAAAAAATATATATATTTATTTTATTGCAAAAAATCATGGCATTTTACTGAATCTCACCACATTAATTTTAGACCGAACAAAATAAAGTTTTTTACTCGGAGGAGGTTTTTAGAGGAAAGATAAAATAAAAACTGTCATGCAGTACATATTAATTACTACACTAAACCTACGTCCTTAAACTCTAACATACCTACTTATATAGCGTGCGTCTCACATAAAAGTAACTACAGGGGGTCTTGTTAACTAGGAGGAAATTAGCGTCATTCCAAGGCCAGTGAAATGCTCTGTTTTTCTTATTAATTATTGATTAAAAAATTTCCAACTGCGGTGGCAAAAATATTCAAAACTAACCAAAATGTTAACAATTGATACTATTTTTACCGAAGATTTTAAATTTTTTTATAATTTTCGCTTGCGGCATCAAGTTTTTCAGTTTTTACCAAAATGTTTTTTCGCGGCGCCATGTGTTATAAAATTTTCGCTACACCATTTCTTTGCAATTTTTTTTCTATAAGGGCGAAACAATTAACTCTCAACACTTAATAGATCCATCAGATGTTGGACCCTCGTTAGACTAAGCTTTCGAGCTACCCACGAACAAATACGAGAGAAACGAGACCATTTTTACCCCTGTAGCTACGAAAACTTGTTGGGTGTATATAAGTTGAACGTATATTGCTAAGCTTCTTTATTTTTCGCATTATTCTTTTGCAAAATGGCCCGGCTGGTTATCCTGTCTGAGGGCTTCATCGGTGCTAACTTTTTTACTTTAAAAGGCATTGAAACATCCAATATATGCCCAGGCGATGCCCTCGAAGTCCACTAACTTTGGTGAATAACATTTTTGACAACCCAAAAAAAGCTCCGGTCATTTTAAAGAATTTTTGACGACCTACCCAGCAATGGATCGGAAAAGCCCAGGCAACTCCGGCAAGGCCCGGGAAATGCCCAGACAAGGCCCCCGCAATGCCCTGGAAGTGCCCCTATATGTACGCCAAATTATAAGACGACGTTGCGTCGCGTCTTCGTCAAGATAGACGCTATACTGGGCTACAACGAAGTAGCCCGAATGGTCACCCTAACTTTCTCAAGCCAATAAAATTATATGAAGAGCGGGCGTGTGTCGCGAAACAATGCATGTCTAGCGAGTTGGCACGGGATCATTGCGTGAACAGTTTACTCAAGAGAAAGGGTAATAAAATAGAAATACAGTGGTGGCCAAAATAATAAGAATGCCCTAAAACTAAATAAAGATCTGATCCTGCTCTAACTATAAAAAAAGTAGAGGTATATTTAAACATTCAATCTATTTCTCATTTCACAAGCTAGGGCAATTTCTCGCACCAAATGTTGTAGTGCCTTTCTGCCACGTTAAAAAAAAAAGATAGTGTAGTTTTAGGTGACCAGTACTATTCGAAAGAGGGGTAAAATATTTCTATGTGTTTTTTTTCATGGGGTTAGTTGGATAACTCTATAAAGCATTGGAAATTGTCACAGAAATATTAGCTTCTACTTTTGTCTTAAGATAATTCAGTCGTAAAAAAAGGTGAGCCTTATACCCCTCATCTACCTTACATCACTGTAATATTTTATTAATTTTTTAAGATTTAACTAAAAAAACTATCAAAGTTAACAAAGTACATAACTTAAAATGTATACCTAGCTTATTTGATTAAAAGTTAAATATTACTTACTTACATTTTCATAAACCCTGTTTTCCTATTTATTAGTTAAAAAAATAACGTTTTTCAATTGAAATAAATTTAGAAAAAAAAACTTTTTGAAAGCAAGCTTTTATAAAATGGACTAAAAAGCATAAAATAATATTTTGAGTGTTCTGATATCATAATAATAAAAGCGATGTTTTTTTTTCTTAATTTATTTTTTAATTTTTAGATTTGTCTAAGTCTATGCATTTCAGCTTGCGCATCGATATTGCGGGGAGTCTTTCCTGTCAATTTTAAAATATCTGTCTTCGATAAGAAGGCCGGCCAACAAAGGCGACATATGCTAAAACTGTCGTTATTACTATGATCATTATACGCAATGATTAATTAATTTTGGTCGAGATCGAACAAACTAAAGCCTTACCTCTTCTACGCCCCCCCCCCCCCCTTTTTAGTGAGAGAGCATGTGAATTTTGAAATCAATCAGATACCTACGTGGAAGTCAGTTGAAAGTAATCAGAAAAAATCGTCATTAAATCGTCCATTTTGAATCTGCCATATTGAATTTTTGTAATCAGATCAAAAATTCGTAATCCTCATTCCCAAAAACCCCCAGATACCAATTTTGGTGGAAATCCGACAAACTAAAATTTCACCCACTCTCCGCCCTCCACGTTAGGGGGGAGGTAGAGTCCCTGTATGTTGACTTATATCCAAATATGTCAACATACAGGGACTCTAGGGGGAGGTAGGCAGTCAGTGATACCACATTATTGGATTTTCATCGGAACTATAACGGTATGCGAAATTTGAAGTCAATCGGGTACGTGGACGTCAGTTGAAAGTAATCAGAAAAACTTGACATTAAATCGTCCATTTTGAATCCACCATATTGAATTTTCGTAATATGATTAAAAATTCGTTATCCTCATCCTCAAAAACCCCCAGATACCAATTTTGGTGGAAATCCAACAAACTAAAATTTTACCCCCTCTCCGCCCACCAGGTTAGGGGTGAGGTAGGCAGTCAGTTATACCACAGTATTGAATTGTCATCGGAACTATATATAATTTGAAGTCAATCGGATACGTGGAAGTCAGTTGAAAGTAATCAGAAAAACTTGACATTAAATCGTCCAATTTGAATCCGCCATATTGAATTTTTATAATCTAATCAAAAATTCGTAATTCTCATACTCAAAAACCCCCAGATACCAATTTTGGTTGAAATCGGACAAACTAAAGTTTTACCCCCTCTCCATCCCCCACGTTAGGGGCGAGGTAGGTACCGGATGAAACCATATTATTGTATTGTCATCGGAACTAAGACGCTATGCGAAATTTAATCGGATGTTTGGAAGTTCTTCAAAAATGAGTTGCAAGATTTGATTTAAGTTAAATAAAAGCTTGTAATAATAAAAGGGCGTACACGCCAAATTCTAAAATACCTTCGAATAAAAAAAACCTTTAAAAATTTTTATATACCAGGTGGGCCAAAAAAACCGGACATTTTTTTCATTATAACTTTTGAACTGTAGAATTGATTTTAATGGAACAAACTGCACTTCGCAGCGAATTAATCAGACTTGATTAAATATATTTTTTTGCCGCCATCTCAAAATCCAAGATGGCAGACCAAATTAAAATGTAACCTTCAAAGATGCTCGTTTATTCTTTTGTTGGAAACATATTTTAATTATTTTTTTAAATTAGTAAGAAAGCTACATTCTTGCCACGCACAACAAGGTACGAATCAGCAAAATCAGTTCAGTGGTTTATAAAAAAAAATGTTTGTTTCAACCATTGTTTTGCATATTATACGATTGCCTTGCCAATCAAGTCTGTATTTATTTCCTTATAAATTCATTACTACTAAACCGATTTTAATGAAATAAAAAACATCCTAATGATTTTTTATTTCACTAAGATCGGTTCAGTAATAATGAGTTTATAAGGAAATGAATGCAGGAAGGATTAGCAATGCAATCGTATAATCTGTTAAACAATGACTGAAATAAAAATAGATTTTTTGAGAACCATCAAACCGATTTTACCAGATTGTACTACTTTGTGCGAGCCAAAAGTAGTGCTTATCCATAGATTAAAAAAAAAACTAAAACATTGTCAGAAAACAAGAATTAACACGCCATCTTAAAGAATCAAGTATGATTCTGTCCGCCATCTTAAATTTTAGAATGGCTGTAAATTTTGATCATATAGTCTTTAAAAGGCAATCAATTTTGACCAGGATGTTATTTATTTCATTAAAATCGGTTCAGTATTAATGAATTTATAAGGAAATAAATGCAGACATGATTGGCAATCGTATAATATTCAAAACAATGGTTGAAACAAAAATATATTTTTTTAGAACCACCGAACCGATTTTGTTAATTCGTACCTTGTTGTGCGTGGCAAGAATGCAGTTTTTTTATAGATTTCAAAAAAATAATTAAAACGTGTTCGCAACACAAAAATAAACGAAAATCTTTGAAGGGTACAATTTAATTTCATCCGCCATCTTGCATTTTGAGATGGCGGACAAAAAAATATATTTATTTAAATCTCTGATTAATTCTCTGGCAAGTGCAGTTTGTCCCATTAAAATCGATGGTATAATTCAAATGTAATGAAAAAAAAAACCGGTTTTTTTGGCCCACCCAGTAGTTTAAAAAAACAAGTTCAAGACCTAGAATGTTTGTTGCAAATATCGCTCCTATCGTCTGTTTCATAAGGGCGTAAAACGTTTTTAGCTCCTTTAAAATTTAGGAAATAGCCTTAACGCCTTTCTGTCTGTCTGTTTAAACCGTGGATATAAATTTTTTAGTAAATTTTTGTCTCCCAGCAAATATTAACATAACCATATAAAATATGCGACATTTCTCAAATTTTCATAAAAATCCAAAAAATGGTTATAAAACTATGACCTTTCAAAAATTTTAATTTTTCTGTTAATTTGCAATTGCCTCCGCTCTGGGTTTATTTTCACGGATCACCCAAATATTATAAAACAGAAAATTAAATCGACCTTGGTAGGTACGTATTTATTAATCAGTCTACATACCTACTTAAAATATTACGCGTTTCGCTTGACCTTCGACCGGCCGCATTCGCGTTGACGACAGCCAACGTTAACACCCGATGACACCCGATTCAATTTTTGTTTTGCACGCGCGCCTATGGTTTTTCGTGCAAGACTCGATCGGCGCGGCTTACCTACTTCTTTATAAATTAAATTCGAAGAAGATATGTACGATATTCACGTTATAACAAGGGCTCGAGATTTTCTACATGCGTTTTCCTTCTTGTCCAGTTATTTCTTCGATGTCAGAGTCCTTTTGGAGATGTTCACTATAGTGCTTGGTGTTGTTGAGTCTGTTCTATCTTGAGTACGTTTCTGTAGTTTCTTAAGTTTTTCTCGGTGAGTTCATTTTATCTTCTGTTGTTCCCTGTTGCACGTACTGTCAATTTTACTCAGTATCGGTTCGTAGTCTTCCTCCCATGTGTGTCGTCTAATTTCGTCAAAACGCTCCTCCATGTCGGTGTTGAAGTTGGCTTTTCTCCATCGATGGTAACTGATTTGGGATCGGATTAGTGCTTGGCTGGTCCTCTCCAAGATCTTCTTTGTTCTCACTCCCGGAAAGTTGGCTTTTAGGCGGAAACCAACCGAAATAACACCACTGTCGCGCGCCTCGCACAAGAATGAAATGTGTTCTTCTTCTTTTATCACTTTAAGTTTGGTCTTCTCCTAGCCTTTGAATAGATTGTTGATTCGGTCCGTACCGTTCTTCAACTCTTTGTTTGAAACTCGTAGACAATGATTGTGTAGAAATAAAATTTCGGACTTCCATTGTCTTTATTTATTTTAAAACACGATGTTTCGGTTAGTAAGTATCTCTAACCGTTATCAAGTGTAAACTAAACAATCTAGTCTCTAGGCTACTACTTATACTACTTGGTGTGCAGTCAAGTGTGACGGCCCGCCCCCTAAGTCTAATCATTCTGTTGCAACAAAACAAGGAGTTATAAGAAGTTTGTATTTAAGAGCCGTAAATATTTGTAGTAATAATGAAGAATTAACCACAGAAATTAACAACATTAAAAAGGACTTACAACAAAATGGTTATTCCGAGAAATTAATAAACTCAACGATAATTAAAACTAAAATAAACTAAATGTACCAAATTCTCAAAATAATAATCCGTTAGGTGTTATTAACATTCCATATGTTCAAGGGATTTCAGAAAACATAAGACGAATAGCTAAACACTATAATATAAAAACAGTATTTTCATCGGGAAATACGATAAGAAGTTTTGTAACTAAAACAAAACCAGACAATCCCTTAAATAATAAGGAATGTATTTACCAAATCCCGTGTGAGTGTGGTAAATCATAGGTAGGTGGAACGAAACGCCCTCTTCAGGTTAGAGTAAATGAACATCTAAAAAGTACCCAATTAGGGCATATTGAAAAATCCGGTTTAGCAGATCATGCATGGTCAAATGATCACAGGATTCAGTGGTCAGAAGCTAAATTTTTACATAAGGAGTCGCATTGGCAAAAACGAAAGTTTATAGAAGCTGCGATAATGCAGAATAAAGAAGTTTTCAGTCAACCAAGCACGGACATACCAAACATATGGAAACCACTCCTTAAGGAAAACAGGCGTCTTACAATTAAAAAGGGGGCGGGCCTTCACACCTGACTGCACGCCAAGTAGTATAAGTAGTAGCCTAGAGACTAGATTGTTTAGTTTACACTTGATAACGGTTAGAGATACTTACTAACCGAAACATCGTGTTTTAAAATAAATAAAGACAATGGAAGTCCGAAATTTTATTTCTAGACAATCATTGACTACGAGTTTCAAACAAAAAAATATTAATTTTTTTGTTGAAACTCAGTTTCTTAAAAAGGTAGTAAAAAAATGATATTAATAAAATTATAGATTTTACTGTTGAAATATAACTTAAAAGAGACATACTTCCTTCTTAGAACCTTGTTTCTTTTGATGTACAATAGTGAAAAAAAATATTTTCATATGTTGTAATAGTTTTGTCGAGAATTGAGGTTAGAAAAAAAATATAACATAAAAACAAAATAATCTTAACCCAGGAAATGTTAGACTCAGTATACTTGAAGTTCTCTTTAAAATACAACTATGGTTTCAATCATTTTCCACCGATAAAAACAAAAAAAACTTTATTTTCTGATCAGGTCCATCAAAACACCCTATATAAATATTCCAAAGTTTCATCAAAATTTGTACATACTGTACAGTAATTCTGTAGAATTACCAAACAAAACTTTAGTCTATTCACACCAAATTATTTGTCTTTTCTGGACGCAAATCATAACCTAAGTTTATAAAAAAACAAAAATGTGTATTTTGGTTATAAAAAAAATATATAAAAAAAAACAAACCAGCTATCAGCAATAGCTATATAAAATTTTAGCTGTATTAACCTGTCTAATTCTATTTCAACCAAAGGTGCTTATGATACCTATAACCTCAAATTTAACCATATGGTCATGTCGTAGTGACTATTGTTAATTGGTACCAAGCTATCCAAAAAAGAAATGAGAGCGAGATGCAGGATTAATTACTAGCTTAAAATCATAATCTGGATTCTAGAGATCCCATGTAGGCACAACATTGTGAACCCATTATAAATAAACTATAACCAAAATACCATATAGCCAATATATAAATATTTCGTCGAACATAGTTCGAACCATAAAACAAAAAAATATAAAACTAATCAAAATTTTTATAAAAAAATTAAGTAGTCTAAATAGAGAGATAATTGTCTGTTAAAGACATAAAGAAAAATTGTAACATTTCCTCGGCAAAGAAAAACTTTTTATAAAAATATATATATATATATATATATATATTTGTTATAACATATTGACCTAATTAAAAATAAAAATCTGGTATATGCAATTGAATTTCATATTACCATTGGTTAAAATTAGAGCAAAGTTCTAATTTATCCTATAAAGAAAATTTTAAGCCATGCTTCTTTAAGGTTATGTTATAACATAATTAAAATACCTTGTTTCTCGACAAAGATCTCGAACAGAAAGGGGCGATTTTTGTAAAATTCCTCTCAATCTCCCAAACTGCATAGCAATCACTGACCAATCAGATTCCATAAAACCCCAAAATCTTAATTCTTCAGAAAATCAATAACACAAATCCGTATTCATTAATAAGACCAAAACTGACTGAATAATTTTGAGTCACTTTATTTAAATAACAAAAAACTTATGTTTATTGTTTTATAGGTAAATAAATTAGTAAACAATCTCAGAGTCTTTGCAAAACAAAGCTTTTTAGGTTAAAATACAACACAGCCTATTACGCAATGTGTGTCGTACTAGTTGATCAACCAAAAAATTCTTTCTATCCCTGTTTCACCCGAATGACAAAAAAAAGACAGACAACTCACTCGATCCTATTCTGAAACTGAAACTAATTCAAAATGAACCTCTTCCCCAGCAGTTAGTTCTCTGCATAAAACTAATAATCTTGAGCTTAACCTGACTACAGAGAGGTAGCGTGCAAATCATTTACAAGATATTCTAATTAAACTCTTTCACGTAAGATGTCGCTAGAGGTTATTTTTTAAAGCAAATATTAATTCAGTTAGTAAAAACGCGTTACGGAAAAAAATGTAATTTTATTCGTAACAACGTGGAGATATTGCTTTAAACCTATGCACCGCAGTATAGCAATTTAGGTTCAATGCATATACATACATGGTATCTAAATAGCTTTTACCTAAAAACTCTAGTTTTACTTTCGCAAAAAAAACAAATCACAAAACAAAAAAGTGAGGTAAGAAACTTTCCCGGGAACTCGTTTTCTCCCGGGTAAGAGGTGGTGAACTTGAATTCACGGGAGCCTTCGGGAGCATTCACCTTTTTACAGTAAAGCTTACTCACATTCTTCTCCCAAAAATTCAAGAATAATTATCCAGAAGTTTTTAACATTCCATATGTTCAAGGGATTTCAGAAAACATAAGGCGAATAGCCAAACACTATAATAAAAAAATAGTATTTTCATTGGGAAATGATAAGGAGTTTTGTAACTAAAACAAAACCAGAAAACTCAATAAACAATAATGAATGTATTTACCAAATCCCGTATAAGTCATACGTATAGGTTAAACGAAACGCAGGTTAGAGTAAATGAACAGTACCCAATTAGGGGATATTGAAAAATCCGATGTAGCGGATCATCCATGATCAAATGATTACAGGATTCAACAGAAGCAAAATTTTTGCATAAGAAGTCGCATTGGCGAAAAGCAAAGTTTAATAAAGCTGCGTTGATAATGCAGAATAAAGAAGTTTTTAGTCAAGCACTGACATACCAAACATATCAAAAACACTCCTTAAGGAAAACAAGCGTCTTAGACGGACCGTCACACCTGGCTACACACCAAATAGTATAAGTAGTAGCCTGTAGACTGGATTGTTTACTTTACACTTGAAAACGGTTACAGATACTTACTAATCGAAACGTCGTGTTTAAAATATATATAGACAATGGTGAAGTCCGAAATTGTCTTTCTACTAACCAAACAGATTCAAGAAATGTTACAAAAATATTTATTTTCAATAAGGTTTATTTGATTAATGTTATTCATTTGGGTTAATATAGACGAAATTCTTGTAAATATACAGTTAGACTTAACAAACTATAAATATAGTTTAATTTACTTTACTACTGATGAAATTGTAACATATTTTTGTCAAATAAAGTTTTAAAGTTAAAAGTTAAAATAAACAGAATTTAAAAAAACAAAAAATTTAACAATATATGTTTATTTTTATTTTGTTATTAAAAGTAGTATTTTCGTCATTTTCAATAATGAAAATGTGATCTTCAAATTAACCTAATTATATATCACAGAAATAAAAGCTAAATATTGTGATACACTTCTTAATGAGCTTCTCTAAACAAATTATGTGGTTTCCAAACAACAAAAAATTTATTTTGTTTAAAAAAGGGACGCAAACATCGTCAGTGGTTCAAGGGTATACTGAAACCACCAAAACAATCCAAACCAAAACCAAACCTTTAATTTAAAAGAAATACAGATTCTCAGTATAAAATATGACCAACTGTGTCAACTGCTTGCTTATATAGCCAAACCTAAATGGCCGGTTGCAACGTTTTTTTGTGGCCAGTAACGTATCAACTGTAACAGTGATAAAAAGCAAGCGGCGGTTTTTATGCAAATGCAGAAGATTATTGCTGGCAATTTCATATAGGGTTACCAAGGAATCCTTTAGGGAGTTAAAAAAGCCATGCTAGGTATAGACAGAAAAAAAAATGAAATGAGAATTTAAGCACACGATACACTAAGATTAAAGCAATAAAATAGATTTTTAAAATACAATTATTTCAACGTCGGATAGAACAAAAATCTATATAGGGTATTCTTGAGCAAATTTACCATGTTTATATTTGTTTTGCGATATTTATTTGTTTTGTTGGATAAAATTTCCTGACGGTTTAGAATAAACCTGACGGTTTAGAATAAACCATACGATATTTTTGTTATGTCTTATAATAAAGCCAGTCTTTAGTGGTCTTTTTGATGAAGATTTTACATCACCTGTCTTAGTCGATTTCTAATGATCCCACCAAAACTGCCTGATCTGTTAACAGACCCACAATTGTCAGTCAAAAAGTGAGGTGAGGGTGCCAAAATATTTTTTAATATTAAACAGTTTAAGCTAGAGTAATAAAACTTGGCACGCACATCGGCTTTAATTCTTTGGCTGTCAAAAAAAATTATATGTTTTGCGCCCTTGTGCAAAACGTGTTTTTAGATTATGTCTTATATCTTTTAAACTATTATACCGGCATAACTACAGTGAAGTTCGTATATAGTGAACCCGTTTTTAATGAATACTCGCTTATAGTAAATTTGCTTAGGTATACAATAGTCTATATGGCATCTTATAGTAAACCTCGGATATAGTGAACCAGTTTTCGTGCAATCTTCGAGTTCACTATATCCGGACTTTACTGTCTCTCTTATCAAATTGGTAGCCCTTACAATTACCCCCAAATCTATATAATCTATTTAAAAAAAAATTCGAAGACATTAACGAGGCCTCGCAGGTGGGGGCAAAAATTTTTGTACTTTAAAATAGACAAAGCTTAATTGATTTATAATCTGTCCTATATCAGCAAATTCGCACCAAACGGTTGCGGTTGATCACTTCTTAATTTTATATACTTTAAACCTTGCCCACGGCTCTTAGGGGCTGTTAAGGGCCAACATCTTATTTTGACCCTACTAAGCAAAATCGGAAGATATTTTATTGGGTGGGTCATATATCATTAAATACAAAAATTTTCATCTTTAGGGGCTACGTAGGGGTTATAAATTTTAAAGGTCAACCAATTTGATCAAATTAAATCATTGCAAAAAACAGGCTAATTTCTGCGGAAATTTATATCAGCCTTCGGAAATGTAAAGTCACTTAAGCTCAAATAGTATTTTAAAAATATTATTAAGAAACCTATATCTTCACACCTAATGAAAATTGGCATAGCTCCTGGACTAATAGCGCTAGATAAAAAAAAACCGGCAGGTGTGGCTTAGGGCTTCCTTAACCCTACTAAGTATTCTGCTTTTATATAAAAAAAAATATAAGCGCATTGAAAATTAAAAATAAAACACGAAAAAATTCAATTTTTTAAATATAAGAGGATTTTATCAAGGTCAAACAACGTCAAGTCAGTAACAATTTTTTTTTAAATTTTGTGCTGTCAATTAAAATTTCTTTTCTTAATTAGGGATTGCTTTAATTTTAAGCATGCCTTATTTTGAAATTTGTAGCACCGAGCAAAAATCTCCTCTCCTTTGTTAAGATGCGACCACCTTGTGACCCAATAAAGCAACGCCGCTGTTTCAACCAACCAAATTTGTAATCTATGAAAAAACAACAACACCCAGTATTTCCCAAAATAGTTTTGTCAGAAACCATCAATTTTTATTTGTCAAGCCGCTTTTAAAAATTTATTTAAAAAAATGAGTTGTTGAATTTTTGGAAGATGATAAAATCGAGATGGTAATAGTCGATTTTGTGGAAGTTGGGTTTTCTCGTCGGTACAGCCAAAGGACTAAAAATTAACATGAAATTAGGGTAAAGTGTTAAGGGAGAAAGGAAAATTTAAATGCAAGGGTTTTCTTACACTGCTTAGCCCCATCATACCCTAAGCGCTGTCCCTACCAGGCTGTGAACAACAGTTAACCCAAAAATGAGACGAAAATACTGTAATAAAAAGTAGAAGAGAGAACTTTATTTAAATTATTTTTCTTCCTTACAAATCTTTTTGTGATCGATACATAGGTATATTTTTTCACAAAAACATTGTGCCAAAAGAACCAAAATCTAGCCTTATCTTTTACAATAAAGTTTTTTAAACTCATTTTTATTTTATTTGAAGATTTTTTTTACAGTTTTTATAAAAAAAAATATATATATATATGTTTCTTACTTTATTTACTCACAAAACACAAAAAATCACCTTCACTTTAATCACAACACTCTGCTCATTTGTAAGTATTGTCAATTGCTATGGCTATGCCAGACGGGTAACATTATGTGACTAGGATCTTATCTTTAAGCAGCTCTTAAGGAACAGTAAAGCCACGAAAATAGGTGACTTTTAATTTTAACAACACTAAGGAAGGGTCTGTCTTTAGGCTAAGAAACTGAAAAAAAATCGGTGCGATGGGCCCTAAGAATCTAATGTCCATTGGTCAACATTTGTTTTGTGCTAAATTGGAAAAAATATAATATGTAGATGATGTTGATATTGATATAAAAATGACAGGTAAGGCAATTTTGTTTTGGAAAATATTAGACCTTACCTGTTTGTTCCAAATTTAGTAATTTTCACTCAATAAAATTGGTATGGAAGTAGCACGCACCAATGTTGGGTTATTGGAATATGTCATTTTCTATGGGATATTTCAAGAAGCATTGAACGCCAAAAAAATTTTACAGCAATTTCTACAAGTCTTGTTTATAGTTTAAAAGTTTTTTTGTTTTGCTTTTGATACACCTCGAATTTTGGTGATTTTATCAAGATACTCAAGAATCGTGTTTTTTCAAACAAATCTTAACTTTGCAAGGTCGTGTAAGGTCAAATGACCTTGAAACCATTTTTTGAAGTCACTGAATACAAATTTACGCCATTTTTGTTAAATTTCCAACACCCCCTCCACGGTGAAGCAAAAAAATATTGTATTTTTCCACTGAATATGCGTGCAAATTTTTACCCCCGTTTCCCACGTGTCTAGGGCGTACAGCTTGGAATAGTATACGATCTGTACTCTGCGAGTGTTCGGTTAAGTGGTCTGACGGCCTTCCTTCGCATAGCGTCATTCAGGTATAACACTATTTTAAAGGTCACATGACCAAAAAGGTTTCCATAAAGATGCCAATAAAATCGCTCTGCTCAAAATGGATATCAAAAAAACAGGTGATCATAAAACTCCAACCCCACATTTTTAAAATCAAAATAAAAACAAAACGATTTCTAGCCATTTTTATAAAAAAATTTCTATTCAATATTTGCTTTGTGCAATTATTTAGAGTAATGTATCGACTTTCTTTGATATCAGAAATAATGGTGTTTTTGCTCTCTTGAAATCTCTTTAACTCTTAAAACCGAACAAAGCTTTATGCAAAATAGGGCTAAGTCTTTTATTTCCGAAAAGTATATGCTGCCTCTTTTCTAGACTTTGGCTCGACAATCGGCAACGAAGCAGTGAGCTACAAAAAATAAAAAAGAACGGATAACATTTTAAAATAGTACGGTAATTTTCTACAACTATAATTCTGGGACACGGGCGTATGCAGCGAGGGGCAGGGACCGGATTTGCCTCCCCCGCCCTTTAAATGTTGAAAATAATTTAATAATTTCCTAATTTCAAAACAAAACAATAGGAACTTAGGCAATAAATCCAGGCAATAAGAGTGCCGGGCACTATTCTGACAGTTTTTCATTGAAACCTGACAGTTGATCTTTCAAAATTGACATAGCAAAGTCAAATTTATAAATCCAGTCCTTTATTTTCCATTAATAGTGGCGGCACTATTAATTCCGGCTCTTATAATACATGTTATATGAAAATATCCTGCCTACACTTAGAAGAAACCAGAACCTTCTATGAAATCCGAGAACCTTCCAGATAAGAAGCTTATTCTGCTGACTTGCGTTTCCCATGAAATAAACAACACGTGCATTCAAGCCGAATCAGAACTTTATTTCTCAGAACTTTTCAAGATAAGAAGACCATTCTGCTGACTTGCGTCTCTCATGGAATAAACAACACGTGCACTCCTGCCGAATTGCACTTTAGTTTAAGTCTAGAATATTAAGGAATTATTCCATTGCTTAGTCAGCACCTTTTCTTTATATAAACTCAAATCATCATTGTGATGTTGTCATTCTCTTTAGAATCGTTCTTAAGTACACGTTCAATTATAACGTTTAAGTCCTATATTGTATTTAATCAAAATAAAGTTTTTTAAAAAGTTAAAAGTAAACTTTAAAGTATAACATTTGGCGCAGTCGTACGGATAGTTTAACACACGCGAAAACATGAGTATTCTAATTCGCGAGTGGTGAAGCTCCAGCTCTTTAAGCTATCAAGAATCTACAGCAACCAAGAAGTTACACAAGCAACAAAGAAGTTACATAGCAACTAAGAAGTTACATAAGCAACCAAGAAGCTAGACAGCAACGAACCAAGCGTCCTCGCAACCAACGGATACGGAAGGAACACCCAGTGAAGCCCCTGGTAGCCGAACACGTGGAGACAAATGGTCCAGCTAAAGTTTTTGTGAGTAAGACAATTGAATCATCACGTTTTATTTTTTTTTTCAATTAAGTTGATATTTTGAAAAATCTGTTCGATTTTCTAACCCTCACATTTACAATATTGAATTTTTAAGAAAATTTTTCAATTTAAAAGAAGTCAAAAATAAAATTTAGTTTTAAGAAACAAAACCTAAAAAAGTTTTAATTTAAGTTTAAAACACAAGAAAACAAAAACCATCAAAAATGATTGAACCTCGTAATAATCAACCAGAAAACGTACCAGCAAACCAATCTATAGTTGAGGTTGAACCTTATCGTTTATCGGAAATTTTCTCAATAATCCCTGAATACGATGGAGATCAAATATTTTTAGGAACTTTTATCAATGCTTGCGATTGTGCTTATAACATGGCCGTCGGAGATCAACGCGATTTATTGGTCATACACATTAAAAATAAATTAAAAGGAAAAGCCGCACAATTGGTAAACTCTCGTAATCCTCTTTCTTGGATTCAAATTAAGCAATTATTAACAACATACTATGGAGATACGCGAGACCTTTCTTCATTAATTCAAGATCTACAAAGACTCAAACAACAAACAAACGAATCACCTTTAATGTTTTTCAATAGATTACAAGTTATGAATTCAAAAATGCACGCTTGTATTCAAAAATCAAATTTAAATATACTTCAAAAAGATGCACAAATCCAAATTATAGATTCCATGGCATTAAATACGCTTTTAACAGGATTAGAATCGCGCATAGGTCATATTGTCCGTGCTAGCAATCCTAAAGATTTACTTGAAGCACAAGTAAGAATAAGACGCGAACTACAACTTTCATATTTTGAAACACAAAAAACCCCAAACCGACCCAATGTTTCAAATAATCCCACACAAAATAGACAAAATAATTTTCAATAGCGAAGAATACCCTCTCAAACACAAAAATGTTTTAAATGTAATCGTTTAGGTCATCACGGAACTGAGTGTCGTACTTTTGTACAGAGACCACCGGTCTACACAAATCAAAATCAACAATTTAACCAAAATTTTCAAAGACCCAATTTTGCCCAAAATCAACCAAGCACCTCTAGAAATTTTGTACCACAAAACTAACAAAATAATTTTAGACCATCAGTAATTCAAAGAAATCCAAATTATAATTCCCCACAACATAGAGCACATGTAGTGAACTATTCTGATGAATATTTTAATAATTTTGACAACTACAATCCCTATGACCCAAATTTGGAAAATTTTAACAATTTTGACAATTACGATCCTTATGATCCAAATTTTGAAAATTTTCAGTATGAAAATGAAATCTCACAATAATTTTCGAATAATTTTGATGAACAATATTTAAATGACATAAGTCAATATAATTTTAATCAACCCGGAGTATATCAAAATTTTGAAAATCAGAATCAAATTTTGCCACCAGAAACCCAAAATTTTCAAATTACTTCCAATCAAAACCATCCATCCCAATCGATTCAAGAAATAGATACCCAATTAGAACAAACTATTGCGAAGATCCAATGTATGTCAATCAATCAAACCTCAGAACAAACATTCGTGTAAATACCAATCTACATAATTTAAACTCAAAAAATCTTTTTTATATTAATGACGCAACAAATAAAATTAAACTTTTAATTGACACCGGCGCAGGAATTTCAGTAATGAAAGAAAAAACAGTCGAAAATTATAATAATCGATTTGCAGAAAATATAATAGTACAAGGAATAACCGATGAAAAAATTCCAATCACTCAATCAGTTTTAATCCCTTTTGCTAAAGACAATCCACTAAAAGTCTATATTTGTAATTTAGACATAGAATTTCTCGATTTTCTTGAACATTACAAGTGCGTAATTGATTTAAATGTTGGTGGGGTGCGCACTAAGCTAAATGAGTTGCGGAATGAAGTTAATAGTTGTAGTTATGATGTAATAATTCTCATTGAGTCGTGGCTGAATGAAGACTACTCTGACAGTGAATTGGGTTTTAATGATTTTATTGTTTTTCGTCAAGATCGGAGTAAGTCTAAGACCGGTAAAACAAGGGGAGGGGGTACTCTAATAGCCATTCGTAGGAACATTAAGGCTCATGTTATACATATAAGTGATTCCACCTTGGAGCATGTTTTTGTGAATGTTGCCTACGGTAATAAACAGTTTATTTTTGGTGCAGTGTATATTCCTCCAGCCTCTCCTATCTCGGTCTATGAAGAGTTTTCATCCTCAATACCTGATACACTCTCTGGATACCTAAATTGCAATATTATTATTTGTGGGGATTTTAATTTGCCTAGGGTAGTGTGGGTTAATTCGGAGAGTGGTCTTTGTGTCGAAAGTGTTGAGTCAATCACATCAGCTAATCTGCTGTGTGCTTGCTGTAATTATTTTAACCTAAAACAGGTTAATCATATTCCTAATGCCTTTGGTGATTTTTTAGACCTTATTTTTTCAAGTGTACCTGACTGCAAAATCTCTTATGCACTAGAAAACCTTTCTAATGTTACACAGCGCCACCCTGCCTATGAAATTTGCTTTTCTGTTAACTGTGATGTGGGTCTTAAGTACGATATTTTTTACTATGATTTTAAAAACTGTGATTTTGCCGCAATTAATGATTACTTATCTAGTATTCCTTGGGAGTCTGCACTCGATTCAACTGATATAAATGAATGTGTTGATTATTTTTATAGTACTATTTATTCTGCTTTTGAAATATTTGTGCCAGTAAAACGATATAAATCTACTAACTTTCCATCATGGTTTAGTCGTGAATTACAGCAACTGATTATCCAGAAAAAAAAGGCACATTGTAAATTCAAAGGATCTGGCAACAATGTCGATTTTTTGAGGTTTTCAGAACTGCGTGACAAATGCAAAATCCTGCGTAATGGTTGTTATGAATCTTATTTAGAGAAAGTTAATCAGGATGTTGCACAAAATCCACGTTTATTCTGGAAACATGTAAATAATCTGAGAAAATCGAGTGCATACCCCAGTTCTATGTACCTTAACAATGAGACTGCAGATAATGGTCAGGACATTGTCAACTTATTTGCAAAGCAATTTTCCTCAATATATCAAGAACATCAAGGTGAAGTACCCAACTATTCCTTTAAATTTAATTTTGACCTAAGTTCAATTAATCTTTCAATATCCGAGATATTTGAAGGCATACTAAGTCTCCAAACCAAGTTCTCCCATGGTCCGGATGGTGTTCCATCCATTTTTCTACAAAAATGTGTGTTCGCTCTGAGTAAACCTCTTCATCATTTATTCAATCTGTCTTTATCCAGTGGGACTTTTCCTGATTATTGGAAAATTAGTTTTTTAACACCAATTTATAAGTCTGGTGACAAGGTTGATGTCATGAATTATCGTGGAATTAGTATTCAGTCTGTGATCCCAAAGTTACTAGACAAACTTTTTTGTAAACACTTTACTTGGCACTGCAAGAGTGTTCTCAGCGATCAGCAGCATGGGTTTACTCAGGGTAGATCAACAGTGACCAACTTGCTTACCTACCAGAAGGACCTGTTAGCTGCCTTTGAGAGGTCTGTCCAGGTGGACAGCATATACACGGACTTTTCGAAGGCGTTCGACAGGGTAAGTCACACGCACATTGTTGCCAAGCTCAGGGCGATGGGACTTGGTGCGACTCTGAGTGATTTTTGTCATAGCTTTTTGACGGGGCGGACCCAACAGGTTAGGATGAGCAACTATATCTCCAATAATATTTTTGTGCACTCTGGTGTTCCACAGGGATCGCACATTGGTCCCGTTTTTTTTAATTTATTTATTTTGGATCTTGGAGATGTGATTGTTCATTCTGATCATTTGGCGTTTGCGGACGATTTTAAGCTGTATAAAATGATTGAGTCGTACCTCGATGCACAGTTGCTTCAGAGTGATCTTAATAGTGTTGTAGGATGGTGTAATGATAATGGTTTGGAGCTTAATGTTAAAAAATGTATGTCCATTTCTTTTGGTCGTGGGAACAATCAAATACAAAACCAGTATTCTATTAACAATTTACCATTAAAAAATGTGACTTCTATAAAAGATTTAGGGGTTATTTTTGATACAAAGTTAACCTTTGTCTCTCATTTTGAGGATGTTAAAAATAGGGCTATGCGAAACCTTGGCTTCATCACGCGCAATAGTGCACACTTATCACCACAATGTTTCAGGCTTCTTTACTGCTCTCTTGTGCGCTCTGTGTTGGAATATGCATCTATAGTGTGGTCCCCATATTATAAATGTCATATTGATAATTTGGAATCTGTACAGAAAACATTTTTAAGGTCTTTGGCATTTAGAGCAAACATAAATATTTACAATGATTTTTGTATAAACTATAACATTGTGGCTGAAACATTCAACATTGAAAGCTTGGAGACTAGAAGGACATGTATTGATGTCTTGACTCTTTACAAAATTTTAAATGGTTTATTTTACTGTCCTTCGATTCTTCAATTAATATATTTCAACACCAACCAACGAAGGGCCAATTCACCAATGTTTCGTATTCCATATCATCATGCTAACTATGGATTTTTCTCCCCGGTTACTCGCACATTAAGATTTTATAATACACATTGTCTTGACCCTTTTTCGTGCAGTCTTCATACCTTTAAAACAAGACTGAAATCATTAAGTAATTAAGTCTAGTTATATAGTAATACTGTTAATTTTAAAATTTTACACATCTACTAGTTTACCAATTTTTAAATTTTATAATTTGTTTTGTTTTTTTTGTTTTTGTTATTTGTGACCATCTTGGTTTTTCTACTATAGTGTTTTTTCTGTAATTTTTGTAAAATGGCTCTGCCGTCGAAATGAATAAATAAATAAATAAATAAATAAATTCGAAACAGCTATGCACCAATTTTAAAACAATACCTTTAATTCAAGTAACAGAAAAAACTTTTGAACAAAATCCCGAAAATAATCAAAATCAAATAAATCAAAACATACCACCAATACCTAAACCAAGATTAATTCAAAATCAAAAAACGCCACCAATACCAAAACCGCGAATAAATTTAAATCCAAATAATTTTCAAAATCAAATATCTCTAGAACCGCGAACCGAACAAGTTTTCAAATTAAAATGTAATTTAAAAAACACAGATGCAATTTTAATTAGTCAAGAAGTAGAAAAAGTAAGATTACCAAACGCCCTAGTCCACATTAACGAAAACGGTGAATTTTATACATCAGTAATAAATCCCAATGCTATTCCTAAAACAATAAATTTTAATAACTTGTCTTTCGAACCCATACTAAGTGTTCACGATATTTTAAATTTTAATACCAATGAAGACGAACTCATTGATAGAATCGACCTCATTAAAAATCAATTAAGACTAGAACATCTGAATTACGAAGAAAAAGAACTAATTTCAAATCTTTGTTTTGAATTTTCTGACATTTTCTATATCGAAGGAGATCCATTAACTTTCACTAATGAAATCAAACATACAATTGAAACCAACAATGCTCATCCAATTTTTACTAAATCATATCGGTACCCTCAAATACACAAAGAGGAAGTAAAAACACAAATTAATAAAATGCTCGATCAAAAAATAATCCGACCATCAATTTCCCCGTGGTCATCACCTGTTTGGGTAGTCCCAAAAAAACTTGACGCCTCTAACAAACAAAAATGGAGAGTAGTAATCGATTATAGAAAACTGAATGAAGTAACAGTTGACGATAAATATCCACTTCCAAATATTTTAGATTTATTAGATCAGTTAGGTAAATGTCAATATTTTACAACACTTGATTTAGCATCCGGTTTTCACCAAATTGAAATTGATCAAAAAGATATTCAAAAAACAGCCTTTTCTGTCGAAAATGGACACTACGAATTTGTTCGTATGCCATTTGGTTTAAAAAATGCACCCTCCACATTTCAACGTGTGATGGATAAAATTTTATTAGGCATTCTAAATGAACGTTGTTTAGTTTATATGGACGACATTATTGTTTATTCACCCACTATTCATGAACACATTTCACGTCTTTCCGAAGTTTTCCAAACATTACGAAAATCAAATTTGAAAATCCAACCTGACAAATGCGAATTTTTACGAAAAGAAGTAGCATACCTCGGACACTTAATTACCGAAAATGGCGTAAAACCAAACCCTGATAAAGTAAAATGTATTCAAAACTTTCCAGAATTAAAAAATCCTCGTGACGTAAAATCATTTCTCGGACTTACGGGATATTATCGAAGATTCATACCGAACTTCGCGAAAATCTCAAAACCCTTAACAAAACTTCTTCAAAAAGATACTAAATTTATTTTTTCTAAAGAATGTAAAGAAGCTTTTGAAACACTCAAAAATGCATTAATTTCTGATCCAATATTAATCTATCCAAATTTCGAAGAACCTTTCATTTTAACTACAGACTCGAGCGCATTTGCGATAGGAGCCGTACTTTCACAAGGTCCAATTGGTAAAGACCTTCCGGTAGCTTTTGCATCGAGAACCCTTTGTAGTGCAGAAACTAAATACTCCACTATTGAAAGAGAACTATTAGCAATACTATGGTCCGTAAAACACTTTCGACCTTACCTTTTTAGTAGAAAATTCACTATAGTCACCGATCACAGACCTCTAACCTGGCTACTTTCAATTAAAGACCCCGGTAGCAGATTAGCACGTTGGCGATTAAAATTAGAAGAATATAGTTTTAAAATCATTCATAAACCCGGTAAAATCAATAAAAATGCAGACGCTTTATCGCGGATAAAAATCAATCATTTCAAAGACTGTATAGACTTTAAATCAAACATTAAAATTTTTGCAAATAACGAAAATAACGATCAAGAACCAGTTTTTAACGAAGAAAGTGATCAAAGAATTACAGATGAATTTAACAGATTTGTTGAACTTTACAAGACGCGATCCCTAATTGATTATTCTAAAATCGAAACCTCGAATGATCAATTATTAGATAAATCAAATAAATTAATAGTAACCTTTTTCAGACAAAATAAAATGGAAGATTTACATTTCAAAATCATTGACGATATTTTCGAAGAAGAATTCCACCTTGAAGAATTACAAATTAATACTGTTTCTAGCAAAACAGTTACAGATCGTAAATATCTTATTATAGCCCTACCATTCGATAAAGATGATTGTTCACAACACTTATTTTATTGCCTTTTTAAAGACCAAAATGAATTTGAAGTTAACAAAACATACTGCATCGAAAACAATCTAGACTTACCAACTTTAGAGATGCTATCTTACATATTTTTAAAAATTTGCCAAAATATAATAACAACCCCCGACGAAGATGAAATCCCAATAATTTTAGAAAATTATCACTTAGGAAAAAGCAAACTACACCGTGGAATAAATGAAACAGTTAGACGCATTAGAGAAAAATATAATTGGCGTGGTTTAACAAAAAATGTAGAAGATTTCATAAAAAAATGTGAAACTTGTCAAAAAGTAAAAATCGTGCGTAAAAATCTAAGCAGACCCTTCGTTGTAACAGAAACACCACGTACCCCTTTTGAACGAATCAATATCGATATTTTCGAATACCCCACTAGAAATTACGCGTTAACAGTACGGGATGAATTAACAAAATTTACACAAGCTTACGCAATGAGTGATAAAAAAGCAAGTACAGTAGTTAGTACTATTTTACTATTTTTCCAACATTTCGGTGTACCCTTACGAATACATTGCGATTATGGCAAAGAATTTGATATACCCTTTTAAAAGATTTATGTACCCTATACGATGTTAATTTAACATTTTCTAGCGTAGCACATCCCCAGTCAAACGGTTCACTAGAACGATTTCACGCAACCCTTTGCGAAATGATTAGAATCAATAAACAAGAAAACCCTGAAGATCATTGTTTTAGCGTTCTTCCATACGCAGTAATTTGCTATAATAATACAAAAAACAAAACACACGGATTTACCCCTTACGAACTCGTTTTCGGACATACATCAAGTAGACCCCCCGAAAAACTTTATAATCAAGAACAATTGATATCTAAATATGTACGCGATTTAAGTAATAGAGTGGACTATTTTTACAAATTAGCTAGAAATAGAACTGATCAATCGAAACAAAAATCGAAAGAACGATTTGACGAACACGTACGAAAGAATCTCCCTGAATTTAATGTAGGAGACAAAGTTTGGCTTAAAGAATCACAAATCAAATCCAAATCAGAAAACTTATTTAATGGTCCTTTTGAAATTTTAGGAATACATCGTAATTCTGCAACACTTAAAAACCCACAAACAAATCAATTAACCAAAGTTAATTTTGATAGGTTAAAACCGTGCTTTGAATAAAATAAAAATCTTATATTTTAGATTAATGGGAATAATCTCAATCGTTTCCAGTCAATATTCAATATTACCAATAATGAAGAATCCCTTATCAGAATTTCTAATAATGAATGGACACTTGTTGTTTACAAAGATCTTTTACCCTTTAAGAAAGCAATTGAACATAACGACAAAATATTAGATACCTTTATGGATCACTTTTCAATTAATAATAATCAAATTGCAAATTTCAAATCGCAAATTAAAACGCATGTTAGCCTTTTAAAACAAATTTATAATTACGTTAATATTAAATACGAAGAACTTATCTCGGATACAAAAGAAAAATCATATAGGCAAAAACGTGGAATATTTAATGGCATCGGAACTATTTGGAAATCTATTACAGGAAATTTAAATGCATCAGACGGAGAATACTTTAATGATTGTATTAATAAAGTATCGACTGATGAGAAAAATATTGAAAGATTATTGCAAAAACAAATTTCAGTAACAACCTCTGTTATTAAAAGTTTTAATACGACTTTACAAAAATTACAAATTGATGAAGAAACGTTTAATCATGATATTAAATTAATTCAATATTTAGTTACTTCGATTTCTGATAACGCTGCCTATGCAGAAGCACAAATAAAAGCATTAGATTTATGCGAATCGCTTATGGAAAGTTACACCTTTATTAAAGATTCATTAAATGACGCGTTAGACGCAGTAACTTTTGCACGTTTAAAAATATTGCATGGTTCAATAATAAAACCATCGGATTTGGTAGATTCATTGAAAAAGATTTCTCATTCATTTCAAAAAAATAATTTGCCTTTACCAATATCAATCTCAACGGTAGCCCAATACATTAATTTAATTGAACTGAATCAAAAATAGTATTTGTTCTTAAAATACCTCTTATACACCCTTCGACTTATACTTTATACAGACTTTACCCAATACCAATATTAGATAATCGAACAGGTCTTCACCATACTATATCAACAATCAATAAATTTATTGCGCGTGACGATGATTCAATGTTTTTCGTCACCTTTCACAACGTGGACCACTGCAAGCTCATCGAAAGAAGAACGAAGCTCTGTTCCAAAGTACTTCCGTACCCCATCGACAGTGATGCTATTTGTGAAGCTCAACTATTGAAGCAACAAACTCAGCTGCCGAAAACATGTCAAACAACCATCTTCTATGCACAAGGCTACAATGTTCAACCACTTGAAGAAAATCAATGGCTAGTTACTACATCAGAACCAGTACCTACCAATATTAAATGCAAGAATCAAGAAATCATTACGAAATTAATTGAAACCAATAGTATAGTTCGTTTCAAATCAACATGCAATGCTTTTATTGGGAGTACGAGAATTCATTCTGAAACCATACTTCAAGAAAGTACCTTCGAAGAAATAAATTCACCAATAATCAATATTCCATATACTTGTTGTAAAGATATGCCTGAAATCCTCAAAATTCAAGGCCTAAAACCACTAAAGTTAAGCAAAATAAACGTCGAAGATCTGAATATTGCACAACATTATCTTAACCAATATTCGGAAGAATTAGATAAAATGATCAATCAACCATTCATTCAAAAACACATTGATTGGTTTACTATCATTACAATAACATTGATAGTACTACTAGTAATTCTTTACATTATTAACAAATGTCGAAGACGCCGAAGAACAAGAAATGGTAATAATACCAATAACGATAATGATAATGGTAATGACTTTCCACCATTTCCAAAACCCAATCTACAAAGAATTAGGAATTTATCGAATATCTTACCAAGAAGAAGACTAAGCATACACATCGAAGATCAAATCGAAGAAGAAATCGAACCCAATGCAAAATTAATGATCAATCAATCATCTTAATAAAAGTTGCCGTATAACGCCAACTTTTTCAAAAAGAGGGGAGCTGTTATATGAAAATATCCTGCCTACACTTAGAAGAAACCAGAACCTTCTATGAAACCCGAGAACCTTCCAGATAAGAAGCTTATTCTGCTGACTTGCGTTTCTCATGAAATAAACAACACGTGCATTCAAGCCGAATCAGCACTTTATTTCTCAGAACCTTTCAAGATAAGAAGACCATTCTGCTGACTTGCGTCTCTCATGGAATAAACAACACGTGCATTCCTGCCGAATTGCACTTTAGTTTAAGTCTAGAATATTAAGGAATTATTCCATTGCTTAATCAGCACCTTTTCTTTATATAAACTCAAATCATTGTAATGTTAAGTCATATTCTTTAGAATCATTCTTAAGTACACGTTCAATTATAACGTTTAAGTCCTATATTGTATTTAATCAAAATAAAAAGTTTTTTAAAAAGTTAAAAGTAAACTTTAAAGTATAACACACATAACGGCTTAATTTTGAAAAAAGACAGCTGTTCTTATAATGCGAAACTATCATATATATATATATATATATATATATATATATATATATATATATATATATAATTGTGGAAAGACAAAAAAAAATAATTGAGGAGTTTAACAAATTTCATCGCAGAAGATTTTTCTTTTCTATCAACAAAAACTGCTCTACATATTTTTCCAGCATTGCCATGTAGTACCGGAGAACGATATTTTCAGAGGATAAATTAAGCGGTTTCTGCATACTGAGTATACACCGGAAATTATTTTCAGAAAAAAATAAACAAGTACTAGTAGAACAGCTATTTTCCTAACAAGAGCAGAGAATCGAATTTTCCGCACGCAAATGCCGTTGGAATCACGATGCGTAGCGAGGAACAATTATTTTGCGACAAGCGTTAGGGAAACATAAAAAAATAAATCAAGCCACATCCACACCACATAGAATAACTTCTAAAAAACATAGTGTTTTACGAAATTTAAAATCTGGAAGAACACTGAACCCATCATACAATGGTAATTGGAGATTTCAATGCCAAATTAGGTAAGAAGCTGAACATGCAATGAATGCAACTGAATTCGTTGTATAGGAAGAAACCGCAATGAAATTGGACATGGCTGAGCCCTAATGGAATAACAAAAAATGAAATTGATTACATACTGACTACTGAAAAAAACATCGTTAGAGATGTAGCAGTTTTAAACAGCTTTACAACCGGCAGTGATCACAGGATGGTCAGAACAAAGATCTTTATTGAAAGCAATTTCGAAATGAAGAGAAAAATTAATAATAACTATGAAGATATGAAAAAACTTACACAATATAAAACTGCATAAACCGAAATACCAAAGAAACAGCTTAATATTTTGGATGCGAAAATGAATATATAGATGAAATAAATGATACGCTGACAAGAGCTATGAGTCAGGTAGGAAAAGATGTCGCACAAAAACGTAAAAAGAGAGAAAATTGTATATCAGAAGAGATTAAGAAACTGATGGAAAAAAGGCGAAACCTAGAAAAGGAAGGAAAAAGAACATCGATAGAATATACAGAAATAGATAAAACGTTAGGAAAAATGATAAAAGAAAACAAAAGAAAGAGCCAAGACATAAAAGTTGAGAGACTTACAGAAAATAACAGAAATATGAAATATCTAAAATCGACTGTAGGTAGATATGAAATAATTCAAATAAAGGATATGAACGGCAAAGAAACTAACGTTAAAGATGATATTATAAATATTACAAAGCTATTCTATACAGAATTATGCCAAACAAAAGAGGAACCGTCGCAAAAAACTGCAAAGATACTTTAAACAAAAATAAAGAACAGAAACCCAGAACTACAACCCGAAATACTCAAAGGGGAAATAAAGAGAGCATTAAAGAAAATGAAAAATAACAAATCACCTGGAAAATACAAACTAACAACAAAAATGCTAAAGTATGGTAGTAAAGCTGTAGTTAGTACCCTCCATATTCTCCTGAATCAAATACTTAAAGAAAAAATAATCGCAAATAACTGGAAAGAAACAGTAACCATTATTCTACACAAGAAAGGCGATAGAGCAGACCTAAAAAACTATCGACCTATAAAAGAGTCCTCAATGTAATTTATAAGCTTTTCACGAAAATAATAACAGATTGACTTACAACAAAATTTGACGGATATCAATCAAAAGATAAAGCAGGCTTCAGAAAAGGTTTTAGTACAGTTGACCACCGATTAACCATAAAAATCCTAATAGAACGAGCCAACAAATACAACATTCCACTATATATATATTGCGTTTTTGAACATGGAAAAGCTTTCGAAAGCATTGAGCACTGGGCAGTTTAATCGTGTTTAATTAATATCCG
The DNA here is from genome assembly GCA_963576565.1 of Aspidapion aeneum. Classification (NCBI taxonomy): domain Eukaryota; kingdom Metazoa; phylum Arthropoda; class Insecta; order Coleoptera; family Brentidae; genus Aspidapion; species Aspidapion aeneum. The sequence continues at coordinate 67,281,753 of OY755039.1, read as the reverse complement.
AATAGATCACAGATACACAGAATTAATAGCCAATAGATATAGCAAAGCGACAACATCAATCAAAATCCACGAAGGAACCAATCCAATCCGCATAAGGAGAGACGTTAGCCAGGGTGACACAACATACCTTAAACTATTTAACTGGCCCTATAGATGTTTTTATAAACTAAGATTGGAAAGAAATAGCGGACAATATTTGAATTACCTAAGATATGCAGACGATATCGCCTTAATAATAGGAACCAAAAAAGAGCTGACCCAAATGCTGGAAGAAATAGATACAGCAGCTTAAAATATAGGTTTCAGAATAAACTACCCCAAAACTAAAATCATAATAAAGACAGATGAAGATATCACGGTCACACTAAACCAAGAAAAAATAAAACAAGTGGAGGATACCTGAGACAAATTATATTAAACTAAAAAACGAAAACCAAACGGCTGAAATCAAGAGACGAGTAAGATTGGCCTGGGCAGCATTCGGTTAATTAATCTACATATTAAAAAATAAAAAATATCCTCAATACCTTAAAACGAAAGTGTATAACCAATGTATCCTTCGTGTACTCACATATGGATCCCAGACCTGAACACTTACAAAGTCAAACATGGATAAGGTTACAAAACCCCAAAGATCAATGGAAACACAAATGCTAGATGTAAAGTCAAAAGATAATAGAAAAAGGAATTAATGGATAAAAAATAAAGCAAAAGTAAGGGATGCCGGTCATAATATCAGACAGAAAGACGATCGATGTAGCAAATATCTTGTAAACTGGAGACCTTGGGAAAATAAAAGAAGTAGGGGAAGACCTCAAATGAGATGGGCGTACGATTTGAAGGAATATGCGGGGACTAGATGGATGGACACGGCGACATACAGAGAAGAGTGAAAGATATTGGGGGAGGCCTATGTCCAAAGATGGATCGACCAAGGCTAAACAGATAGATAGGTAAAGCAATTAAGGGATTTCATAGGCGATGTGATGAACAGAAATTTAAAATCTATACAGATTTTTAAAAATTTGACCTATAAAAATAGTGTGAATTTAAAATTTTACAGTTACACATTTGCGCCCGATACACATAAATTGTGTCATCTCTGAAAAATAGTGTTAATTCATGTGCGTGAGTGACCGTGTGTGACCATAGCAGCAAATCATGATTAAATAGGAAGAGATTTGGTGGTAGCGTTTTGCATTGTTTTAAATTATATTTTAGTAAAACCAATTTTTGTTTGTTTACTACTTTTTATATTGAATAATAACTATATTAGCTGCGTTCGGTATTTGCATCTCAGACGCGACGGATTTTTGGTCACGTGATTACAGATTAGTCTAAGCAAATTGGAATTAACGAACCGTCCGGATCAAATCGATCAAATTTATATAAATAGTTATAACCTTAAATATAACCAAAAATATTATGTACATATTGCAACTTACGTCCAGTTATAATTTTAACAAAATTTTCCTGTGATCTCGGAAATTTATATAACTTGTTTTCTTCAACATCAAATAATTTAATTTCAATAATTTTGCATAAAAAGTTATTTTTGTAAACAAAACAAAACCCAACATAACGTCACAATCTCGGATTAATCTGATTCGTTGGTCAAAATGCACGGAGCAAATTTACGTCCGACTACTATGAGCAGAATTACCGAACGTTTCAGATCTACCACTCCTAGATCTAGATGGAATAAATGAACAATTTCGATCAAAAAGTTATATCCGATGTAAACACCAAACGCAGCTACTGATAATTTCAAAATAACAGCTATCAAAACAAACATAGGTTACTATAAATCTGCTAAATCATTTGGATACTCAGATATGTAACAAGTGTATGGGACATATCGCTTTTCTTGCCATATAATACCTTTCTTTGGTATCTACTAACCGCCGCGTATCATCCGCCAGGATAAAGAGAGAAAAAGAGAATGGATGCGTGTGTGTATGAAGCGCTATCATATTCTTCCCAAATCGTAAGTCACTGTGTGAAGATTTTCGAATGAATACGGTCAAATGTTAACTGGGGGATCAGCGTAAAGTCAAAATTTCGAAAGCACACAATCCATGGATTAGGTTGTCTCTGTCTAGTTTTCCATCCTAACTAAAGCCTTCTTGATGCCAGTTGGACGGAGATTTGATATAAGGATTTTGTTTTCAAAGTTAAATTTAAATACTCGTAACTGTTGTGCCAATTGGTAATGCAGTTTTAAGTACAATTTCGTATCCAAGGGAGGGCCTTTTTTAACAGATTTTTTAAAATCAGACAATGAAATGAAAAACCCCACTTAAGTTAAGTGGGTCATGGAATCCAAAAACCTGTCCTCTTTCTGTTTTGGGCTGAATACACTCTTGTTTAAGGACTATCGAAGTCTTACTAAAAGGAACCAATCGTAAAATCTAGTAAAAAGCTTAAAAATAACCTAAACTTATAAGCCATTGTTTTCAAATTTATGTCATCATAGTCCATTATAATTTCCTCTAATTTTGGATCATACATTTTTAAACCGTATCGCAAATTATGGTTAAGCTAACTAATAGATAATCTTTGTCTTAAATTTGGTTAAAAAAGCTTAAAAGGTTTTTGAGTTATTAGATAAATAGACATCATTAGAATATTTACAAGACGCTAGCGCTACCAAGTCCACTTTCAATCCCTGGCTTCGCAAGCGCAGATCTACCAATATTATTTACCTCATGTCTTAGAATAGATGCATACAGGGTGATTTTCACTTGAATGATTCTAACCACATGAAAATAGAAAGTTTCAAAAACCTAACCTAACAAAACCTAATCAAATCTAACCAAACCAAAGGAAACTGAACCAATAATTTTTTTCAAAAAAAAAACTTTCCTGACTTTCTGCCCGGGATCCTAGAGGATGTGAATCCGAACCGAACCAAACCGAACCTAACTAAACTGAACCAAACCTAACCTAACCAAACTAAACTACAACACGTACTGCTAATTAGGTTTAGTTGGGTAGGGTTAGGTTTGGATAGGTTCGGTTCGGTACGGTCCGGTTCGGATTCACATCCTCTAGCATCCCAGGTAGGAAGTCAGGAAAGTTTTTTTTTTAAATATTGGTTTAGTTTGCTTTGGTTCGGTTCGGTTAGATCTGATTAGGTTTCGTTAGGTTAGGTTTTTGAAACTTTCTATTTTCATGTGGTTAGAATCATTCAAGTGAAAATCACCCTGTACATCGATTCTAATACATGAGGTAAATAATATTGGTAGATCTACGCATGCGAAGCCAGGGATTGGAAGTGGACTTGGTAGCGCTAGCGTCTTGTTAGAATATTTATCGTTTGGCATTTTTTAACTCGAATAGCTTATTTTTGAGTCGAAATAATTATTTTTACTTTTAGAATTAGCCATTAATATCTTTTGTAAAAAAAAATCTAAATTAAATCAAAATGCATTTAAGCTTATAGTTTGTTAAAAAATAAAATAAAATATATACTCCAGTAATCCAGATACCTCGATAATTCGGCGGTAGCTGTACCGTAATGGGAGATTTCAATGCCAAATTAGGTAAGAGGATGAACATGGAAGAGACTAAAATAGGGGATTTTGGATATGAAGAAAGGAATGACAGGGGAACCACCTTAATAAATTAACTAGAGGAAAAACACCTTTATGCAATGAATTCCTTCTATAGAAAGAAACTGCAACGAAAGTGGACATGGCTCAGCCCTAATGGAATAACGAAAAACAAAATTGATTACATACTCACTACTGAGAAAAACATCGTTAGAGATGTAACAATCCTAAACAACTTTACAACAGGTAGTGATCGTAGGATGGTCAGAACAAAAATCTTCATTGACAGCAACTTTGAAATCAAAAGAAAAATTGTTAATAACAACCAAAAACTTAACATTAATAAACTTACACAAAATAAAACTATATACAAAGAAATGCTAAAAGAACAGCTAACCCAAAACTGCGAAAATGAAAATATAGATGAAATAAATGATAAGCTGACGAGCTGTGACCAAAGTAGGAAAAGATGACGCACAAAAAGATAAAAAGATAGAAACATGTATATCAGAAAAAATAAAGAAAGTGATGGAAAAAAGGCGGAACCTGGGAAAAGGAGGAAAAAGAACATCGATAGAATACACGGAAGTAAATAAAACTATAAAGAGAGTTATAGAAAATAATAGAAATATTAAATGTCTAAGGCCGATTCCAGGTAGATATGAAATAATTAAGTTAAAGGATATGAACGGCATAGAGACTAACGTTAAAAAGGATATTATAAATATCACACAACTATTCTATACAGAATTGTACCAAACAAAAAGGGAACCATCACGAAAAATGACAAAGAAACTCCAAACAAAAAAAAAGAACATCAACTCAGAGCTACCACCTAAAGTAAGCAAAACGGAAATAAAGAGAGCAATAAAGAAAATAAAAAATAACAAATCACCTGGAACAGACGAAGTAACGGTAGAAATGCTGAAATACGGTGGCAAAGCTGTAGTGGAAAGATCGATAACCAGTATTCTACACAAAATAGGGGATAGAGCAGACCTATAAAACTATCTACCTATAAAAATCCTCAATTTAATTTATAAGCTTTTCACGAAAATATTAATGGATATACTAACTACAAAATTTGAAAGATGTCAATCAAAAGAACAAGTAGGCTTTAGAAAAGGTTTTAGTACAGTTGACCACCTCTTAACCATGAAAATCCTAATAGAACGAGCCGACGAATACAACATTAAACTATATATTGCGTTTATAGACTTTGAAAAAGCTTTCGATAGCATTGAGCACTGGGCAGTAAAAGCATCTTTAATTAATAGCCGAATAGATAACAGATACACAGATTTATCAGCCAATATATATAGCGAAGCAATACCATCAATCAAAATCTACGAATGAGCCAAGTTAATCTGCATAAGAAACGTTGTCAGACAGGGTGACACAATATCCCCTAAACTATTTAATCAGACCCTAGAAGATGTTTTTAAAAACTTAGATTGGGAAGAAATAGGCATCAAAGTAAGCGGACATTACTTGAATCACCTAGGATATGCTGATGATATTGCCTTAATAACAGATTAGAAGGAAGAACTGATAAAAATGCTGGAGGAACTGGATACAGCAGCTAAAAATATAGGTTTAAGTATGAACTATACTAAAACTAAAGTCATAACAAACACAGATGAGGATATCACGATCAGAATAAACCAAGAGAAAATAGAGCAAGTAGAGGAATATATATACCTGGGACAAATTATTAAACTAAAAAAGGAAAGCTAAACGGCTGAAATCAAAAGACGAGTAAGATTAGCCTGGGCAGCATTCGGTAAATTAAGCTACAAGTGAAAAAATCAAAAATATTCTCAGTACCTCAAAACGAAAGTGTACCAATGTATCCTTCTTGTACTTACCTATGGATCCCAGACGTGGACACTTGCAAAATCAAAGATCAATGGAAAGACAAATGTTACATATGAAGCTAATAGTTAGAAAAAGGAATGAATGGATAAGAGATAAAAGAAAAGTAAGGGATGTCAGAGGAGAAGTAGCAAAATTAAAATGGAAATTTGCCGGTAATAATATCAGACAGAAAGACGATCGATGGAACAAGTCTATTGTAACCTGGAGACCTTGAGAAACTAAACGAAGTAGGGAAGACCCCAAATGAGATGAGCGGACGATTTGAAGAGACATGCAGGAGCTAGATGAACACGACGACAGACAAAAAAGAATGGAAGATATTGGGGGAGGCCTATGTCTAAAGATGGATCGAAGAAGGATAGATAGATAGAATCCAGATACCTCGATAATTCAGCGATAGCTGTACCGCTATTGTTCGGATTATCGACGTTGTACTGTAAGTGACTATAAAATTTAAAATAGGGAAATTACAAAACCCGCATTTTTTTATTTTCATCAAACGTGGACGAAATATATTATTTTTTTCGAAAAAGCGGCGGTAATACATAACAGCTAATAGCTCTTTAACGCTTTTTGTCAGTTTCGTTTTATGCTACGACAGGCGTCACTGATTTTCGAGCGTTACAAAATAATGGAATTCAAGTGGTCTTATATGCCGCCATGTGTCACACATCCCTGTTTGAAAAGCGATTTGGCTCAGCCTGCCTTTATAAAATTCCCGAATCCCGGATGAACAAAAACGAAACAAGACAATTTTCGTTGCAAATCCAAGCGTAAAAAGCCTTTATTAATGTTCTGTAATATTACATTCGATTTCAAAACAGTTAAAAACTAAATTTAGTTCAAGCAAAAGTACACTAAAATAAAAAAAAATAATAATAAAAAAACTGCTAAATCTACTTAGTACCTTCTAGTCGCAGTAAGGTACAAAATTGATAGCTATACCTATAATGTACGACATGCTTCAACTTTTAGTTTTGATGCCCAAAGCGCACTTACGAAATGATATAGTTTTGTATTTTCATGAATCAGATTATGGGGTAATTTTGTACCCAACTGCAACTAGGAGGTACTAATTAGATTTATCAGCCGTACTAAGTAGATTTATCAGCCGTATAGAAAGCACCATTCATTCATTTAGCTCCTGCACTGCTCCTGAACTGCTCCTACTTAGTTTGATGGAAATGATGATAAAATGCAGCAAATTCATAAAGGAAAAACACTGCAATTGTTTATCGTTGTATGAATTTTACTTTTACTAGAAATTTATGAGTTACGCATAAAATATTCCGTAGATCTGTAAGAAAAACCACAGACGAATTAATTAATGAAGATCTATTGGATCACGGAAATATGTGCCTAATTCAATGTGTGACACACGCAATTCCTTTAACAAATTCAAGGTACATAATTATTACCTGAGTCATGCATTTATCCCAAACATTGAATTATGCCCAAAGGGTAGTTAGGGCGTTTCTAGAAACATTGAGTGAAGGTGCGGAAGAGGAGAGGGAAGGGGGGGCTAGTAAAATGGTGGTATAAAAAATTTTTAAAGCGTGTGCAGAAATAATTTTTAAAATCGCTCTATATCTGATAAAATTATGCGAATATGGTTTTTGAAGAGGGTGGCCGGGGGGAGGGGAGTAGTTAGTATATATATAGGTTTTGGACCACGTTTTCCATGTAAATCTCCATAAGACGAAAAGGTGGTCATTTTTTGAATATGTCACAGAATATTCAGCTAGAGACAGTAATTTTGCATAATTTATCTCATTGTTACCTAATTTCAGCTATAAATATTAGCTGACCCGTTTATTTGCTTCTTGATAATTCGTACAATTATTGAACTGCCCGGGCACTCACTAGCGTGCGCTTGTCACAAAATAAAGACATCCAAACAGTGGATTAGTTAAATCTGATCATAATACTTTGATGACTATGGTTTAGTCATGCAATTTTAACACCCAATAAATAGTTTTGTTTTTCAGAAAATATTTTATTACTTTTTAATTACTCTTTATGAGTTCTATATTGTTTCTGTTTTTAAATTTTAGGTACTACCATAAGGCTGACTCATACTAAACCCATACTGATTATTAATGTCAAAATACATCAAAAAAGATGTTTCTTTGTATGAGTCATAGTTAGCCATGTATTTGTTGTTGGCCTCGACGTATCTTTTTGAACATTGGCTCAACCCTCCTCTAATGCCGCGCTCTATAAAAGTGACCATATTATAGTCCGTCAAAAGCTCTAGTTTATGAAATACCTGCATTAAGAGGACTACGTCAATTTGCATATAAAATTCCATTTAATCTTGTAGAGTTTTACAACCAAAACTTTCCCATACATCCAGTGCATGCTCATAATCAATTGACGAAATTTCTTTATTTTCCAGGGTATTAAAGAAATGACGTTTTTCAGGCAAAGACGTCTCTTTTATTTTTTTCCAACTATCCATGTAGTCATAACAAAAAATGCCCTTTTTGAAAATAAGTTTATATTGTTCGTCAGACAAGTGTGGAAATTCATTTTTGATCAGCGGATACTCCACAAGATATGAAGCAAGCTTATCCAAGCTGCTGGCAATAAAGCGAAAAGAATCGATAAATCTAAATTCAATTAAATTTTCGTTAATTTTTTTGGTAAACGCTACATATTTTTCTTTGTTAACTGGCAGCAAATTTATTGAGCCATCCAAATTGGCGATGTTTTCAATTATCAAATATCCATCATAAGAGCTAAGGTTGTGAAATACTACAGGGACAGTATGACTATCCTGAAAATTTAGATTACAACTTTCATGCGCAGGGCCACGGTACTCTGAAGTAAGGTGACAGTGATCGCGTATTTTCTTGTCACCAACTGAAAAATTCTGTTCACAAATATGAAATTTTTTAGCTTTATTAAAGTTAAGTTTTTGTTTCTTGCTTAAACGTTCCATGGGCAAGTCACAGAGAAATACAGTTTCTAAGTTTTCAGCGAACTCCAGTATTTGTCTACTAAACCATTCCATACAGTCAGGACCCGTGTACGATCGATAAAATGAAAGGGAATCATCATAAGCACATGAACAAGGCACATGCCGTTGATATTTTTGGGTTCTTTTAGTACTATTTTTTACCATAGGCATCAGTAAGCACTCGATGTCGCAATAAATAATGAAGGATGCAAATTGTTTATTTTTAAAGTTTTTAAATTCTACAATGTTGTTCTCTTTATTTGGTAATTTCGTAACCACGGTACTGCCAATAATTTGACAGTCTTTTATATGTTGGTCGAGTCCATCCTTCGAATAAAAATAATGCAGGCATCTATTGCAATTGTATTTAACTTTTGAGAATTTGCTAAGTTGCCTACTCACGAGCCTTGAAAGATTTTTTATCCATACAAAGTGATAAGTTGGTGTAGAAAGATCTTTTATCTCTTCATTCTCTAAATAATAATTATTTTGTATTAATAACAAATTAACATGTGTTTCGTACTTTTCTCTGGTAATATAAGCAGGCAGTACTTTAAAACTGTCTTCATTACATTTAGAATATACGTGTAAACCCTGTAATTGCTCTGGCAATGCGTTGGTACTTTCCTGAAAAAGTACTGCGTATTCACTTTGCAATTTTTAATTATTTAATGGTTTCATCCCTAAATATTCGAAAAAGCTTATAATGATAAAACAGTGTTTTATATTAATGCCTGGCATTCGTGAACCCTTTCTGACTGGTCAATACTGTGACCATTTCTGTTAAGCCAATACTGTGCCTCTTAATAAAGTAGTACATACGATTTTGGCGTTCTTGGCTTCTTCTCTTCCGCAGTCTAGGTGATTTTTGTCTTGCTCTGGCAATGCGTTGGTACTCTCCTGGAAAGGTACTGCATATTTACTTTGTAATTTTTAAATATTTAATACTTTCAACTTTAAGTATTCAAAAAGAGCTTATGTTGGTAAAACAGGGTTTTATATTAATGCCTGGCATTCGTAAACCCTTTCTGTCTGGTCAATACTGTGACCATTTCTGTTATGCCAATACTGTGGCCTTTCCTATATAAAGTAATACATACACTTTTGGCGTTTTTGTCTTCTTCTCTCCCGCAGTCTAGGTGATTTTTGTCTTGCTCTGGCAATGCATTTGTACTCTCCTGTAAAAGTACTTTCCTTTGCAATTTTTTTTTGTTTAGAGACCGTCTTGTTTGGCTTTAAAACAGGCAATTTTGTAAAGTCCATCCTGCTTCTTAAAATATTGTTTTTGCAAAATCGACTCGGAATGAAGGGAAAACCTTGGTCCAAAAGTGTTTAGAATGTAAGCAAATCTGTAAATTATCCCTACTCATCTCCTTTGTTATCCCTTAAAATAGATTAAATTTTTAAAATAATTAAACATGTGTATAGTTGTTAAGCGGTTCTAAACAGCAGCCCCCGGCAGATCCCAAGCATAGTGCAGCGTTTGTCATTCACACAAAAGGATGAACGGTTGGAAGAAATTATAAACCGTTAGAAGTCCGATAACTTTTAAGGTGCAATCACAATGTTTGATACTTTGTGTTGTTATCTAGAAAATATTACGTACATACAGACGTTCACAATGCACATTTGTCCGTGGAAAATGAAATATAGTTAGGTATGGACCTAAACTATCGGGAATTAAGATTTTAAAGTATCATATAGACCTACAAATTGCATTTAATACACAGCCCAACATAGTAAGCATCAACTACTCCAGAACTGGTTTCTCTAAAATTTAATAAGGAGTTAATAAAAATTTGAATTTAGTGTTATAGCATTCTGAAATTATTTTCTTTATAAAGCCTTTTCGATTAAGTGAAATAAAATAAAAGTGTGTGTTATTCCCCTTGAAAATCTAAATTTATTCATTAATAGGTATACTATTAATGCAAGAAAAAAATAAAATACCTAGAACAATTATACAGGGTTTAAACGTATATTCTAAATGTTAAGAAACTTTTAGATAAAGTGAAATAAAAATATGTGTTACCTGAAATTTTGACCTGTAACACGTAATCCCCTTGAAAAGCTAAATTTCGTTTATACACGTCCTATTAACGCACGCAAGGAAAAGAAGAAAATATAAGATGTTTACTAAAAACTAAAAGATCAAGTTAAAATGGTCGAAAATTAAAAATGATTTACTCGTATATTCTAAATGTTAAAAACTTGATATGTACAAATTTTTTAATTGATTCTCTTTAAATAAAAAAACGAATAATTCTGGATTTAAATACCTTTACTTCCGTATACCTCTCTCGCTAGCTATCTAAAGCTCCCCTTCGATCAGCGAATATATGCGTCAAATCAGCAATGTCGTGTTACCAATTAGCTATTATTTGGGCTAGCTAAGGCTCCCCTCGTGCAGAGAATTGCCCGCGTTTTAAATGGCCTATGACACTCGAACTATGCCCTATGATATTCGGCGTATGTCCACTGGCATTTGGATTATGTCCACTGGCATTTGATTAATGTCCTATGTCCTTCGACTTGTGACCTATATCTTTGGTGAGTGTGCTTATTACTTTGTCTAAAGGACTTGACCACGTTTGATTAGCTCAAAACGTCTCCCAGCCAATCTATTTTGTGAAAAATGTCTTTTAAAAAATACATATTTAAACCGTAACTTCTATAAGTGTACTAAATAGCAAACAGTTTATGGTTTAAACTCCGTTAAGTGCTTAAAAATATGTGTTCTAGGCTAAAAACTTGAAATATTGATAAAAAATGATCAATGTTATTGCTTATAGAGTACAGCCCCATTAACTTATTTTTAATTAAGGGAGGCTGTGCGTCAAGGTAAAAAATTGTCTTGGATCCAAATGTGGATCATTAGTGCCCAAGTGCGTACGCATTCTGACGCCTAGTTTAAGAAAAAACTTAAACACCTACATATAAATATGTATTGTTAAAAAATTAGATCGAAACGACCTGAAAGGTCAGGTTAGTTTCAAGGGAAACACCTACGGCTTCTAAGGCAAGTAGTAAGTGATAAATAGCGTTTTTAGTACATAAGATTTAAACTGGTAATGAACTAAACTGATGTAATAAAAAGGTGTCAGGTATCTGTCTTTTTGTGCCTATTCGCGCACAGGTGGTATCTAAATAATCAACTTAATATAGTGTGTGTAAAAGGAGCATTGCTGAGCATATTCGAAAAATGATACTACATGTAAAAATTATGAACAGAGAGAAAAATAGAGACCGGTTCTGATTCTATTTAATTTATGAAATACTTGCTTTTATTACTAAATCTCTAAAACAAAATACAAATTTGTATTTTGTTTTTGAAATCTTAATACTAAATATTAATAATAGCTTCTGGTGATTCCCCAAGATTCAGCTTATCTGAATTTGACATGGCCTTGTGTGGATGGATTAATATAAAACTTACAATACTATGAACAATTAGTACTATTTGTAATCGCTAAAAAAGAAACATAAGAAGAAGCAATGGTAAAACATTATTAAAATTAAATATTGACTTTGACTAAAACGAGTACATAATATGTAATATTGAAGAAAAATAAAAATGTGAATTAAATGTAGTTATTTTAATGACAAGTGGGAACTTGTGTGTACACAAAGGTGAAATGGCGGCACATGCTGTCTGTCCTGTAAGAATTGGGTTAACCTAGGTATAAATAAATTGGTAAAAAAAAATTTTTAAGTCACAAGCTTTTATAAAATGCACTAAAAATTAAAAAATAATTTTCTAACATTCTAATATTATCATAATAATAAAAGCGATGGCAACTGATGGAAATCTTGACGATGTTAGCACGATAAGATATCCGTATCAATTAAATATCACTATTTGCAAGAATCAATCTAGCAGAAAAATGCAGAGGTACCAAACCCACCCAACCCGACCTAAGATACCCCAGCATTTCTCTGACATAGGTATGGCAATGGCATAACATTGCAGCACATCAAACATATCTTTGATGACCTGCTATGTTAAATATTCTTTAAGTGTTTAGATCACAACTTTAGATTAACTTATGCTTTGATTTGCGGCCATCGCTTTTATTATTATGATATGATATTAGAATGTTAGAAAATTATTTTTTAATTTTTAGTGCATTTTATAAAAGCTGTGACCTAAAAATTTTTTTTTACTAATTTATTTTCTACTTTTTAGTCTCAGCTATCTACTCTATTGATGAAAATATTTGTTCAATAACAAAACAGAAGAGTTTATTCTAGATTATAATGAAATCGCTGATCGTGAGTTGTTTGGAAACTCATTTTTCAATTGGGGGAAGAAGAGGGAGGGGGTATATTTTAGAAATATATTTTTTGTTTGGGCTGTATTGCCATCGGACCTTTATGCATATACCAAATTTTATAAAAGTCATTTGTAGTGAAGTGTGTCAAATACGCATTTTTTAAGGAAGGGGGTGGGGGGTAGGGGCGGGAGGACATTTTTATTGTTGTATGTATGTATACCAAATTTCATCCAAATCGGATAATGGAAAGTGTGTCAAAAACCCATTTTTCTATAGATAGGGGTGGGGGTACGATTGGTGGGATTTTTTCTTTCAGTGTTGTATTGTCATCGGACCACTATGTGAATACCAAATTTCATCCAAATCGGATAATGGGAAGTGTGTCAAAAACTAATTTTTCTATGACAGGGGGTGGGGGTAGGGGTGGTAGGATATTTTTTTTCTTAATATTGTATTGTCATTGGATCACTATATGTATACCAAATTTTATCCAAATCGGATAACGGGATGTGTGTCAAAAACAAATTTTTCTATGGAAGGGGGTGGGGGTAGGGGTGGGAGGATATTTTTTTCTTATTGTTATATTATCATCGGACCACTATGTGTGTACCAAATTTCACCCAAATCAGATGATTGGAAGTGTGTCAAAAACGCTTCACAAGATTTGATAGTTAGTTAGTTAGACAGAACATCTGAAGTTAAATAAAAGCTTGTAAAATGACCCCTTACGTTAGTCGCGCACTTACCTGATGCCTACTTGGGATAAATACTAGTAGAAAATGTACGCATAACTTGATTTCTTTAAGCTCACACATAGGGATATAATTTTTCTGTGTGATTAGAACCAGAAAATATAGAATATAAGTAGTTAGAAGTCTGCGATTCAAAGAAAATATGTACAGTCCTACAGGGCGCTGTAAACACCCACAAGGGTTATACCATGAGATAATTTAAATACATAAGCTTTGTGATAGTTTTCTGTTATACCTGTACAAAAACTTAACAAATAAAAAATATAAGTACATGCAATCTATAAAAATCTAATACGTAGATATTTAATATTTAATCTTAGTAATTCTTTTTATAATAACTTGTGATCAAAACTCTAAAAACTTTATGTTAAAGATTACATAAAGTAGGTAAAGCCAAGGAAAACATCTGCCTTTCTTAACTTGTTAAAACTTGAAAAAAAAAAGGGTAAAATTGCTTGTCTTCACGTGTCTGTTCGCTATTCGAGTTAAGGAAGAACATGGTTGGCAAACTAGGCATAACGTCTGAGTTTATTTTGAATAATTAGTTTTACGATAATAAACATATATAACTATAGCGCTTTAAAGCATTTATTTTTATAGTATGCATTTTGATTTCAGTTTTTAATTCGTTTAACTTCTAGTTCTCTGTCTGTTATTTATTTGGTTAATCTATTAAATCAAGCTTATTTCTACATTTTTTCCGTCTTTCTTTCCCTTTCTTTCCTCTTTGGCTACCCCATGCTTCCTTATTTAGGATTCTTTTCACCACAGAGCTAGTTATTTAATAATTCTTCAGCTGGCATTAATAGAACATTACAAAATAAAAAAAAACTAATTTGTAAGAATATTTAATTTAATTTTAATAAAATTAATGTAATCAAATTTAAGGTTGTAATAAATAGCTGCTCAACATTTATATTATATTAAGAAAGGTGACTGAAGAGTTTCAATTTCTTTAAAAAGTTTTCAGTTTACTTCTATAGACACTGGTTCTAATAATCCGTATTGACAATACTGAAAGCGGGAAATTATTTAATTATTAATTAAAATGTCCTGTAAACACTTTGACAGGGTTCTAACAAAATAGCTTTTATAAACCATGTAAAAACATTGGCAACACTGTGCCTAAAAAAGGGGCATCCCATTTATAAAAGCATGACGTCGTTTTTCTGTCAGTCTATAGCTAAACGTGCGAGTTAAGGAACGATTCTTCCTCTGCTAGTTTGCGTTTAGTGAATTTTAAACAAAGTGTCGTGTTAATTCAAAAATCTGTTAATCGTTAATTAACATAAGCATTTAAAAACTTGCATTTGTTAACTAAATTGCTAGTTGGAAAAATCCGAACCCTCTGTAGTGTTATTACATCAAATCGATCTGAAGATGAGTTTTGCAAGTAAATTAGTCCATGAAATAAAATGCCAATTAGAAAGTATTAATCAAGCTACAAAAATATCAAAAATCTTGAAGGACTGTGCCAACGCTAGTCGAAGAATAAGGATTGCCCTAAAGAAGTCCCGGACGGTTTATGAAAAAACCCATCTAACTGCCTGTCTTGGAGAAGTGAAAGGCTTTAAGCATCGCTTGAAGTCAAACATAAAGCAAGGAGGCGGTAATGTCATCCCCAAGAAAACTGCGAAACACCGTGTACAATGGGAAGATGTAAGGCCAGCCTTTAACAGCAGGGTAAGAAGTGGTGTTTTAAAGGAAGAGAACATGATTAAGGTAAACACTGTCTTAAGTGGAGATTTTGAAATTACAAAGCAAAAGGAATTAATTACGGAAACTAAACATTTTAGTACTGCCAATGCTGTAATTGACAATAATACCAATTTGAAAAACTGGTTTGATAAGAATGTTAAGGATTTGCTTTTAACAAATTTGGAAGAATTTGAGCAAAATCAATCTGGATGGTCTCTTATAAAAATAAATAATCTTATTATTGCTATGAATAAATTTAATATGCTTCGCGCAGGGCGTCATTTAAAAATGCCTAAATTTATTTTAAATAAAAAAGCATGTGTAACTGTACAAAATACTGATGAATTCTGCTTTGGCTGGGCGATTATGTCAGCAATGTTTCCTGTTGAAAACCACTCAAATAGAGTCTCATCCTATCCGCATCCTCCAGAGGTGTTACATTTAAAAGGAATAAAGTTTCCAATGATTTTAAACCAAGTTGCGCGCTTTGAAAAGCAAAATAATATATCTATTATTATATATCGCCTACAAAAAATTAATGAAGACAGTTGCCTGCTTATATTACCAGAGAAAAGTACGAAACACATGTTAATTTGTTATTAATACAAAATAATTATTATTTAGAGAATGAAGAGATAAAAGATCTTTCTACACCAACTTATCACTTTGTATGGATAAAAAATGAATGAAAGCAAATTCTCAAAAGTTAAATACAATTGCGACAGATGCCTGCATTATTTTTATTCGAAGGATGGACTCGACCAACATATAAAAGACTGTCAAATTATTGGCAGTATAGTGGTTCTGAAATTACCAAATAAAGAGAACAACATTGTAGAATTTAAAAACTTTAAAAATAAACAATTTGCATCCTTCATTATTTATTGCGACATCGAGTGCTTACTGATGCCTATGGTAAAAAATAGTAGTAAAAGAACCCAAAAATATCAACGGCATGTGCCTTGTTCAGTGGGATACTACGTAAAATGTGCTTATGATGATTCCCTTTCATTTTATCGATCGTACACGGGTCCTGACTGTATGGAATGGTTTAGTAGACAAATACTGGAGTTCGCTGAAAACTTAGAAACTGTATTTCTCTGTGACTTGCCCATGGAACGTTTAAGAAAGAAACAAAAACTTAACTTTAATAAAGCTAAAAAAAGTCATATTTGTGAACAGATTTTTTCAGTTGGTGACAAGAAAATACGCGACCACTGTCACCTTACTTCAGAGTACCGTGGCCCTGCGCATGAAAATCTAAATTTTCAGGATAGTCATACTGACCCTGTAGTATTTCACAACCTTAGCTCTTATGATGGACATTTGATAATTGAAAACATCGCCAATTTGGATGGCTCAATAAATTTGCTGCCAGTTAACAAAGAAAAATATATAGCATTTACCAAAAAAATTAACGAAAATTTAATTGAATTTAGATTTATCGATTCTTTTCGCTTTATGGCCAGCACCTTGGATAAGCTTGCTTCAATATCTTGTGGAGTATCCGCTGATCAAAAATGAATTTCCTGCCTTGTCTGACGAACAATATAAACTTATTTTCAAAAAGGGCATTTTTTGTTATGACTACATGGATAGTTGGAAAAAATTAAAAGAGACGTCTTTGCCTGAAAAACGTCATTTCTTTAATACCCTGGAAAATAAAGAAATTTCGTCAATTGATTATGAGCATGCACTGGATGTATGGGAAAGTTTTGGTTGTAAAACCCTACAAGATTATATGGAATTTTATATGCAAATTGACATAGTCATATATATATAATGCAGGTATTTCAGCAATTTAGGGAAAGTTGTCATAAAACGTATGGTTTGGACCCTGCGAACTATTTTACCCTTCCTGGTTACACATGGGATTGTATGCTATACCATACGCAACAAAAACTAGAGCTTTTGACGGACTATAATATGGTCACTTTTATAGAGCGCGGCATTAGAGGAGGGTTGAGCCAATGTTCAAAAAGATACGTCGAGGCCAACAACAAATACATGGCTAACTATGACTCATACAAAGAAACATATTTTTTGTTGTATTTTGACATTAATAATCAGTATGGGTTTAGTATGAGTCAGTTATTGCCTTATGGTATATTTAGTTGGTTAGAAAGTGACAAAATTACTTATTTTGATGTTTCCAAAATTGAGGATGACTCAAGTAAGGGATACATTCTAGAAGTCGACTTGTTCATTCCTGTTGAATTACACGACTACTTCTCAGACTTACCTTTATGCCCTGAACATCAGGGTCCGCCTGGTGGAGACAAGAACCCAAAAAATAAAAAACTTATGGCTACACTGCATAATAAAAAGGATTATGTAATTCACTATACAAATTTAAAACAAGCTTTGAGACTTGGTATAAAACTTAAAACAATTTATAGAATTTTATGCTTTAAGCAATCTGCATGGCTGAAACCATATATTGACTTAAATTCTCGATTAAGACAGAATGCTAAAAATGAATTTAAGAAAAACCTTTTCAAATTACTGAACAACGCCGTGTTTGGAAAAACCATGAAAAATATTAGAAATCATAGTGTTGTCAAATTAATCAAGAAATGGGACGGGAGATTTGGAGCTGAAGCTTTGATTTCTCGACCAGAGTTTAAAAGTATAACCATATTTAATGAAAATTTCGTTGCTGTTGAACTTGAAAAAACAGAAATATATTTCAATAAACCGATATATGTGGGAATGTGTATTTTGGACATTGCCAAAACAACTATATATGATTTTCACTATAACTACATGGTACCCGCTTTTGGTAAGGATTGTACTGTCGCATATACAGATACTGACAGTTTAGTTTATAACATCCAAAATCACGACATTTATGATTCAATATGGCGGGACTACCACAAGTATTTTGACACCTCGGATTATGCTGAAGACAACATACATAAAATTCCGAGGGTAAATAAAAAGGTACTAGGAATGATGAAAGATGAAAACAGTGGGGAAATAATGACGCATTTTATTGGCCTTAGAGCTAAAATATACGCTACAAAAGTAGCGGATACTAAAAGTAAAGCGGCAAGAGTGACTAAGAAAGCCAAGGGTGTAAAGCAAAATGTTGTAAAAACAAAAATATCATTTGAGGACTATGTTGACTGCCTAAATACTTTTCAAGAAAAAATAGTTACGCAAAATCTTATAAGTTCCGAAAAGCAGCGCATATACTCAGTAAAACAGACGAAAATCGGATTGAGTCCCCTGAATGACAAACGGTCTATTTCAAAAGAGTCGTATGAAACGTTGCCGTGGGGGCACTATAGTATTAAGTGAAAATATAGTTTTAATTTAACCTTAGTAATGTGTTGTTTGCTTACATAGTGTTTGTTTATGTATCTTATCTTAGTTCTAAACCTGAATTTAATATTTGTTTTGCCTAAGAATAAAAATTATATTTATATATTATTATATAAAATATTGTTACAAATTTAAGTTATTTAAATTTTATAATTAGAATTTATTTAGGTTTAGTGTAGTATTAGGTTGATTTACCTTATGGTTGTATTCTTAGTCTAGGTTTTAGTTGCGTTATCTATGACAAATTCATACACGGTCGCGTACCTTCTGGAAGAGACGAGAATGCTCGTGAATCGAAGAAGGATGGAAGGGTTCTCGCATAGTAGGCAGACCCTATATATAGGGCCGGACGCCGCGTATGGAGTTAGTCAAAGATAACCAATGGTAGTGATCGCTAGATGTTAACGCGAAGTTAATAGGCGGATTAATGTAGTGAATTATTAGCAAGTTATTAGTAAGTTTAAGTGCGTGTTTTTGTACATAATTTGTCACAATAAATTGACGTATTGTTTTTGACATTTGCGAGTTTTAATTGTACTGGAAAACCCGTAACAATTGGTGTCAGAAGTGAGATTAAAAGAAATAAATAGTGCAAAGACTATCCTTACACAGTACCACCGGCTAGGACAATTAAAAATATTCGGAATCGAATAGTGCAAAGACTACCTTTACATAGTACCACCGGATAGGACAATTTAACAGAAAAACAGTAAGTGATTCTTTCAGAATATTCGAAGAAGTTCGATATTGTTTTATACAAAAAAAAAAACCAAAAGAGATATTTAAGAACCGACTTCGACATCAACTTTACAGTCTAAAAATTGATAATTAGAGAGATTTTCTAGAATATTCTATCACTTTCTACGACGCTCTATTCGAAAACCAGAAGAAATTTTCAAAAAGCGACTTCGACATTAGCTTAGTAATTTCAAAAGTAAGAACTAAAAAAAAATTCTAGAAGATTCTATAACATTCTACGACGTTCTATTCAAAAACTAGAAGAGATATACAAATACCGACTTCGATATTAGTTTAGCTATTTCAAAAGTAAGAATCAGAAAGAATTTCTAGAATATTCCATAACATTCTACGACGTTCTATTCAAAAACTAGAAGATATACAAATACCGATTTCGACATTAGTTTAGTTATTTCAAAAGTAAGAATTAGAAATTATTTTTAGAATATTCCATAACATTCTACGACGGTCTATTCGAGAACCAAAAGAGATAATCCAAAAGTGACTTCTACATTTGCCTAGTAGCAGAAAGAGCAGCATTTACCAGTATATTCCAGAATATTCTATTAGGTTCTATTTAAGAATTGGAAGAGATATTGAAAAACCGACTTCGACATTCGCATTGTAGCCCTAAAATAATTTAAGAGATTTATCACGAAGTTGATGCTTACTAGACAAAGATCGGCCAAGATGGAAGATTTAACTAAAATGATGCAGGCTCTAGCGGCTCAAATGGCTCAAAACCAGAACGACATGAAACAGACTATTGAACAAATTCAGGGCGATATAAAACACACCATGGACGACATGAAACACACTATTGAACAAAATCAGAATGATATGAGACAGACCATCGAACAAAACCAGAACGACATGCAGGAAAATTTTGACCAAATAAAGAGCAACTCCGAACAGCTGAGAGAAGAGTTTAAGACTGCAACCGAAGATCTTAAGGAAGAAATAACTCAAAGAATGCATAGTGTGAAACAAAAGGTACAAAATAAATTGCAGAATGTAGAAGAAAAGGTACATAATGTTGAAGAAAAGGTACAGAATGTTAGGGAAGAAGTTTTTCAAACCATGGAAGAAAAATTCCAGGACGTGTCAAAACAGCTTATACAGCTCCAAAAAGAACACAACAAAATGAAAGTTCAGGGATGTGTTGTGAATTCCAACCAAAACATTAAGCCTCCAAATTTCGATGGTACGTATTCCTGGTCTACTTATAAACAACAGTTTGAAGCTGCCGCTGCTGCAAATGGTTGGGATGATGAGGAAAAAGCTAGAGCTTTGTTAGTAGCTCTACGAGAACCTGCTCTGGGACTTTTACGGTCCATTCCAGTCGAACAAAAACAGAATTATAACCAGAAGAGATATACCAAAACCGACTTCGACGTTAGCTTAGTTATTTAAAAAGCAAGAATAAGAAATAATATCTAGAATATTCCATAATATTCTAAGACGTACTACTCGAGAACTAAAAGAGATAAAAGAAAAAAAAGCGACTTCTACATTTGACTAGTAATCAATCGAGAGAAATTACTGCATTTACTAGAAAATTCCAGAACATTCCATTAGGTTCTATTTAAGAATCCGAAGGGATATACCGACTTTAACATACGCTTTATAGCCCTAAAATAAACGTTTTAGGTGAATTATCAAAAGGCTGATGTACTTGGCTTATCCAGAAATGCCAGAAAATTACAGAGATCCCTTCACGGTAGATCGCTTTATTAACGGCTTGCGAGACACAGACTTGGCAAAGTTACTTCGCCGAGAACGCCTCCATAGCAGCAGTGAAGCGTTGATTCGAGTCCTTGAAATTAAGTCATTAAATAATGTGTCCAGGTCAAAAGTAAGGGCTGTTTCAATTCACGAGGGTAAAGAAATGAGCAATGAACAAGAGGTTCCCTCAAAGACGCTAAGCCAAATTCTTCAATCACTGAAAGAGAAGATTGACTCTTTAAAAGAAAGCAGACGATCCCCTCTAAATGTAAAGTGTTTTAGATGCGGACTTACAGGGCACATTCAACGCAATTGTTGTGTCCAAATGAGGTCTCGCCTACCATCTAGCGGGACAAAGTACAGAAGAGGAGATCAGGAAAAACTAAAACTTTTCAACACGGAAAGGCGGGTGTTAACTAATGGAAGGGTAGCCCCCAAAATTTAATCTATTAAGAGTTTAAAACATACTGCTGACAGCCTCAACAGTGACGGACTTATAAATGGAAGACAAGTTAACATCACAGTAGACACCGGTGTAGCCATATCATTGCTATGGTCCAAAATTGCAACGAGATATAAAATTCGACCAACAGAAAAGAAAATAACACTTAAGACTGTGACTGGAGAATCCGCCGACGTGTTGGGGCAGACAGATATAGATCTACAGCTGGGAAGGTTGAAGATTCGCCA
Source organism: Aspidapion aeneum (assembly GCA_963576565.1). NCBI lineage: Eukaryota > Metazoa > Arthropoda > Insecta > Coleoptera > Brentidae > Aspidapion > Aspidapion aeneum. The sequence continues at coordinate 67,260,155 of OY755039.1, read as the reverse complement.
CACTGTATTAGTTGCAGAAATAGAAGATGAATTTATTTTGGGAATGGACTTGATAAGTAAACATGGATTTGCATTTGATAATAAACTTAATACCCTAAGATTTGGGAACGAAGAGATCATTTTGTCAAATAGTCACGTCAATAAAGAACCAATAAAGGTTGTGGCAGTATGCACAACAAGACTGGTCGGTAACAGTGAGACCATAATTTTTGGGAGGCTAGAAAGTAAAACATCAAGCTGCGTCGGACTCATAAGCCAACAGAACACACCCAACACCCACCTCGTTGCAAAGTTACTAGTTAAAACCGATAAAGACATCCCGATTAGAGTCACAATATTTTCCCAAATAGTGTCAAAATTAATAAGGGGGAGGTGGTAGCATTATTTGAGCTAGTCCAGAAAGTAACAAGATGTGAAGAGCCAACTTCGGAGGATAAAAGTAAGTTACCAACGGAGGTACTTCAGCAATTTCAGTCAACTTGGCAACATCTCACTCCAGAAGAATTTCGTAAAGCGAGAGAGTTTATAGAAGAACAAAGTAATATCTTCGAAACTAAGAGTAGTTCGGGACGCACAAACCTTATTCAACATGCTATCAACACTGGCGATGCCCAACCGATAAGACAGCCCCCAAGAAGACTACCAATGGCCAAACAAGAAGAAGGTCACAATCTTTTTAATAAAATGCTCAGTGACGGGGTTATTGACGAGTCGTCAAGTCCTTGGTCATCTCCTGTGGTGTTGGTCACTAAAAAGGATGGAAGTACTAGATTTTGCGTCGACTATAGAAAGCTTAACGATGTGACCAAGAAAGATAGTTACCCACTGCCAAGAATAGACGACACATTAACAACATTGGCAGGATCATGTTGGTTTTCTACTCTTGACCTAAAAAGTGGGTATTGGCAAGTAGGAATCTTTGAAAAGGATAAAGAGAAGACAGCATTCTCTGCTGGAAGTGGACTTTATCAGTTTAATGTGATGCCTTTTGGCCTATGCAATGCTCTAGCTACATTTGAAAGACTAATGGAAGTCGTTCTACGAGGCCTTACTTGGAAAACCTGCCTAGTCTATTTGGATGATGTCATAGTAATGGGGAAATCATTTTAAGATCATCTAGACAATTTACGAGAAGTATTTTCAAGAATCAGAAATGCCAATCTTAAATTAAACTCAAAGAAATGTTTTCAATTCCAAGAAAAAGTTGAGTTCCTGGGTCACGTCGTTTCCCGAGAAGGCATCCATACTGACGAAAAGAAGTTACAAGCAATAAAAGAATGGCCTCAACCTCGTGACAAACATGAATTGAGAAGCTTTTTGGGTCTGTGTACATACTACAGACGATTTGTAGAAGGATTCGCCAAAATAGCGTCTCCATTACATAGACTTACAGAAGATAAAGCTTCTTATAGATGGAATACTGAATGTGACCAAGCATTTAGAAGACTAAAAGCATTATGTTCTAGTCCGATTCTCGCATATCCTATTCCAAAAGGTAAATTCATATTAGATACGGATGCGAGCAACGATGGCATAGGAGCAGTACTCTCCCAAGTACAAGAAAAAGAAGAACGGGTCATCGAATTTTTCAGCAAAAAGCTATCCAAACCAGAGAGAAATTATTGTGTTACCAGAAAGGAGCTCCTAGCCATCAATAAATCCGTAGATCACTTTCACAAATATCTCTATGGACAAGAGTTTCTGATTAGAACGGATCATGCTGCGTTACAGTGGCCCATGAAAATGAAACAACCTGAGGGAAAAGTCGCGAGATGGATAGAAAAGCTACAACAATACCATTATCAAATTAAGCACCGAGCGGGAAGGGTGCATAATAATGCAGATGCATTGTCCAGAAGACCTTGCCCTGAAGATTGTAAACATTGCAGAAGAATTGACCACAAAGAAGGAATTACCTACGTGCGTCGATTAGAACCACACAACTTAACGACAAAGATTTAGGACCTATCTTGCGATTGAAAGAAGAGAACAAGCCACGACCATCATGGCAAGATATCGCAAACCAAAGGGTGATATTCAAATCACTGTGGGCACAATGGGATTCACGGATAGTAGAAGAAAACATCCTTAAACGTGCCTGGGAAAGTGCCGATGGCCTTACTGTGATTAATCAAGTAGTAGTTCCTAGGAGCATGGTAGACAATATAATGGCCGAATGCCATGGTGGAAAATCAGGCGCGCACCTAGGCATAAATAAAACCATGGACAAAATACGAAACCGATTTTATTGGGTCAATTACTTTTAAGATGTAAAAAACTGGTGCCGCCGATGTTCGACTTGTGCAGCCAGCCAACGTCCCAAAACAGTCCAGAGGTGAAATGAAACAATATAACGTAGGTCTGCCATTTAAACACATTGCTAATGATGTGGCCGGACCATTTCCAGAAAGTAAAAAGGGCAACAAATACATCCTTGTTGTCATGGATTACTTTAGCAAATGGCCAGAAGTTTTTGCTTTGCCAAACCAATAGGCCGCTACAGTTGCAGAAGTTCTGCCTTTGGCATTCCTTTGGAACTACATTCAGATCAAGGAAGAAACTTTGAATCAAAGCACTTCCAGAATTTCTGTGACCTTTTAGGAATACATAAAACACGGACTACTGCTTTACATCCGCAGTCAGATGGCATGGTTGAACGATTTAATATAACAATAGAAGAACATCTTTGCAAAGTTGTTGATTTCGGTTCGGTTCGGTTCGGTTCGGTTCGGTTCGGTTCGGTTCGGTTCGGTTCGGTTCGGTTCGGTTCGGTTCGGTTCACCAAACAGATTGGGACCAATATATTCCATTGTTTTTGATGGCCTATAGAACCGCCATTCACAATACGACAGGAGCTACTCCATTTAGTATCCTGTTTGGTAAAGAACTGCGTTTGCCATGTGATATCATGTTTGGTTCACCTGAAGAAGAACACTTAGAGGTTAATGACTATGTCGAACGTTTAAGGCAAAAGCTGCACGATATCCATCAAGTGGTTAGAGAGCGAATAGAAATAGCCAGTGACCGCATGAAAGCGAGATATGACCTGAAAGCAAACTCTTCAGGGTTCAAAGATAATGATCAAGTATGGCTATACAATCCTCAACGAAAGAAAGGAAAGTCATCTAAGTTGACACCACCATGGGAAGGACTTTATAAAGTTGTTAAGAGAATTAATGATGTAGTCTACCGAATCCAAAGAAGCCCGAAATCCAAGATGAAAGTTGTTCATCTGGACAGACTAAAACCTTACCTGGCAAATGTTGATCGAGACGATCAAACCTGAAGAGGAGGATAGTGTTACAAATTTAAGTTATTTAAATTTTATAATTAGAATTTATTTAGGTTTAGTGTTGTATTAGGTTGATTTACCTTATGGTTGTATTCTTAGTCTAGGTTTTAGTTGCGTTATCTATGACAAATTCATACACGGCCGCGTTCCTTCTGGAAGAGACGAGAATGCTCGTGAATCGAAGAAGGATGGAAGGGTTCTCGAATAGTAGGCAGACCCTATATATAGGGCCGGACGCCGCGTATGGAGTTAGTCAAAGATAACCAATGGTAGTGATCGCTAGATGTTAACGCGAAGTTAATAGGCGGATTAAAGTAGTGAATTATTAGCAAGTTATTAGTAAGTTTAAGTGCGTGTTTTTGTACATAATTTGTCACAATAAATTGACGTATTGTTTTTGACATTTGCGAGTTTTAATTGTACTGGAGAACCCGTAACAATATGTAGTGATATCATATGCGTAGGGTAACACCTAGTATTTTAATGTAAACATTAATATATACACCACCATAGTAATAGTCATATTATCCATAATGGTATTATAATTATTATAATATAACTACTAAAGTATAATTATTTTTGATCATAGGTATAGCTATAGCAACCAAAATTAGTAATAATGATTGACTGTAGTCCTATTACATACATTTTAAAATTTAAAAACAGAAACAATATAGAACTCATAAAGAGTAATTAAAAAGTAATAAAATATTTTCTGAAAAACAAAACTATTTATTGGGTGTTAAAATTGCATGACTAAACCATAGTCATCAAAGTATTATGATCAGATTTAACTAATCCACTGTTTGGATGTCTTTATTTTGTGACAAGCGCACGCTAGTGAGTGCCCGGGCAGTTCAATAATTGTACGAATTATCAAGAAGCAAATAAACGGGCCAGTTAATATTTATAGCTGAAATTAGGTAACAATGAGATAATTTATGCAAAATTACTGTCTCTAGCTGAATATTCTGTGACATATTTAAAAAATGACCACCTTTTCGTCTTATGGAGATTTACATGGAAAACGTGGTCCAAAACCTATATATACTAACTACTGAGGGGCGATGACAGGTATAGAGATGGGTGGGATCAGGGAGGACTACAAAGTAATTATATCAAATTAGAGGATATTTGCAATGGGTGATCAGAGGAATTTCATTAAAATCGCCTGATATTTAGGTAATTCGTAGGCCTTAAAGCCTACATAATGTGACTAAATGGCGTCTGGCCACTCTGCAACCCCTCCAAGTAGGTTCACTCGGTTTAGTTTCACTTTGGTTTTTACTGTACTATTTCTCAGCATTTTCAAACATAATTTAACCATCTACCCCTCCCCCCCTAACATAGGCAGTGGTCACTAACCCCTAAATTAGGTTTAAAAACGTGATTTTTGATTTTTTTTAGCAAAAAACACCCAACTACAGGGTTAGTGCTTTAATTTGGTGTATTGCTTATCTATATTGTCTCAAAAATAACACCCCTACAATAGGGTGCCCAATTCGGGTTGGTTTCTTAAAAGTAAAGTGATTTTTTTAATTAACCAATTTTTTTTTAAAAACTTGTTAAGACCAATCTTGTATAGATTGAAATTGCCTATAAAATACTGTATAAACTGGCTCTCTCGTTTTAGTTTATAGCTGACCAGGAAAGCTTCAATTTGTGAAAAAAATATTTATAAAACACAGATTTCTGGACAACCAATATGAGATACGTCAAAATAGGTTATGACATTTTTTATACCCTGTAAAATTTACTGAGTTCTTGAATAACTAATTGTAAATATGCTTGTGACAAGAATCTTGTGACTAATACCAAAGTTATTTATCTCTTGTGCCAAGGACTATTTGGTCTTTAGTCACGGGTAGTGATGTAAATGGAAATAGTTCCGTTGGATATATTTTCATGGAAATGGAAACATTGGAAATATCCGAACGTGTCTCGGTAATATTGGGAATTTTGGAAATATAAAAAAAAATCTCTCATATTTTGTAAACCTATAAGCATTAAATTTACTATAGAACAATCGTTATTTCCGATACTATTGAAGATTCTGAGGAAGTACTTGTAGACTGACAAGATGATGTTATTAAGTGTGATGCTGTTGACAGCGATGAAGATATGCCTCTTGCTCGACTAGTAAAGAGTGTAGTGTGTCAAGAATGAGATTTTTGTTGTACAAATTTGACCTTATTTCTATTTATTTGTTTGAAGAATAACTCGTGATTTGTGTTTATTATAAGACTTCTGCGTTTTCCGGTGTTTTGTTATGATTTTTACAAATAAATATTCCCTTTTTTCTTATTTTTTTAATATTTCATATATTTCATGTATTTCCATATATTTCCAATGTTTCAGGAAATATATTTTCTCCCTTTTCCGAAAATTCAGCGGCGTAGCTAGAAGTCATGGGGCCCTGGGGCAAATAATTTTTTGGGCCCTCATAAGTCAATAAGAATAAAAAATGCTAAAACAAAAATTTTTCTTTTGCCATGAGAACAAAATAAAATGTATTTTTCTTGCATTTTATCATTGTTTTACTACGTATTCTAAAGCTAGCTTTTTTAAAGCAAGTAATTTTGTAAACCTTATGAATCTAAAATATACTTACATTTACAGCGGCGGATCCAGGATGTCCGGAGGGGAGGGACCAAAAAGGCAGTAAAAACAAAATATATTGCCACCATATGTGAGCCGCTCGCGCTCCGTATGTGAAAAAAAACGCATTAAAATAAAAACTCGACAACAAACTGCCAATGCCATCCCAAAGGATCTGGGGAGCCGAAAAAAGCTGGTTTTCAGTAAAAGGTGCGTGCGCATCTTGAAAACACGAAAAAAGGACGAATCCGTGTTTGCACGCGAAGTGTGTGCAGCGCGCGAACGGCGCCGGCGCACATACTCGCGTTCGCGGAGCAGTTTGGTGTATACGTACTCTAATAAACCTACCCGTATGATCGAAAACTTCTTAAATTTTTCATTAACTTTTTGAATTTATTCCACTGTATGTACGTTTAAATAGTTTACCCTTTCAGTTGATAAAATCAGTTTCCAGATAAAAATAAAAAGGCTGAGAACTGCAGCAAAAACAGAGCGATAAAAAGTTTAGCGATTACCGAGTCCAGAAACTTGTTAACAGGGACTGATAAGCGGACATATTGTTTGGCCGCCAGCCCATCTCGTATATCGCCAGCCATTGAGATTTTCATTTTAGATCTGGCCCATGTTTTCTCAAAAGAGAGCAGTTTTAACGTTGCGTGATTTGGATCTGCCTGATGAGTTTTATTTATCAGATCTTTTAAATGCGCTGCTGCGGCGGCGTCCACTCTGGAGAAAATATGCATACCTGAAATAAAGACCCCAAAGCTCAAACGTTAATAGTAAGGTACTTGCTGCAAAGTTTTTTTTTATGAAACGAGCATTTTGACGAAAAAATATTATATTCCAATAAAAAAAAATTAAATAAAAAAAACACGCAACTGCTAAATTTACTTGTAAGTTATACCTATAATGTACGACATGCTTCAACTTTTAGTTTTGATGCCCAAAGCGCAGTTACGAAATTATACAGTTTTGTATTGTCGTGAATCAGGTTATTGGGTTACTGCGACTAGTAGTTACAAGTAAATTTAGCAGCTGGGTGTTTTCTTTATTTATTTATTTATTTTTTATTTCCAACTTTTAGTTTTAATTCTTATTCAGCCTTATAAGAAGCAATATGCATTTACAATTAATTTAGCTTTACCCAAAAAGTACGTGTAGATTTCCTACGGACGCGAACAGTGTTACCTTTCATTGAGTGAAGGTGTGGGAGGAGAGAGAGGGGGAAGTAGTAAAATGGTGTCAAAAAAAAATCTTAAAGCGTGTGCCGAAATAATTTTTGAAATCGCTCTAAATTTGTGAAAGCTATAGCTACAACTATTACTAATAAGAAGGGTGGAGAGAAGAGAGGGAGAGGAAGGGGGAAACTAGGAAAATGATGTTGGAAAAAAACTCTTAAAGCGTGTGCAGAAAGAATTTTTGAAATCGCTCTATAATTGTAAAAGGTATAGCTACAACTATTACTAATAAGGAGGGAGGGTACAAGAGAGGTAGGGAGAAACTAGTTAAATGATGTTGGAAAAAATTTGAAAAAAGTTGGAGAGGACTTTGGAAATTGCTTTATATTTGTGAAAGTTATAGCTATAACTATTACTAATAAGGATGGCGGGATGGAGAGATGGTGAGGCGGGGGGGGGGGACTAGTAAAATGGTGTTGGAAAAAATCTGAAAGCGTATGCAAAAGGAGTTTTTGAAATCGCTCTATATTTGATAAAATTATGCGAACATGGTTTTTGAATAGGGTGGGGGAATGACAGGAGGGGAGATGGGTGGGAGCAGGGAGGACTACAAAGTAACTACAGCAAATTAGAGGACATTTGCCATGAGTAATCAAAGGAATTTCAATAAAATCGCCTGAAATTTAGTTAATTGGTATGCCTTAAAGCCTACATCATGTGACAAAATAGCGTCTGAAGACCGCCATGTTGATTCCTGTTTAAAAAAATATAGCCTATAGCACCTTCGGGATCAGTAGCAATTTAATGACACCTTTTTTTGTCAAAATCGGTTCGGCCGTTTAGCTTCTAGCGTGACACAAACCTATTTACTTACAACAATCGAAAAACATTCCTTTCGCCGTGCTGCAGTTGGGTAAAAATAGAGTAACATGTTAAACTCTTAATTAAGAAATATTTAGTTAAAGATACTAGGCGACTACAAGTCTGTTGCTCCATTTCTGATCGAGACATTAATAAGGCCCAAAAATGCAAAAAATAAGATAAAAACAAAGCAGAATCACGTTTTTTTTTTAAATAATAATTTTTACTATCACATAAAACGCAAATAATAAAGCTTTACTTATGGGCCTCCTTTCTGACATAGACAATAATAGATAGATAGATAGATTTTATATTACCATATTAATAATACAAATACAATTTATATAGATATGATGCGTCAATAATCACTATTTGCTAGAAGAAAAAAAGGAACAAAATATACTATATAACATAATGTTTTACATAGTTGTCACAAAGTAGATAGTTATTAAATTAATTTATAAATTTCGAGTTTTAAAAAAAAAAGCATATTGTTTTTAACTACTTAACAATACATACAAGAATGAAAGAACAACAAATAACTATTGAATTTCACAAACAATCAATTTAAAACAAAAATAAAATAAAATAAAGAAAAGTTTTAAGAGGTAGGTTTTAAGTAAGATATTGTATTAAGTACACAAAAGTTCTGATTACAAAATGACTAGATTAAACATTGCCTAGTTTAAAAAATCCTCGAATTTATATGGTTCGATTTCACAAATTAAATCAAAAACAAGTCCTTTTAAAAACTTTAAAGCTTTCAATTTCTTTAACTTTATCTGGAAGCTTATTATAAAACTTAATGGCCCCATATTCAGGTCCCTTTTCTGTTGATTTCAACCTATGTACAGGATAATAAAAAAAAATTCGGTCACAGTTTCGTGTGTAATGATTGTGACTTGGCATAAGGGACTCAAATCGCGAAAAATGTAGACATTCGTAAACATAAACTCCCGGGACTGTCAGATACCGGTTCCGTCTAAAAGTGCCTCTACAACTTTCATTATACTTTAACGAATACATAATGCGGATGATCTTTTGATCACAAAGTACGTATTAAACTCATTTGCAAGTTGCGACATATTAGGGACCTATTGCAATAAAGCCAGGCACAAATTGTGCCGGGCACTATATTGACAGGTTCGCATTAAAAACTGACAGTTGATCTTTCAAAATTGACATACCAAAGTCGAATTTAGAAATCCAGTCGTTTATTTTCCATTAATAGTGGCGTCACTATTAATTCCGGCTCTTATAATACACAATGGCCTAATTTTGAAAGAAGACTGCCTCTGTGCTACTCTGGTAGTATATTACATTAGGTTGTGGGCCCAGAGCTACGTAAGGCAGACGAATATAGGGTTGTTGGTCCTTCATATTCCAGTGAGTTTGCGACCTCGAGCGATGTTTGTTTGCGCCGCCATATCGCACCCTCAGAACGAAAGTGACACAACTCGAAATTTTAAGATGTTCACTTTTTAAAATAAGATTATGCAGTTTGTCACTCACTACCGATGCACATTCGAAGTTAGTCAAAACTCAAATTACAAATAATAAAAAAATATATTTAAAGTTTTAAATTACCACAGCTTCCTATATAATAATAAGCGCAAAAGTGCGTTTTCGTTCTGATGCTACGATATTTTCTAAAATGTCCTAAAAAGCTGTAATTTTAAGAGAAAAAAGGTTAGTTATTTTTTGTAGAGCTTTAATTTCCATTGATGTGCCTTTTAGGTTCCTAGAGGATAAAAAATAGTCTAGAAAACATTGGTGCAAAATCGTAGGTCGGCCGAACCGAACCGAACCGTCATATATATAAGAAATATTAAAACTGCAAGTGATTAATAGTTTTTATAAAAGTGCACTATAATCCAAATAAAATAAAATTAGTTAAAAAAAATTGGTTAAAAAATAAAACAGTTGTGAATTTTCTAAAATTCTTCTGTCTTTCATTTTTGAGCCGCCATATTTTATTTGGCATGAGTTTGACAGATGTGCAATAAGTGGAATTGTGTTCCCAAAGGTAAGGGCTTTCAACCACTGGAGTCCACTTTGCAATAACACAAAAATTGCAAAAAGGCGTCTAATCGAATAGAGTATAAATTTTGTGGTGTGACACGGTCGGTAATATTCTCTATTTTTTTGCCACATATCATCATATGTGACATAATATATATGCTTCCCGAATAGGCCAACAGGCCAACACTCACACATGAGGCCTCATCAAAAAGGCGTGAATCAAAGATTATATATTATAATATTTATATTATAATATATGAGGTTCTGCAGAGATAGAGAGAATATTCTCTAATAATTCCCAATTTTGACGCTATTCTGGCGATTATGTTTTTTATCTTTTTTAGCAAGTAAGTAAAAGCATTATTCTGAGTAACTGCATCAATATTCGTGCGACGGCGCCGAACTGTCCTAGATCTCTTGAAATGACTAAAAATAAAAAAAGAACACTAAAATAACTTTCTAAGAACAAACCTAAAAAATATTAAAAAATACAAGAGTTTAATAAAAAAATATTTTGCTTTGCAGCTTGTGATACTTGAAGGCTATGGATAAAAGTGCGCTTAGTCAGCAGTTTTGAGCACTTAAGTTTAAAATGAAACGTGAAGGACGTAAACGACTACTTCAAAATGCAACGGAAAACCAAATTACTTTTTGTGCCGGTTTTAATTGCAATGATGCAATGAGAAAGATAAAAATAAAATTATTTTCATTTGTGTACAGGGTGTCCCAAATTCGATGTTTTCAACAAATTTAAATTTATCTGACTCCTTTAGTTTTTCAGATATTTCACAAAAGTGTTAAAAACGTTAATTAATTCATTTTGTCCTGAGCATGCCTCGACTGAACTCAATAAAAGTGATTTTTTCTATAATTAATATAGTAGTACTCTAATATCTTACGCTATTAACTGTATTCAAGTTTTTTGGTATTTATCTATCTATCTATTTAGTCTTCTGCAATCCATCTTTGGAGATTCACCAAATATTTCCCACTCTTCTCTGTCTGGCGCCGTGTTCATTCATCTAGTTCCCGCTTATTTCTTCAAATCATCCGCGCATCTCATTTTTTTTACCTACTTTTTTTATTTTCCCAAGGTCTCAAATTTACAATACATTTGTTCCATCGATCGTCTTTCTGTCTGATATTATCAGGAATGTAAATTACCCTTGAATGTGCCACTGTACCAAACCAGCTTGGAAAAACGAAAAGCGGAAAACATGGTTTTGCAATGGTAAACAATTGGTTGCCGCCTACCTACATAGCAGGTGGTTGATGCGTTAAAAACTACTGAAAAGTGAATAGTGGGAGTTGTTATAATTAAGGGGATACATCAAGTAGAGAGAGGGATTTCCCTTCAAAGTGATTGGCTATGGAAAAACTGTAAGATAAGAAAATGTCATTTTAACTCTGTTTTTGTTTAGATTTCCTTGTTTAGCTCATTAGCTAGAATGTAAAATAAACTTTTGGTTTCTCCAAGCTCTTTAAAGAGGGGATAATGGATTTATTAGGTCCAACCTACCGTTAAAAAAAAAGCAAACTTTGATGAGACAAGCAGACATTCTAAGTTTTGTTGAACTTTAACTAAAACCTCTAAAATAATTAGTCAGTAAAGAAACATAAAATTTATCTATTTGAAGAACATTTTGCAGTTCGTTATTTTCGTAATTTTAAGTTTTTATTTTAATATTTTGGGTCTTGTTTGCTTTATAGGTCATAAGAAAAGCCTTGCAATAATTTGTAAATTACAACAAAGTTTTAGTTTGTATTCACTAAAATTTGTAACGTTTTTTAAATCTGTTTTATATTTATTTTATACACTTTATCTAATACGGTTCGATTTAAAACAAAATTATACCTGACAATATTATAATCGGCAAGTTTTCATTATAATCTTGTTACTTGTCCTCTGACATCTCTTACTTTTGTTTTATTTCTTCTCCATTCAATCCTTTTTCTATCTGTTACCCTTACACGTAACATTTGACTTTCTGTTGATCTTTGGGCTTTGTAACCGTATTCATGTTTGATTTTGTAAGTGTCCAGGTCAGCGATACAGGAAGGATACATTGCTTATACACTTTCGTTTTGAACTACTGAGGATATTTTTTTATTTGTTAATATGTAGCTTAATTTACCGAATGCTGTCCAGGCCAATCTTACTCGTCTTTTGATTCCAGCTGTTTGGGTTTCTTGTTTTGTTTAATAATTTCTCCCAGGTATATATTCCTCTGTGTTTGTTATGATTTTAGTTTTAGTGTGGTTTATATTTAAGCCTATATTTTTAGCTGCTCTATCCAGTTCTTCCAGCATTTTTATCAGTTTTTCTTTCTTGTCTGTTATTAAGGCTATTTCATCAGCATATCTCAGGTGGTTCAAGTATAAAACATCTTCTAGGGCCTGGTTAAATAGTTTTGGGGGATTATTATATATATATATATATATATATATATATATATATATATATATATATATATAAAGGACTAATATTGAAAGATCTTACAACGTGCAAGTGTCAAAATACTGCCTGGCTCAATAAGAGTCTGGTATTGCAATAAGTCCCTATTCCCTGTACGGTTTTTCAACCTTAAGACAGTTTTCCACCAAACGGACAGTCGAGTTTGTAATTTGTTTGTGTTTTCTAGTTTCCGACAAACAAAAACAAATCGAAGGCAAACCCAAAACTCTTCTTTCCATCAAGAAGGCTATGTTTTGTTTGAGTTTTGTTTTTGTTTTCGGTCCTTTTCCACTGGTAGTCGCTGGTCAGAATCCTATCCTCCCGTCGGGGCCCTGTTGTTGCTGAACATGGGCCACTTAGAGCCTGGAGCTACTGTGGGCCTGGATATACGGCTGGAAAAGTTTTTGTTAGTATTTATTAGGTGTTTTCCTGTTCTTGTCAGAGAATAACATTATTTGGTAAGTAGGGCCCCTTCTTTAATCAAAATTAAGAAGATAATATTACTGAATACATTACTAAGATGATTACTTAAATTTATATTTAATAATTGATTGTTGATTAATCTAGTAAGTAGCCTTAAGAAAACTGCCTAGATTTTGCTTAACGTTCAGTTGAACCGCAAATATTGATTTTGTAACAGTGTGAACAGTGATAACTTATACATAAATAAATATATAAATTGTTTTTCCAACACTTTCCTTTCTGGTTAAGACCAGTCGGGGAACGAGGGGGCCCCGAGGCCCTACCCCTGGGTGCGCCCATGCTTGAAAACAGTTTCTGTAGAGATATCTTAAAACCAAAACCTCTTGCTTCGTTGCAACATTATTGAGAAAAATGAGTTTTAATATATTCCGTAAACCGCATATATTGATGCAATGCACCGTTAAAAAGTTAGTTTCAAATTTTTAGCTCACACATATACTATACTATATAGTGTGAGCTATGGTGATCCTAATTTTTTCGAGAAAAAAAAAGTTGCTCCGATTTCAAAAATTTTTATATATCTTTGCGTTTCAGATGATTTTGAAACTTTTTTGTTGCGCCGTCTGTCTGTCTGTCTGTCTGTCTGTCTGTCTGTCTGTCTGTCTGTCTGTCTGTCTGTCTGTCTGTCTGTCTGTCTGTCTGTCTGTCTGTCTGTCTGTCTGTCTGTCTGTCTGTCTGTCTGTCTGTCTGTCTGTCTGTCTGTCTGTCTGTCTGTCTGTCTGTCTGTCTGTCTGTCTGTCTGTCTGTCTGTCTGTCTGTCTGTCTGTCTGTCTGTCTGTCTGTCTGTCTGTCTGTCTGTCTGTCTGTCTGTCTGTCTGTCTGTCTGTCTGTCTGTCTGTCTGTCTGTCTGTCTGTCTGTCTGTCTGTCTGTCTGTCTGTCTGTCTGTCTGTCTGTCTGTCTGTCTGTCTGTCTGTCTGTCTGTCTGTCTGTCTGTCTGTCTGTCTGTCTGTCTGTCTGTCTGTCTGTCTGTCTGTCTGTCTGTCTGTCTGTCTGTCTGTCTGTCTGTCTGTCTGTCTGTCTGTCTGTCTGTCTGTCTGTCTGTCTGTCTGTCTGTCTGTCTGTCTGTCTGTCTGTCTGTCTGTCTGTCTGTCTGTCTGTCTGTCTGTCTGTCTGTCTGTCTGTCTGTCTGTCTGTCTGTCTGTCTGTCTGTCTGTCTGTCTGTCTGTCTGTCTGTCTGTCTGTCTGTCTGTCTGTCTGTCTGTCTGTCTGTCTGTCTGTCTGTCTGTCTGTCTGTCTGTCTGTCTGTCTGTCTGTCTGTCTGTCTGTCTGTCTGTCTGTCTGTCTGTCTGTCTGTCTGTCTGTCTGTCTGTCTGTCTGTCTGTCTGTCTGTCTGTCTGTCTGTCTGTCTGTCTGTCTGTCTGTCTGTCTGTCTGTCTGTCTGTCTGTCTGTCTGTCTGTCTGTCTGTCTGTCTGTCTGTCTGTCTGTCTGTCTGTCTGTCTGTCTGTCTGTCTGTCTGTCTGTCTGTCTGTCTGTCTGTCTGTCTGTCTGTCTGTCTGTCTGTCTGTCTGTCTGTCTGTCTGTCTGTCTGTCTGTCTGTCTGTCTGTCTGTCTGTCTGTCTGTCTGTCTGTCTGTCTGTCTGTCTGTCTGTCTGTCTGTCTGTCTGTCTGTCTGTCTGTCTGTCTGTCTGTCTGTCTGTCTGTCTGTCTGTCTGTCTGTCTGTCTGTCTGTCTGTCTGTCTGTCTGTCTGTCTGTCTGTCTGTCTGTCTGTCTGTCTGTCTGTCTGTCTGTCTGTCTGTCTGTCTGTCTGTCTGTCTGTCTGTCTGTCTGTCTGTCTGTCTGTCTGTCTGTCTGTCTGTCTGTCTGTCTGTCTGTCTGTCTGTCTGTCTGTCTGTCTGTCTGTCTGTCTGTCTGTCTGTCTGTCTGTCTGTCTGTCTGTCTGTCTGTCTGTCTGTCTGTCTGTCTGTCTGTCTGTCTGTCTGTCTGTCTGTCTGTCTGTCTGTCTGTCTGTCTGTCTGTCTGTCTGTCTGTCTGTCTGTCTGTCTGTCTGTCTGTCTGTCTGTCTGTCTGTCTGTCTGTCTGTCTGTCTGTCTGTCTGTCTGTCTGTCTGTCTGTCTGTCTGTCTGTCTGTCTGTCTGTCTGTCTGTCTGTCTGTCTGTCTGTCTGTCTGTCTGTCTGTCTGTCTGTCTGTCTGTCTGTCTGTCTGTCTGTCTGTCTGTCTGTCTGTCTGTCTGTCTGTCTGTCTGTCTGTCTGTCTGTCTGTCTGTCTGTCTGTCTGTCTGTCTGTCTGTCTGTCTGTCTGTCTGTCTGTCTGTCTGTCTGTCTGTCTGTCTGTCTGTCTGTCTGTCTGTCTGTCTGTCTGTCTGTCTGTCTGTCTGTCTGTCTGTCTGTCTGTCTGTCTGTCTGTCTGTCTGTCTGTCTGTCTGTCTGTCTGTCTGTCTGTCTGTCTGTCTGTCTGTCTGTCTGTCTGTCTGTCTGTCTGTCTGTCTGTCTGTCTGTCTGTCTGTCTGTCTGTCTGTCTGTCTGTCTGTCTGTCTGTCTGTCTGTCTGTCTGTCTGTCTGTCTGTCTGTCTGTCTGTCTGTCTGTCTGTCTGTCTGTCTGTCTGTCTGTCTGTCTGTCTGTCTGTCTGTCTGTCTGTCTGTCTGTCTGTCTGTCTGTCTGTCTGTCTGTCTGTCTGTCTGTCTGTCTGTCTGTCTGTCTGTCTGTCTGTCTGTCTGTCTGTCTGTCTGTCTGTCTGTCTGTCTGTCTGTCTGTCTGTCTGTCTGTCTGTCTGTCTGTCTGTCTGTCTGTCTGTCTGTCTGTCTGTCTGTCTGTCTGTCTGTCTGTCTGTCTGTCTGTCTGTCTGTCTGTCTGTCTGTCTGTCTGTCTGTCTGTCTGTCTGTCTGTCTGTCTGTCTGTCTGTCTGTCTGTCTGTCTGTCTGTCTGTCTGTCTGTCTGTCTGTCTGTCTGTCTGTCTGTCTGTCTGTCTGTCTGTCTGTCTGTCTGTCTGTCTGTCTGTCTGTCTGTCTGTCTGTCTGTCTGTCTGTCTGTCTGTCTGTCTGTCTGTCTGTCTGTCTGTCTGTCTGTCTGTCTGTCTGTCTGTCTGTCTGTCTGTCTGTCTGTCTGTCTGTCTGTCTGTCTGTCTGTCTGTCTGTCTGTCTGTCTGTCTGTCTGTCTGTCTGTCTGTCTGTCTGTCTGTCTGTCTGTCTGTCTGTCTGTCTGTCTGTCTGTCTGTCTGTCTGTCTGTCTGTCTGTCTGTCTGTCTGTCTGTCTGTCTGTCTGTCTGTCTGTCTGTCTGTCTGTCTGTCTGTCTGTCTGTCTGTCTGTCTGTCTGTCTGTCTGTCTGTCTGTCTGTCTGTCTGTCTGTCTGTCTGTCTGTCTGTCTGTCTGTCTGTCTGTCTGTCTGTCTGTCTGTCTGTCTGTCTGTCTGTCTGTCTGTCTGTCTGTCTGTCTGTCTGTCTGTCTGTCTGTCTGTCTGTCTGTCTGTCTGTCTGTCTGTCTGTCTGTCTGTCTGTCTGTCTGTCTGTCTGTCTGTCTGTCTGTCTGTCTGTCTGTCTGTCTGTCTGTCTGTCTGTCTGTCTGTCTGTCTGTCTGTCTGTCTGTCTGTCTGTCTGTCTGTCTGTCTGTCTGTCTGTCTGTCTGTCTGTCTGTCTGTCTGTCTGTCTGTCTGTCTGTCTGTCTGTCTGTCTGTCTGTCTGTCTGTCTGTCTGTCTGTCTGTCTGTCTGTCTGTCTGTCTGTCTGTCTGTCTGTCTGTCTGTCTGTCTGTCTGTCTGTCTGTCTGTCTGTCTGTCTGTCTGTCTGTCTGTCTGTCTGTCTGTCTGTCTGTCTGTCTGTCTGTCTGTCTGTCTGTCTGTCTGTCTGTCTGTCTGTCTGTCTGTCTGTCTGTCTGTCTGTCTGTCTGTCTGTCTGTCTGTCTGTCTGTCTGTCTGTCTGTCTGTCTGTCTGTCTGTCTGTCTGTCTGTCTGTCTGTCTGTCTGTCTGTCTGTCTGTCTGTCTGTCTGTCTGTCTGTCTGTCTGTCTGTCTGTCTGTCTGTCTGTCTGTCTGTCTGTCTGTCTGTCTGTCTGTCTGTCTGTCTGTCTGTCTGTCTGTCTGTCTGTCTGTCTGTCTGTCTGTCTGTCTGTCTGTCTGTCTGTCTGTCTGTCTGTCTGTCTGTCTGTCTGTCTGTCTGTCTGTCTGTCTGTCTGTCTGTCTGTCTGTCTGTCTGTCTGTCTGTCTGTCTGTCTGTCTGTCTGTCTGTCTGTCTGTCTGTCTGTCTGTCTGTCTGTCTGTCTGTCTGTCTGTCTGTCTGTCTGTCTGTCTGTCTGTCTGTCTGTCTGTCTGTCTGTCTGTCTGTCTGTCTGTCTGTCTGTCTGTCTGTCTGTCTGTCTGTCTGTCTGTCTGTCTGTCTGTCTGTCTGTCTGTCTGTCTGTCTGTCTGTCTGTCTGTCTGTCTGTCTGTCTGTCTGTCTGTCTGTCTGTCTGTCTGTCTGTCTGTCTGTCTGTCTGTCTGTCTGTCTGTCTGTCTGTCTGTCTGTCTGTCTGTCTGTCTGTCTGTCTGTCTGTCTGTCTGTCTGTCTGTCTGTCTGTCTGTCTGTCTGTCTGTCTGTCTGTCTGTCTGTCTGTCTGTCTGTCTGTCTGTCTGTCTGTCTGTCTGTCTGTCTGTCTGTCTGTCTGTCTGTCTGTCTGTCTGTCTGTCTGTCTGTCTGTCTGTCTGTCTGTCTGTCTGTCTGTCTGTCTGTCTGTCTGTCTGTCTGTCTGTCTGTCTGTCTGTCTGTCTGTCTGTCTGTCTGTCTGTCTGTCTGTCTGTCTGTCTGTCTGTCTGTCTGTCTGTCTGTCTGTCTGTCTGTCTGTCTGTCTGTCTGTCTGTCTGTCTGTCTGTCTGTCTGTCTGTCTGTCTGTCTGTCTGTCTGTCTGTCTGTCTGTCTGTCTGTCTGTCTGTCTGTCTGTCTGTCTGTCTGTCTGTCTGTCTGTCTGTCTGTCTGTCTGTCTGTCTGTCTGTCTGTCTGTCTGTCTGTCTGTCTGTCTGTCTGTCTGTCTGTCTGTCTGTCTGTCTGTCTGTCTGTCTGTCTGTCTGTCTGTCTGTCTGTCTGTCTGTCTGTCTGTCTGTCTGTCTGTCTGTCTGTCTGTCTGTCTGTCTGTCTGTCTGTCTGTCTGTCTGTCTGTCTGTCTGTCTGTCTGTCTGTCTGTCTGTCTGTCTGTCTGTCTGTCTGTCTGTCTGTCTGTCTGTCTGTCTGTCTGTCTGTCTGTCTGTCTGTCTGTCTGTCTGTCTGTCTGTCTGTCTGTCTGTCTGTCTGTCTGTCTGTCTGTCTGTCTGTCTGTCTGTCTGTCTGTCTGTCTGTCTGTCTGTCTGTCTGTCTGTCTGTCTGTCTGTCTGTCTGTCTGTCTGTCTGTCTGTCTGTCTGTCTGTCTGTCTGTCTGTCTGTCTGTCTGTCTGTCTGTCTGTCTGTCTGTCTGTCTGTCTGTCTGTCTGTCTGTCTGTCTGTCTGTCTGTCTGTCTGTCTGTCTGTCTGTCTGTCTGTCTGTCTGTCTGTCTGTCTGTCTGTCTGTCTGTCTGTCTGTCTGTCTGTCTGTCTGTCTGTCTGTCTGTCTGTCTGTCTGTCTGTCTGTCTGTCTGTCTGTCTGTCTGTCTGTCTGTCTGTCTGTCTGTCTGTCTGTCTGTCTGTCTGTCTGTCTGTCTGTCTGTCTGTCTGTCTGTCTGTCTGTCTGTCTGTCTGTCTGTCTGTCTGTCTGTCTGTCTGTCTGTCTGTCTGTCTGTCTGTCTGTCTGTCTGTCTGTCTGTCTGTCTGTCTGTCTGTCTGTCTGTCTGTCTGTCTGTCTGTCTGTCTGTCTGTCTGTCTGTCTGTCTGTCTGTCTGTCTGTCTGTCTGTCTGTCTGTCTGTCTGTCTGTCTGTCTGTCTGTCTGTCTGTCTGTCTGTCTGTCTGTCTGTCTGTCTGTCTGTCTGTCTGTCTGTCTGTCTGTCTGTCTGTCTGTCTGTCTGTCTGTCTGTCTGTCTGTCTGTCTGTCTGTCTGTCTGTCTGTCTGTCTGTCTGTCTGTCTGTCTGTCTGTCTGTATGTATGTATGTATGTATGTATGTCTGTCTGTCTGTAACGACCAACGCGCATAACTCAAAAACCGCTTGGCCGATTTTAATGAAATTTGGTACCTAGACTGGGTCTTGGGTCGAGATGGTCCCATTTAAAAATGAACAAAATCCACCGAACACAAACCAAATAAAAGGGTGGGGGTAGATTTCAAAAATTAGAGTTTATGTGAAAATATGGTGTGTGTGATATCAAACGAAAGGTAATTGAGTCAGGAGTTAAACAAAATACATTTTAATTTATTTTAAAAAAAGGGTGGGGGTATATTTCAAAAATTAGAGTTTAAGTGAAAATATGGCGTGTGTGATATCAAACGAAAGGTAATTGAGTCCGGAGTTTAACAAAATACATTATATTTTTTTGTATTTGTATTGTATTCCGGAGTTTAACAAAATACATTATATTTTTTTGTATTTTAAGGGTGGGGGTAGATTTCAAAAATTTGAGTTTAAGTCAAAACATGGCTTGTGTGGTATCAAACAAAAGGTAATTTAGTCTGGAGTTGAATAAAATATATTTCAGTTTTTAGTTATATTAGCTCACACGTACACTATAACTATAGTACCTAGTGTGAGCTTAGGGGCCCATATATTGGCAGAGTAGTTCAATGTTGATACTGTTAAAACACTGTTGTTACCAATAATGGATTTTAACAAAAATTTAACCAGCGCTTCACAGTATTTTACACTATCTTACCAGAAAACTTCATGAAAATCGGTTGAGCGGTTTAGGATCTATTGTGGTCCGGACACAACGATACTGCTAAGATAGGTCAAACTACAAATAACACATTTTCGGCGTTATCCCAAAATTTTTACATAAAAATTACTTTATTTTTTTTAAATTTTCACCTGCGGCGCATTTAAGTTTCATATAGTCCCAAACTTCTAAAACTTACTGAAACCCGATTTTTTTTCCTAATTGCATCCACCCCCTCCCCCCATTACTGGCTATGGGGCCCTGGGCTCTGCTCTCCCGCCAGGGTCCCTACGTACCCAGTCCGGCCCTGCTTCCCAACAAACATTTAAAGTTGTAACGACGAAACCCCAACTAGAAAGAATTTCTTAAAAGTAACCGCAACGTACTCCCGCTACGTCTCAGTATAGTTGTAATTCCCTAAGTGGGGAACCAATTTCTGGTTATAACTACTTGGCCAAGTGTTTAAAGTCACTGTAGTAACAACTACACTACTACGTCGTAGCCAGGTATCTACTACGTCGTAGAGACTGTTTTTTTTTCCGTAATGGCATAAAAGTTGCGATGTAGTTCCAAATAATATAATCGTTTCTTTTTGGTAGAATTGTTACACAATATGGTGGACACAACAGTAAACACTTAGTTTTTTTGTTTGGTTATGGTTATAATATGTACTATGTTATCCAAAAGTGTGAGAATTTACGAGCAAAGGATCAAAATTCGAGTGCGACGCGAAGTTTTTTGTATAACATGCATTTTATATATTGCAAAAAACCGGTGCGCCCGTAAAATTGAGCCGTTTTCTGGTAGCTGATGGAATTTTTATGTTGTGATTTTGGAGGTTATGTTTTCATAATCGACAGTTAACTCCAACAAATGGTGCTTAAGAAGAGCATTTTTGGTAAGCTTCAACTAATTTGTTTCTAAAATAGTATAGCTCTTTAATATGAGCTCATAAAACGACAACAAAAATATTTAATTTTCTTTCTTAAATAAAAACATGGCGTCCCAAACTATATTCCCTGATAGTCGAAAGGGTTACTTGAAAGTGAGCCTAAGTTACGGCAACGTGTCACTTACGACTTTTATGTCGGCATTCCTTTTTAGTTCTAGATAACACACTCGAATTTCTACTCCTTCGTTGCAGAAACGTATTATTAACTAGCTTTTGCCACTAGAAAACGTCTACAGAGTGATAGGAACCACGCGATAAGTATAACTACTACCCTTAAGTTATTGGGGTGTCGCCACTTGTCATTTGCCGTTTCTGTCAACAACAACACCACTGCTTATAGGTTATGTACGAGCGTGAATTTGTGGTAGGTTTTAAAACAAAAACAAGATAAATCAAATTCCATTAGAACAATAAATGAAGTGCCAATAAAAAGAGTTTTTTAAAAATGTAACACAGCACAAATTTAAGTTTATTCACTTCAAACCACAACAGCACAAATTTGAAGAAAACCAAAAAGAATTATTGACCCAAGCTCAACACATAAAATGAATCACAGTGAGACACGACACGTGAGCACAAGAGGCATAGATAAACGAATTCGGTTTAGTCTGCACAAGAGGGTTACGATGGCGATAGGGTGGTGCCACAGCACAAACCACGAACGACCGTAAAGACAGTGAAAAGAACAGCAACAAGTAGCGTAAAAGATTAAGGATGGAGATTAAGCATGGACCAGGGAATTCTTAAAATCCGGGTGCGGTACTCGATACTTTGGATCAATATTTTGCATTTTGATTGTTTTGCAAAATGGTCAAGCAATGAGCTCGAAAAAATGGACTGCTCAAGGTAGTTAAAAAAATATTTGCAAAACTATTCCTAGTATTCCCATATTATAAAAGGAGCCACAAAAAGTAGGGTTAAGAATGTGTGCGACAAAGATGCGACTTCAAAAAGTCTACGTTTTCAAAGTAGAAACAGGAAGGAGAGATTACTTTAAAAGATCGACATTAAAAAAAGTCAAAGTAGTTGCGGCTTTAAAGTTGATCCACAAAGTTGTTTTGTCTACATTGTTACATCAGATGTTACTATGATGACACAAACTTTTGTGGTAAAAATTAAAGTTATAATGTAGTTGTCGGATACACTTGTTTAGGACTCCAATGAAGCTTAACTTTCTAGTGGTAATTAAGTAGGATATAAAAGTCAGGGCGACTACGAAATAACGACTAAAAAGAAAGTAAAACTTTAGCAACGTCCTATTGTGGTAGAGAAGACTATCAGAATCGACTATCAAGAAACAATCCTAAGAAGTAGTTTAGAGGGTCGTTTTTACAAAACATCTACTATTTCCTGATACTAGATAGTAGTTAGAACTAAAAAGTAACAAATTTTGGTTGGGATCACCACATTTCTACTATAAGAAAGTAGCAAAGCCTTTAGAACATGTAGCCGCTACTATAAATGTTAGTTGGGTTAGCTGTGGCTGGTGTATACTGCGGTCCTTGGAAAAAAAGTAAGTGCATAAATATTTTTTGTTCCAACAATGTATTGATAATTAAAGTATTAATATTATATAGGAGAAAACGACGCCAACACAGATATTGGGTTCGATCACTTTTATCTAGAAGAGTAAAGAGGGTACTGCACAATTGTGTGGTAGCCAGACTAGCACAACGAAATAAAAGTAGAACATACAAAAACTCAACACGACCCTTTCCACTGAACAGACGTGAGTTTCAAAACTCGTCGAAACTAGTCAAAACCTTTTGATGTTACCGCTTCCAAACGGGACCCGAAAAACAAAACTCCAACTGTCGCAACACACGCTAGTCTTAAAAAATTTGCCCAAAAGCTTTAGTTTTGTTTTATTCGACACGAGTTTATGTTTTGTTTTTGTTTTGTCCGTTTGGTGGAAAACCGGCATTAAAGGATTTAGAAATTCATTTCATTTCTTGTATTTTTGATTATGATAATTATTGGACTTTATCTGACTATAGGCAGTTTTTCGAATTTAATCATCATGGTACAATAAAAAGTATATCACAGTTTATTCTGGACAGCCAAGCAAAAGTTTAAAAAAGTCAATTCGACTTTTTTGGCGAGCGCAATGTGTCATCAACATCGTTTTCTAAAATCTAAAAAGCTATCGCCGTTAGCTTTGTAGAGACTATGAGAAGATTTTAATTGCGACATCTTGACAAACGTGGCTGAAAGGCAGAATAATGACGACATCGTGATGAAACTTTGCAAAGAGGACGCATAATGGAACAAATCCCTCTTTTGCCTGTTAGATATTTAATGGACGACAAAATCTCGCTACTTTGGCTTGTTACACACAATGCCTGTGTCCACTGTCCCCGCTTTATTATTTTTCCTTTACATCAAAGAAAACAGGATACATTTTATGTGCTTAATATTATTTAATACTTAAGTGCAGAAAATCTATTTTTACACATGCAAATGCCGTTGAAAGAACGAATCGTAGCGAGATCTGTCAAGCATTTAAGTGCGAAAAAAATAGGTATTTACAAGTGTTAAGAACAATTGGTTTTTTACGAGCAAGCGCCAGAAAAACATAAAAAAATTAAATTATTAGAAAAATACACTAAAAGACATCCACACCATTTCAGGAAACAGAACCTCTTACTTTTACGACATAGCTCAAGCGTCAGGGGATTTCTATTTGCAAAAGGTCGAACAAAAATGAAATTTGGTGGGATGGTAGACTTACATCCCCTGATAGTACATCTAAGTTTGCGACCACGGGTGTTTGCCGCTCGAGGGTGGAGGGGAGGGTGAAAACTCTGCATCGCGGCGCTGGGCGGAAAAAAGTCATATCTTTTATAATATAAGGTCAAATACAGGGTGTCCCAGAACTAATGGTACATAGTTGAACTGTAGATTCCCTGGGTCAAAATATTACGATTTAGCCATACTTACCTTAGTCCAAAAGTTCTTGCTAACCGAGATACAAGGTGTTAAACTTTATTTTTTAAATTCGATTTTCTTTAATAACTTTTTTAATAATTATTATTTTTGCAAAAACTAACCAGCGTGTAAGTTTTTTAGAAATTAGCAAGACGATTCCGTTGAAAAATTTCATGTACAATGTACAGGGTGTTCCTTAGACCACTACCATTGCATAAAAATCAGTGTATTTTTGTTGTGCCTCGGTGTATACCAGTTTTTATGTAAATTAATGGTTTTCCCATCCTTTTTATGTAAAAAAGTTGTACTGTTTTAAAGTCGCTCAGAGCAACGGTTTTTGAGATTTTTGCATTTAAAGTTTTTATTGCATGTGAGTGATAAGCCTAATTTATGTATGATACTTTTTTCAATTCTTTCTACTAATTAATAATGTTGCAAAAAAAAATCGGTTTGGTGGTTTTTGGGCATGGACAACCTAATTTTGGTAAAAAAAAAAAAATATTATGCAGGGTGTTCTCTGGGTCGGTACCGTTACTTTAAAATAGATCTAACTTTTTTGTTCCTCGGTGTATACAAGATTCTATAAAAAACATAATTTTTTAATTTTATTTAAGTAAAAAAGTTATAGCGTTTAGATGTCGCTTAGAGGAACGGTTTTCAAGATATTTAAATTAGAAGATTTTTGATTAAATTCTTACCTACTTCATACATATTAGCTATAATCAATACTTTTTTATAGCATTCTAAGATTGAATATTTTCTTAAGAAATATTAAGTTAAAAAATATACAGGGTGGTTCTTGAATTATCATAAGTGTGTTATCATTGTTCGTTATTGCAACTGTGTAGGGCTTTATTTTTAATGAGAAACAAAAACCTCTTCGTATTAGTTTTTTTTTAATGGTAAGTACGTATGCTTTATTAATGCAAGTATTTTTTTTATTGTTTTGAAAAAAAAATTTAATTATCAATAAAATTAATATTTTATTATTTATTTAAAAAAATATAAAATTTCTTAAGCATGGCGCTCTCAGCAACTAAGTTAAAATTTTTAAATTGACAAATAGTAAATCAAACTTAAAACTGTTTATTATTGTAGGCTAGATAAATACCCGAGAAAAACTATTTCAAAAAATTCAAAATGCTGGAGAGGTGTTCAGAAATGCAAATCTTTATTTTAAAATCAGACGTTCGTATAATAAGCGAATAAACAAATGTATTCAGGTTAACGGTGGCCATTTTGAACATTTATTGTAGATTTTTTTTGTTTTTCTATCTAAAAATTTGTTGTTGCAATAAAATATGTACAATTGGTTTTTATTTTTTTTGTTGTTAATAATTATTTAATAATTAAAATAATATTCTGTTTAAAAACCTGCTGAAGTATACACCGAGGCACAAAAAAATACACTGATAATTTTAATGCAATGGTAATGGTCCAAAGAACACCCTGTACATTGTACATAAAATTTTACAACGGAATCATCTTGCAAATTTCAGAAAAACCTACATGCTGGTTAGTTTTTGCAAAAATATTAATTAGTAGAATGAATTGAAGAAAGTATCATACAATATATCATATAAATTAGGCATATCACTCACATACAATAAAAATTTTAAATGCAAAAATTTCAAAAACCGTTGCTCTGAGCGACTTTAAAACAGTATAACTTTTTTACATAAAAAGGATGGGAAAACCATTATTTTATATAAAAACTGGTATACACCGAGGCACAAAAAAAGTCACTGATTTCAATGCAATGCTAGTGATCCAGGGAACACCCTGTACACTGTACATTAAAATTTTCAACGGAATCGTCTTGCCAATTTCAAAAAAAATTACACGCTGGTCATTTTTTGCAAAAATATTAATTAGTAAAAAAGTTATCAAAGAAAAATAAATTGAAAAAATAAAGTTTAACACCCTGTATCTCGGTTAGTACGAACTTTTGGACTAAGGTAAGTGTGGCTAAATCGTAATATTTTGACCCAGGGAATCTACAGTTTAACTATGTACCATTAGTTCTGGGACACCCTGTATAATGAATGTAGCATCAGTTTACTTAGAAAACCTTATTCTTATAGAAAAAAAAAATATACCAGAATTTTTTGGTAGCTATATTTGTTTTAATCCGCGATTAAACTCTAATTTTGTTAAAATTTGCAAACCACCCCCCAACTTTGGCGCGCCGTAAAGCAAAAACTATTGGTCATAGCGAAAAAATGTATAAAACCAAAGTTGTGCGCAATTTTGTTGTCTACATATTTTATTTAAACTTTTTTTTATAGCACCTACTCCAACGGTGCTATTTTCCTCCAAGCGCCGCGATGCAGAGTTTTCACCCCCTCCCCCCCACCCCTCGAGCGGCAGCCCCTCGAGGTCGCAAACTTAGATGTACTACCAGAGGATCTATATGTCTACCATCCCATCAAATTTTACCTCTGTTCGACCTTTTGCAAATAGAACCCCATATTTTGTACCTGACGCTTGGGCTAACATAACATTCAAGGCGTTTCATAGGAAATATTATGAACAGAAATTTCAAATCTATACAAGTTGTTCAACATTTGAGATAACTGTGCCGAAATTGTTATTTATTTAACAAGTGCGAAAAATGGTACTTTTCTGCCTGCGACGTTCGGTCAAGCCGTCAAGGGCGGAATAATAACTTTACACATGTGTTAGGCACAACATTTTTCCTACGAGCCTCTAATGGTTGCTGATTTATTCGAAAATACAGTGCAGACACAAATAGACCCCACCCTCTTCTAACTTTTGATCACAAAATGATATTGATTTCTGGTAAAAAGTCTTTTTAATGGGATGTTTCTTGAGAATATTTGAGCAAAGTGACATTCATGACAAAATAACCTCTTGTATGCCTCCTTCGAAAGGTACTTTAATTGTCTATACAGAACAGTTTAATATTTTAAAATTGGTTTATTTTCATAGGAGATATCGTTATTTTTGTTGAAGGTCGACTCTGAAAAAAGTAACTTTTATCAAACAATTTTTTTTTAAATTATTGTTTTTAAAATAAATTGATTTTTTATGCTTCTTACTAATGACAAAACCTAAAACTAAGTTTCAAAATTTTAATTGGAAAGCGTGATGTGTAATAACTATTCTAAAATATTTTTTTTAAATGGCTTTATAAAAATTTAGTAAACATACTTTGTTTTAAACTGCATAGTAACTGTCACGTTTTCCTATTTAAATTTTTTTACATATTTTTAGGTTCTGACATAACATAGATGTACTACCAGAGGATCTATATGTCTACCATCCCATCAAATTTTACCTCTGTTCGACCTTTTGCAAATAGAACCCCATATTTTGTACCTGACGCTTGGGCTAACATAACATTCAAGGCGTTTCATAGGAAATATTATGAACATAAATTTCAAATCTATACAAGTTGTTCAACATTTGAGATAACTGTGCCGAAATTGTTATTTATTTAACAAGTGCGAAAAATGGTACTTTTCTGCCTGCGACGTTCGGTCAAGCCGTCAAGGGCGGAATAATAACTTTACACATGTGTTAGGCACAACATTTTTCCTACGAGCCTCTAATGGTTGCTGATTTATTAGAAAATACAGTGCAGACACAAATAGACCCCACCCTCTTCTAACTTTTGATCACAAAATGATATTGATTTCTGGTAAAAAGTCTTTTTAATGAGATGTTTCTTGAGAATATTTGAGCAAAGTGACATTCATGTCAAAATAACCTCTTGTATGCCTCCTTCGAAAGGTACTTTAATTGTCTATACAGAACAGTTTAATATTTTAAAATTGGTTTATTTTCATAGGAGATATCGTTATTTTTGTTGAAGGTCGACTCTGAAAAAAGTAACTTTTATCAAACAATTTTTTTTCAAATTATTGTTTTTAAAATAAATTGATTTTTTATGCTTCTTACTAATGACAAAACCTAAAACTAAGTTTCAAAATTTTAATTGGAAAGCGTGATGTGTAATAACTATTCTAAAATGTTTTTTTTTAAATGGCTTTATAAAAATTTAGTAAACATACTTTGTTTTAAACTGCATAGTAACTGTCACGTTTTCCTATTTAAATTTTTTAACATATTTTTAGGTTCTGACATAACTTAAAAGTATAAAAATTTAATTTATAATAAAATAGATCAATTTAAATTATTTCTTTCTGATTGATAAAAAATTTACTTTTTTTAGTCGACCGCGAAGAAAAAAATAAACTTTTAAAATTTAAAACCGATTTTAAAAATTTTAAATGTGTTGCATAGAAAATCAAAATACCTTTTGAAAGAGGTGTTACATGCTCCCCTTTCCAATTTAAAAATTTTGAGGTTATGTCAAATTTTTGACATTAGGTTAGTTTGACAAAACTTTCACTTGGCTCAAAAATCCTCAAAAAAAGACCCACTAAAAAGACTTTTTAGTTCTATTTAGGCCCGCACTGTATACAAAAAGAGGAGGCACTAAATACATTGTTTACGAGGATGCGGCAGATGTGCTGAATTGGAGTTATCTTCATGGCTATCCCTTCCTGATATTTAAAAAACAATAGGGGTCGTCGGTTTTGTCTTTTGTGCTATAAAATAGAATAATAGAAACAGAATGCCGATATTTTGGCGGTCAGTCACCGTCAATATTTAAAAATTTGTGGTAGTGATTATGGTGAATTATGGTTTCCGTACGTGTGTTAGTAAACACAAAGTGGCAAACAAATTAACTTTGCTTTAAAATCGGGTTTCCATAAAACAAATGGTATAAACCGAACCCGGTGACATAATTTTTTTAATCTGATTAGAGTTGCCCAGTCAAGTAGGTTGCCTACAGAAATTGCCCACTCATGTAAACTTACCCGAACGACTGTAGCGGCGTCATCGTCATCGTCAACCCGGTGATACAGATTTTTTAATTTGATTACAGTTGGCCAGTCAGGTTCAATGACCTTTCAAGACCAACCTGTTAGCGTAGTCATATTAGATGAAAAAACCCTAAAACTTGGAAATAAATAACATAAATTTAAGAAAAAAACTATTTTGTTCCCACACTGTAGTTAACTTGTTTTAAAATTTTAATACTTTATAACATTAAGCTTGATCTCCACTTCTACAAAACACCATGTCCTTAAATTTAGTTTTTGTTTCTTAAAAGTTAAACAACTTTAAGTAAGGCTTATGCCGATAGTCAATAATATCCGGACCGCCAATGGGGCATGCAAAAAAATATTTTTATACAATTAAGCACAGAAACAACTTTAAAATATGCGCAAATGGGCACACTTTTATTATATTTGAAATTCCAGTCAAACCGCTGTTGATAGCAAAAATAGTGTTTCACTAAACTTTAATGGGACAAAGGAGTTTAAATAAAATAAATGTAACCTGAGGGTGATTTTTTAAGGGTTTAAAATTATAAACATGAGTACATAAAGTTTCACCGAATAGTCGTTGTATCCTGATTTTTTCCTAAATATATATGTATACTAAAAACATTAGTTTGTAGGATATCTACAAAAAATAATTTATCCATGTACATATAGCCTGGTTTTTGACAGCCCTGGCGAAAAATCTTGACATAAAAAACTGAAAATTGCATATTAATATGAGTATTTGATCACAAGTTATTTAAGTACCTCTGTTTAAAATTTTCAACCAATAATAAACAACCCTGTTGATTGTCATTGCCTTTATGTTCCATTTATTTTTTCTAAACCCCTTTGTCACATTTAAGTTTAGTCAAACACTATTTTTTCTAAAAGTTTATAAAAAGTACTTTAGTGTATGATAAGCTGGAATTTCAAATAAAATAAAAGTGTGCGTATTTGCGCGTATTTTAACATTGTTTCTGACCAGCTGTAAATATTTTTAATATTACGCTTTTTGGTGTCGTACAGTTCCTAACTATATAAAAATTAAATTTTCAAAATCCCAATGGTCTTCCGGGTAGTATTAACTACTTTGCTAACCTTTTCTGAAAGGTGTTTAACTTTAAAAAAACAAAAACTACATTCTAGTAAATGGTGTTTGAAACAAGTGGGGATCAAGCTTAATATTGTAATGAATTAACAATTTAAAACAAGTTATCTACAGAGTGGGAAAATATTAAATAAAAAAAAAATATTTTTTGAAAATATATTTTTTAAAATGTTAGGGTATAGACCGGATGATTCTGCGTATTTTTCCACTTTTGACTTTTTCTGAAAAAGTTATTAGTTTTCGAGAGAATCACAAAAAACTGATTTTTAGAACATTTGGGGCCTTATATCTAGCGAAGCTCAGGGAGGATATTGGCGAAGAATATGTGGGGATGTGTCCCAGATGCTAAGGGATAATTATGCAAAAATCCAGCTTGCACCTATTTTTTTCCAGGTAAATTCCTAATATGACTGGACTATGTGTAAAAGTATAAGTATAAAGTATAAGTAAGTTGTTGACAGAATACTCTAGACGCCAAAAAGCTGAAAATCGCATGTGAGGCCGCCATTAGTTTTGTTTTGTGAAAAAAAAGGGTTCTTTCAAGAATCTCGTCAACTCGTTTGTGTCACATATCTACAGAGTGGCTCAAAAAATACATAATAAAAATACAGGAAAAATAACTTTATTATTATTAAATATAAAGAAGGAAAACTGAAAATACATGGTCAAAATTAACTTCGGTTTAACTATTTTAGATTGATGTTTGCATAATGGGTCATAACAGGACCGTACCCAAAAAAAAATTTGGGGGTAATAAGAACTAAGAAGATTTTTTAAATTGTGCTGACGCTATCAACCAAAAAAGTCTGTACAACATTTTGTCGATTTTGCATTGAGTCACTTGTGTTCCTTTATCCATATTATTGTTAATCCTGGAGTAAAATACAGAAACGGAGTATAACGGATCTAAGACCCAAGTAACATTTCTTTATTTATAGCAGAAGCTAAAAGGTTCAGTGGCCCTTTCCTTAAAACCATTAGTTTCAATGTTTGGTCGCTAGCACGTTCCCACTACCCTTAGATACCTGTTATACCTCCTAAATGGGACTCCCCAAATGGTGGTGGCAACCTATGTATTAAACTCACTATAAAACGATAAAAAATAAACTCCTGCTTCGCCCTCTAGCCACCAGTATACTGAATCTCTTTCTCTCACTACATAATCGCAATAAAATAAATTTTAATATTTTTTTTATTTTTTTTTAATAATTATTTTTAAGACAGTTTCCCAAATATTTTGATTTTATTTTTATTATTAGGTAATACTGACTAAGGTACTATGTATATACCGGTTTAATTTCCTATAAATTAAGTGTAATGTGATTTTTATTTTATTATGTTTTAATTTACATATATTTTAAATTGTCATGTTATAAATTTCTTTGAAAGATACTTTAGTAACGTAGTATAGACTATTCTTTTTGACTAGCTGAGTTAGCTTTGAAAGGCTAAAATTGAACTATTTTTACATTTTAGGTGTATATATTTATGACGATACCATGTATCTATACAGTTATCCATTTAATGAAGGTAAATGTATGAATTTGTTGGTAATAATAAACTATCTATCTATCTATCTATCTATAGAGCCTTTTAGAGCCTAAAGCTATTTTGCCAGGTTCTAAAAGCAACTTAGAAACGTCCTCTATCCTGTTATAAAACTAGATTTGGTAATTTGGTATCCTGGTGATTCTGTTGAATACCATAATACCTTTAGAGTAAAGAATTTTTCCTATAAAAGCTTTAGCGATATTTTAGATTCACAATGGATATATAAAAG
Organism: Aspidapion aeneum; assembly: GCA_963576565.1. Classification (NCBI taxonomy): domain Eukaryota; kingdom Metazoa; phylum Arthropoda; class Insecta; order Coleoptera; family Brentidae; genus Aspidapion; species Aspidapion aeneum. Next base: position 67,228,955 of record OY755039.1, on the reverse strand, counting down.
AATTTAGATCACAACATTACCAAAAGTGTCAGAGTCCCAAAATTATTTTATCATATATAGGTACATTTGGTTTGGTTTGGTTTGGATTGGTTTGGGGGTGTTTCCTAATTCAATATCAATATTTATGGGGGTAATTTTTGGGCCCATTTTAAGAAAAATTCATATAAACATATGTCCTAAACGTCTTACCTTTTGAGATACAGGGTGGTAAATTTTTCAAAAATAAATCATTTATTATTAATATCTACAATACCACTTCACATATTTCAATGAAATTTGTCATACATATACTATGAATCAAGAGCCATTTTTTAATGTATCACTTTTTTTTTAATTACCATCAGTAGCGTTCGTACGTAATTTGACCTGCCTTTTGATGAGACATTGATGGCACGCCACTGATTTTTCCTGAAATAAAAATTATTTTTGAAATCCCCAATCATTTCTCACCAAAGTTGATCGCATGATTTTTTTCAATCCGATGCACGGTTTTTACTTAAAAAAATAAAAAACCGTTTCTCTGCATGATCATAACAATATCGTTAATATGACAATATCATCATGCACCCTGTATCTCAAAAGGTAAGACGTTTGGGCCGTATGTTCATATGAAGTTTTTTTCTTAAAATGGGCCAAAAAATCACCCGCATAAATATTGACATTTAATTAGGAACCACCCTGTATATTATATATATTTTTTATGAGGAGTTTGTCGTTTTGTTGATCATCAAATTACTCATTATATCGTATCTGAAAAGCTGTCAAAACAAGCGGCCAGCTCAAAAATGCTTTTTGATCATTTTTTGATTAAAAAAAATAACAAATATATACAATAAAAATAAATTTATTCACATCATTCACCATTAAAAAAAGTCTGTTTGGTTTACATAAATCAAAATTAAAGTAAAATTAATATTCAAAAACACTGCTAAAACGACTAGATAAATATTTTCTCTTTACAATATTTTTTAAAGAATTTTGTATACGCCATTACTCTTTCATAGTGGTGACTTGGTTTTATTTGTTACTGTATCGCAGCAAGGATTTTTACTTGCCCTTATGAAACCAATAAAGAATAACATCAACATAACCTAACTTAAATTTTTTGTATTTGTTTTTTAAAGTGTTGTGTTTAATTCAAAACTTTTAAATGTTTTTTATCGTGCAAACAATCGAGAGAGCCAGTGCAATGATATCCATTGCGCCTGCAGGTTGGGCGGAGGGCAACCTCTTATATTGGCGATCTAAACAGGCTTTTTCTAGGCCTGGGTGTCCTAGCCAGGAGGACGGAAACTCAACAATGATTAATTATGGCCACCTATTTACAAAATATTTAATATGCAAGTATGGGTAACTATAAAAATAAAGGAATTAAGTTTACCTTTAAGCCTCCCTTTAAAACCTTTTTAAAATGCCTAAAAGTTAAGACAAGAACCAAAAGTGTAAAGTTTATATTTACCGCTCTTAAGAACCCTAAGAAAACTAGGTTCAATACTATTATTCCACTGGTAACTATAAAAACAAACGGATATAAAGTAACCTTTTAGCCCTATTATAAAACACTTTTGTTATGACCTAAAGTAATGAAAAAACTAAATGACTAAAGTTTATATTTATTTATTTGTAAAAACTTTAAGGGTTTTATAGGACCATCTTTATAAATCAGAAATCAATAGAACCAAAAGTATCTAAAAGGAACAGAAGGAATATCAGTTTTATTATATTCCCTTTATAAATCACTTTTTGGTTGTCTAACACCTCTTTAGGTAATTGGCAATATAAGTTACCTTTATGTAGCCAAATTGATCCTAAAAGCCATAACAGCACCCTCTAAGTAACCTCGGAACCAAATTAATAAAACCTTAAGTAATAATAATGTTACTTGCACACATAGCACAAATCAAAACAACGTTAAAAACGCACACTTTTTTAAGTTTAATAGGTCGCATTTTAACGTTATTTTTAAAACCATGTTATTTTGGTGTAATTTTAACGTGGTTTTAAAAATAACGTTAAAAAGCGACCTTGTTTACGCCGTCCCTTTTCTTTACAGGAGGCGCCGGATTAAGTGGTAGCTTTATAGCTCCTTAACAAAGAAGCTATCACGCACTCGGCCATAGGGTTCACGATTTTTGACTATAAGCCTCTACCTTGTTTACGCCGTCCCTTTTGTTTACAAGAGGCGCCGGATTAAGTGGTAGCTTTATAACTCGTGAACAAAGAAGCTATCATGCACTCGGCCATAGGGTACACGATTTTTGACTGTGAGCCTCTTAACTATAGTGTCCTTTTCCACTGGTAGTTGAACTGACGAATATTTTTATTGTTTAAAAATGTCTTTGTGTCAAGCTTAACAAATATTTTCCATTGCACTTGCAAAATTGTTACTAGTGAAAGAAAAGGACAAAATTCAAATATGGAAACTTATTTCAAAAAATTTTTATTTTAAAACTAGACATACAAAATGGTAAAACTTGTACTTATGATAGATATGACCAGTGATATTATTTAGGCAAAAAATAGTAAAAAGTAACCTATTCGTTTTTAAGACAAATCAAATAACGTAAATGGTCATGCTCAAAAAAAAATTCAATAGACCTTCTAGTCAAATTATAGCGTACTTATAGGGTCTCAAGGGAAAATCTTGCACGGGACACCTGGCCTACTTTCCTACCAGAGTCATTTTTTCTCTGCTAGGAGAAGCGTGTCGGATTCTTACCGACTAAGGCCCGGTTTATCAATGGAGGGATACCCCTCGAGTTAGAGATAGTCCTGGGTTAAAGTTGTAAAAGATGTCAGTGGCGGCTCGTGACAGTAAAGTTTGTGAGTTCTGCCGATAGGGTATAAAAAATGCTATTTTTTTACAGTCTCCAGATCACGTGTCTATTATAAAAAGTAAAAAATTGCCAAGTTTGATTTGGCAAAAATTACAATGCCTAGGAAAAAATAGCGTTTTTACAAAAGATTTAATTCACATTCACTACCTTAGCATAATATGTACTCACCAATGTTTTGCCTGCACGTATTTTCTAGACATCTGAGAACTCGTACACAATTATACAAAAACAACCAACAAACACGACCATAAACTCCCGCTCATGCGTTTGGCCTCTTCTAAATAAATAAATGCGCCCGCAAACACGCAACGCTGAGCCCGCCCGCCCGGAATTGTAGTGGAACTGCAAGTTTTGCAGCTCTATTTTTGCATAGATTTCGCTATCTAAACCCTTGAGCAAGTGCGGTGCGGGGCGAAGGAAGGGGTTCCTAGCCGAGCAGAGATCTCGTTTGCCGCCCAGCTACGTTGTGTTGCAATTTAGCAGCGCAACAATGCCAATAACTTCATTTGACCGACTGTGAAATGCGGCCTTCGGCGACGGCGCGCGGCGTCATCTCAACACACGTACGCGATTCGGAGGCCTACTATACCAACACCGGACCGAAAATATACTGCTATTCCAATAATTTAAGAAATAAAATAATTATATTAGAAAAAATAGCAGCGGCTGAAAAATAGTCAAATAATGAGAAAATTTTGGGGGTTCTGCAGCTCTGCAGCCCTTATGCACTAGTCGCCCCTGAAAGATGTTCATCCATCTAAGGTTAACTGCAAACTCGAAGGTTTTTCGTAGGCTAACTTGACCCGCGCTCGGACGGCTAAATATAAATAAATTTAGCTCTGGGTTAACCACAAAATTTCGACTTATTTTAAAGTGTTTTTTTTTCGTTGTTTTTCTCAAAAGCATAACATTTAAATTTTTTACTTCAATTTTATAAGTGTTAAATAGGATGCACCGAAATTTTTAGAACACCAGCGGCGAGACTTTATATGGTGTGAGGCTGAGATGATGGAATTTCCCGCAGACATTTTTGCAATGGGAGCAGTCTACCAAGCAAGCCTATAATAAATTTTCGTTTTTCTATGAGCAAGATAATGTTTAATAGAAAAGCACTCCATGAATAACCTAATAAATATACCACCCGCCAACAGAGCTATGGACCCACTGGCGGTCGCAATGGAAGGGCTGCAAGAGTGCGCCCATTAACATATGAATCATTTTCAATATGTGTACCAGTTTTATTATAATACTAATGTATGTATTTAGTTTTAAAACTTTTTATATTTATTTAAAAATACAAAATAAAAAGTAAATGTATTTCAAACACTGAGTTTTTTAAATTTTTATTTGGCGGCCCCTGAAAAATGACTATCAAGTTCTTTTTTATACAACAGTATTTTAGGAATCAGAAATAATCAACAATCAATGTATAGAGTAAAGGTAACGAGAGCACTTTTATAATTAAAAATAATATGCTACAGAATAAATAATATATAAGATCAAGGTCTTGAAACAACTTCTTGTTAGCCAGGAAACCTCTTGCTCTGCACAGGTTGTTTGTAAATCAAACATTCCGGGATAACAGTTTGATCTGCCAGAAACTAGTACCATTATTTCATTTAATATTTCTTTATTAAAATGCCCAAGTTTAGAGACGTTTCTTTGTTTCCTTGTAAAGACATGACCTGTAACAAAAATAACATAGGTGTAGTAGTTTAAAAATAAACTGCAGTATTATGATCTAATACGGACATTATCCATTTGCTTTTAACTCATTTTATCTCTTAAATTATGCAATGTATAAATCTAGCTTTAATAGGTGTACCTATAGATGCATTTTTATTTTATACTATAAATAGTACAAGAACAACAGAAACAATTTACAAATTTGGAGCTACATGTTTTTTTTATGTAGCTAAACTATTTTCGTCATACCTATGTAGTAAATACTTACTGGCTAGAGTACAATAACTGAAGAAGGTGAATAAGTTTTTTCCAAATCATTTTTTTTTAACAAGACACCCAAAACCAAAAAAATTTAAACATATGATTGTTATCACAAAATGTCAAAAATACCATAGACTATTAAATAAGAAGGGAAAACTTAGATATTCGATTGTTATCAGCATTGCCAACCTGCGAGTTTTAGAGCTCTTGGTTAAAATGGCGTAAATAAACATTTTTTTTCTTTAACTCGAGGATTACCCCAAGGTTAGATTTGGCCCAGGGCTAGCTAACACAACGAGATACCCCTCCATTGATAAACCGGCCCTTAACCCCCTCGAGTGTGACCCGAGACTTACCCACTAAGTTACTATAAGCAAAAAGAAAACTATACAGGGTATTTTAAATTTCAATAAAATAAATGAAGTGTTAAATTCCTTAAGTAATTTCAAGACAAAACTTTCATATAAACATAGGACCACGAACGCTTTATTTCCGAGATACAACGTGTTAAAGTTTATTTATTATTTATTTTTTTAGTTTTTTGTTTATAGCTCATGCAATTTTTCAGATATTGGGCACAAATTTGGCACTTATATTTAGCTATAGACACTAAGCTATTAGACATGTGAAATAATAGTACACACCTACGGGGCGATACTTTTTCGAGGGTCATGTCGCTTTTCCCCCCGGATTTTTTGTAGTTGTAAGCCACTGGTAGATTTTAAGACAAGAAATAAAATCCTTGTTTTATTTGCAAACTTTTTTGTTTTTAGCAATTTTTTTGCAATTTTACCCGTGAAATCGCTGTTATACCAAAGGCTGCTATCATAAAATAAAAAAATGCTCCAGCGTGGTATGGCGAGAGAAAACTATACAGGGTATTTTAAATTTCAATAAAATAAATGAAGTGTTAAATTCCTTAAGTAATTTCAAGACAAAACTTTCATATAAACATAGGACCACGAACGCTTTATTTCCGAGATACAACGTGTTAAAGTTTATTTATTATTTATTTTTTTAGTTTTTTGTTTATAGCTCATGCAATTTTTCAGATATTGGGCACAAATTTGGCACTTATATTTAGCTATAGACACTAAGCTATTAGACATGTGAAATAATAGTACACACCTACGGGGCGATACTTTTTCGCGGGTCATGTCGCTTTTCCCCCCGAATTTTTTGTAGTTGTAAGCCACTGGTAGATTTTAAGACAAGAAATAAAATCCTTGTTTTATTTGCAAACTTTTTTGTTTTTAGCAATTTTTTTGCAATTTTACCCGTGAAATCGCTGTTATACCAAAGGCTGCTATCATAAAATAAAAAAATGCTCCAGCGTGGTATGGCGAGTATATTAAAATAAACAAATTAGTTAAAACTTCTTTGGCATGTCTAGTAATGTAGTGCCTGCAAGTAAATACACATGCAAAATTTGAGCTAAATATCTCGAAAACTAAGCGTTTGCAGACCTATTTTTATATGCACTTTTTGTCTTGAAATCACTCAAGAAATATAACATAAAAATTATGTTATTGACTTTTGAAACACCCTCTATTTTAAATATCTTTCAATCGTTGTTGATTCATTTTTAGTTTTTCAATTTTAGAATAGCGTCAAAGAAAAATTCTAAAAAATTATCATCTTCAACTACACCGCGTATAAAAACTCTCATAATATCGGAAGTGACAGCCACTTGGGAAATATAAATCAACCCCTGTCAACACAACTTTCTCTAACTAACATACTAAAATTTTATTAAATTTGGGTGAGGTCCATGGTTTCATGTATTTCGTGCGGGGTTCTTTAAAAGCAAAATTGTTATAGTTATTTAAACAACAAGGTTTGAAAACGACTCTTTGCACACGATCGAGACAGTTTGGTAGACCGAGCCGAAGGCGAGGTCTACAAGTCGAGGGAGTGTGCAAAGAGGTTTTCAAACGAGTTTTTTACAATATAACAAAAAAATAACTTTTTATACCAAACTGTCTCGATCGTGTGCAAGGAGTCGTTTTCAAACCTTGTTGTTTAAATAACTATTAGAGTAAGCTTGATTTTGACTTTTTTGTTATTATGTATACCTTTCTCTAAACCGTATCCCCTTGCACTCTAATCCGTTTTAAGTTTTGTTGCAAAGAAACCAGTTTCTCAAACAGTCTCAATTTAATTCGTTTTCCTGGCACAAAGTAGTGGAAAAACGCCATGGAAATTGCCTTTCGGTGGAGATTTATCTTTCTCTAAGACCCTACAAAACACCAAAATATGACGTATTGTAAGCTTGTTATTTTAAGTCAAACTTTTTTCAAGTCAAAAACATTTTAGTTCAACAATTAAGTTTAACTACCGACTTATTTATAAGCGTTACTCAAGTAGTTGTTAAAATTATTATTTGAGATTTTTAAGAAAAAATATTTATGCCACAAGACGAACAAAACAAAATAGTACAGTATATAACATTATTTTTGAGATAACTTTGGACTGTGTCAGTTATCATCAAGAAAACAGCTGTCCAAGAGTGCACAGGTCCGACAAGAGGAAAAATAAAGATAAGGGATTATTCACAAATTAGACTTATATACGTAATAGGGTATTTTGAAAGTATGTGGTGCTTCTTTAAATGATTAAAAAAAAAGCTCTTACTTAGAAACATGGGCATAGTGCATTATGGCTTTTAGTTTTAAGGGTGTCACAGTAAAAAGAAACAATCTTGATACCTAATAGTTTAGTCAACTTCGTTAAAGTTTGACAGTGCTTTTGTAGTGTCAAGAGGAGAATTCGGCACTACTTAGATTAAAATAATTAAGTTTAGTGACGTGCCGAAACACATCATAACCAATATTTTTTAGAAAAAAACTGTGCGTTATTTTTTTAAAACTACAAGCACAAATGAGTCTTTTGGACTTTTTTTGTACCTTGATTTCTTTTAGAGATAAACACAACTACCAAGGTAATAAAAAGGATTGTCAGCCATGTAAAATTAGCTGTCGATTATTTTTTTAGGCTTCATTAGTAAAAAATTTTATCAGCGACCTTAAACATCTCAAAGTTCCGTATTTGGTGCATATCGGTTTATCAATGGGAAAGCCGGTAATTTTGGGTCTGCTATTTTGAATTTTTCCAAGTTTGATTTAAAAATTATAATCAGCGACCAAAAACACCCCAAAGTTTTGAATTCGATATTCATCGGTTAATAAGAAAATCCGCCATTTTGGATCTGTAATTTTTGGTTTTTTAGGTTTAAGTTAAAAATGATAATAAGCGACCTTAAACGCTATAAAGTATTTGATACATATCGGCTTATAAATAGGAAAGTTCGCCATATTGGGTTCGCCATTTTGATTTTTGTAAATTTGAGTTATAAATCATATTCAGCGATCTTGAACACCCCCAAGTTCCGTACTTGATACATATCGGTTTAAAAATGGAAAAGTCCGCCATTTTGGGTCCGCCACTTTGGGTCCGCCATTTTGATTTTGTTTCTGTTTGAGTCAAAAAACTTAATCAGCGACATAAAACACAATAAATGTCCAAATTTTATATAAAAATAGTAGTAGTAGTTTCTGTCGCCCCAAAGTAATGAAAACATGTTGACTAAGTCATTGGACTTTTTAAGGTCTTTTCTTAGGTAAGATACTAATTTTGAAGCAAGATTCCTTAAACTTTGTCTTTTCAATATGTAAACTTGTCGTTCTCCGTTTTAAGATTTTGTTCCTATTTCAAAACTGAAACCTTAGGGAAATTTTTTATATAAAGCAAATAGTTAAACCAATACGCTTAATAAACATTAAAATCCCCATGGTAACAGTTGTCATGGTTTTTGAGATATTAAGATTTTTGTTAACTCAAAGATATGCTTTTTTATCTAGCTACATTATCTATTTAAAATCTATTATGATATACAACTGTACTGCACTATAAATCCACAATTGAAAATTCTAAAAACTTTTAAGAAATTAAGGTTTTGTTCACGTCAATAAAACATGATTGTTTATAGAAAAATCTCAAATAAACAAAAGAGCAAAAGAAATAAATACGGAACTGTCTTCATTCACCAACTTGGATTAGAGACCCTGTAAACTCCATATCATGATTTTTGAGACAACTTTTTGACAGTTATCAGCTGTTTACCATAACAAATAGCATAGGCCAACAAAAAACATTTTGTGGTTATGTTATTTTCTTGCCAAGTTCATTGGCGTTTCACAAAAATAATTTAAATTGTCAGCGGTGAGTGGCATCAATCATCATGCTGTTGATAGCCCTGCATCATGCAACCAGGGCTATCAAAACGGACGGGCCACGATCCTCCACTTTGTTGACGTGCCATCCGGGGCTGATTTTTTTTGATGGTCACGTTACGACACAGCTGATTGTCTTTAAAATATTGAAGTTGGAATGACGGTTCATGAATATTTGATTTTTTTTTAAATAAAACCATTTTTGAGATTGTTTTGACTTTATTCTGGCAGAACAATTTTTTTTAAATGTATAGTAATCCTTAATTTTTCATAGGCGCTTCATTAGCTCACACAAAAATTAAATTTTAAGCAGAAGCGAATGTGACAATCACAGATGACAAAGTCAAATACATGTCAAATATAACAGTTGGCATGTGGTACATGGCGGGTAATTTGAATTCAAAGTAAGGAATGCTAAATCTTGAAGATTTTAACCTTTTAATCATGTTGCGTCCTTACAAAACTTTGGTGGAATATTGGGATGGTGTCTGAGAATATTTCACTGCAATTTTGCGGAAATCTGTAGTGCCATTTTGAAAATATCATAAAAAAACGTCTGACTTTCCATAAGACCCAATGTAAAATTCAGCCCCGGGAGAACAGCTGATTTTTTCAGGGTCGTGGCCTCTATTTTTGTGTTGGCCTTGATGCAACATATAAACAAACACCTTTGTCCGCACTCCCTGTATGAGTTTAGTTAAAAATCGTTTATTTTTATTTTCCGACGCTTATGAATTGACAAGGACAGAAGGTGCGTCTCTCTCTAAACATCGCTAGAGTATAGAAGACCGACATTTTCATCCTTTTATTGTGACTTAAATAAATTTCACTTTGAAGAGTTTGTCGCATCTCTTTATCTTTAAAATATGTCATAAATACAGGGTCCCTAATTTGGATTAATCCCAAACTTTATAGATATAGCACCGGTTCAACTCACTGCCCTAATCCATCTCTTTTTTTACATGCACTGGCTGCTCGCATGCTATCATCATGCTATCGATTGGATTAGTTCACTGGATAAGTTTAGTTTTATGAAACGATTATATACGTTTATCTCAAATACTTTATAGTATAAATACATGTTCAAAGAATCGAAAAGTGAAGCCCTCATAGTTGGCTTTGGAAACAGTGGCAAATTTAAATTCGTGGACGTGAATTTTCAACTGCGTATGCGTGTGTCTTTTCATGTAGACACAGAGCTGCCGTGTGGATGGAGGCCATCTTTGTTGCCTATTTACATTTTGCGGTGTTTTGCGTTTGTCGTGTAAAATTATGTTTTTTTTTCTGTGAAAAATGGGAAATAATTCACGTTAAACATATGCGGTTTGTATAACTACTTGTATTTTTCTTTATAATTTCTTAATAAAGTTTATAAATGCCATTAAACACTCTTTATGGTGTCCGCAAAAATCTGCAAAAATAGTTTTGCTAAAACTACAATTTTAATCCACAATTTGATAAATTTTCATCCAATCAACTAGTTTTTAGAGAAAAAAAATAGACATAACCCTAAACTTTTGACAATTGCCAAATAATGTAGTGACGTATTGGAGTATGTTTCAAAACCATCAAAACTAATGCATGCGCAGTAATCGAAATCATGTCTACCCGAAAAAGGAACATTAAGAATTAAATAGGGGTCCTGGCTTCAAGTATCGCGTGTGAGAATGCATGGGTATGCCCCATATTTACTCTTTAACGTATTTGGTTTATCTCTATTAGCGGATTGAAACTGTATATTACATTGACTTTCTTTATGAAGCTATTCAGGAAGAACGATTGTACAAACTTGTAAAAACGGTTTACCTCGTGAACTTCCTTCAAATTTAAAAAAGAACGATTGTCTCCTAACCAAAGCAAGCAATTTTTTGATCATTGCCTTGTTATGCTATAGTGTTAAAAAAGTTATCTCAAAAATAATGTTATAAAGTGTAGGAAAGGTTGGCTCTGTCACCGTATCCCCATTATTATAATATCGAATTGATTTGGGAAAAAAATTAAACACTGATTCGCCACTATGGTCGGGCAGTCAAATTGGAAATATTCAATTTTTGGGTGATTTTGATATAACTTGGCATGCTGTTTAAGGACTCTCTGCGAAGTTAGGAAACAACAGTGATTTGCTCGGCGTCGCATTATAGGTAGCGTCGCGACGCCCTAAAGGTGAAGATTGATAGTAACCTACTTTTTGTCAAATATCTCAAAAACGGTAATTTGTAGAACAATTTCGTTTTCAGTTTTATGCAGTTAGTAGATGTATCTATCTACCGCTCTATAACAATCTCAACAAATATTCTGAGTTTTTTCATTAAAAATTTTAGAAGTGAAATTTTCACCAAAATTTAAATTTGTAACTTTTAAAATTTTTGGATTATTTGCTTCCCTCGAACACAGTTTAGTGGTGATTTTGATCTCGTATAATAATTATTGTATTTTTTGAGTTAGCCTATCACAGTGTGCTTAATTTTATATTCTATCTTTACACGGAACCGCGCAAAAAAATACCAAAATAAGCAATATCGCGTGTTGTAAAAAAAAATTTAAAATTGCTTTTAAGATTAAATAATTTTTTTTAAGTACTGCTACAAATTTTTGGATTCTTTTTTCTTGTCTATTAAAACTTAACAAAATGATTTAAACAATTTTTGCAGTAAATGTAAAATAGACCGGGTGTCTAATAAAAAAATTCAAACTTAAGTAATGCTATGTAAAAAAAACATTGGATTTAGGGCTCAATTTGACATCTTTTCATTTGCGGCCTCGGATTTCTGTATTTTCTGGGTGATTTTGATCTTCCAAAGGAATTAGTTATATTAAGAAACAAGCTTTCAAAAACTGTATAATTTTACAAAAATCGTGCCGGAGTTCGGTATACCAAACATACTTAAAAATAGCACTTTTTAAAAAATTGTCGAAATTCCCAAAAATACAACATTTACCTTAAATAACGTTTTACAAATGACAATTTTATAATGTTTAAAATCATACAGTCATACCAAATTTAAAGAGAACCTTAATTCTCGAAAACGGAACCAAAATTTTATATTTAGGAGGGGTGCCGACTACAAAAACTTTAATTATTTGCTGTCAAAATATTAATATGTTTTATGTCTTAAAATGCTTTGAATTTATATAGAACCTTAGAACCTACAATACATTTAAATAACTGAAGCCCATAACAGGACCCGCCCTAAATATTTAGGCGCCCTGGGCGAAACAGTAAATTGGCGCGCCTATACTCATACTTCTAAATACATCTAACCCGGTTTATTACTGTCCGTTTTCTGCGGCTTTTGGGGTTTGCAAGTACCTACAAATGTTTTCTATTTAGCTCAAGATCAGCGTGTACCTATATTTATTGTACTATATTAGTTCTAGGGTAAAAATATTATAATAAGACAATTTTAGGAATGCTTTATACAGGCAGTAATTTTAAGGCTTTATTTGTAAAATGTTGGCATACTTCCCATAATACATGTAATAGTGAATTGAAAATTAAGCATCGCGGAGGCGTCATCATGTTTCCTCCCTATTTGTTGGTCATCTGAGTTACTACTGATATACTTCTCGACCTTTAGGAAATCCTACTCTATGCAAAACCACCTCTAGAGTATTATTTCAAGTATCTCATAGTTATATGGCTCCAAGTAATTAGACATCTGATGGCTTGGAATAAATGTGTCAAAAACAATGCAACACATTGTGTCATTATCTTTTTGGTGCGTTCGTAGAGAAGAAAATTAGAATCTTTTAATAAAATTTCGCAACAAATTTTATTTAGGTTTCTTGGTAAGTTGCATTTTTTTTATAAAATTACCGGTATTTCAAAAATATCTCTTGCGGAGTTTATTATTTCAAAAATATCTAAGTAAATAAGTATTTCTTTTCTATTTCGGTAATTATAAATTTTTGTTTTTTCAAACTATAGAATGAATTTTTATTTCAAACTATGAAATAAATTACATTAGTTTGCTGTTCGTATCCCTGGATCATAATGAAAGGTATTTCGTGGGTTATGGGATAAGGCAAAGAAAAAACTCCTAGTATTCTTTGGGACGTTTCGTCTATAATCTAGACTTTTTCAACCCTAGAATAGAACACATGAAATAAAAACTATGATCAAAAACCAAACCCCCACTTAAATATATAACCTTAAATTATAAAATTAAGGGTATTAAATCACAGTAAAAAAAGTTTTTTTTACTTACGTCAGAATTTTTTTAGAGTTTTGCGATAAGACAACTGTCGCAAGACAACACACTCGTCCTCTCAACAAACATTATGTTCACATATATATATATTATTATTTTTTTTTATATTTATATTAAACAACAACCAATTATATTACCTAAAATATTTTAAAAATGTAAAATTTTCTTCCTAGTTTTATTCAATTTGTTTACAGTTTTATAATTATTTTTTTGTAAGGTTATGTGGTCACAACGTATAAGATTGGTTCGTTGTTAGTAGGTGATTCAAACATAAATAGTATAACCATTCATAACCTGTTTATGTTTGAATGGTGAACGCATCCAATAATGTGCGAATCACCTACTCACAACGAACAAATCTTATATGTTGTGACCACATAACCTTAAAAAAAATAATTATAAAACTGTAAACAAATTGAATAAAACTAGGAAGAAAATTTTACATTTTTAAAATATTTTAAGTAATATAATCGGTTGTTGTTTAATATAAATATAAAAAATAATAATAATAATATATATATGTGAACATAATGTTTGTTGAGAGGACGAGTGTGTTGTCTTGCGACAGTTGTCTTATGGCAAAACTCTAAAAAAATTCTGACGTAAGTAAAAAAAAACTTTTTTTACTGTGATTTAATATCCTTAATTTTATAATTTAAGGTTATATATTTAAATGGGGGTTTGGTTTTTGATCATAGTTTTTATTTCATGTGTTCTATTCTAGGGTTGAAAAAGTCTAGATTATAGACAAAACGTCCCAAAGAATAGTAGGAGTTTTTTCTTTGCCTTATCCCATAAACCACGAAATACCTTTCGTTAAATTACATGTTTTTATAATTATTAGGTTCAGGTCCGGGGCTCGAGTATTGGCCGCCTTTTTTGATGCCTCTCCTGATCATAGAATTCTTTATATATTTATATATATTTATATATACCGGTTGCCCCAAAAAACCAATCACTATTATTAATTATAACTTTTTAACTATATCATCGATTTTAATAGGGTGAATTGCACTTTGCAAGTGGTGTTATTAATTTTTTAATAAATTTTTCGTTTTATTGCACGCATTTGGCTGCCCTCATATAACAACACCTTAGGTGACTGCGTCGTTGATGGCCTTACCCCCAGACAAAATAGTTTTTTGGGTTATAATAATTATCATATTTTACTTATGTATATATGGTAAAAATACACTTTCTTCGGAAATTGGCAAACAATCTATGAGCCTAAAAATTTGGGATGGATTTCTTGTTTGCTTTTTAATTCTGCTTGCATTTCTTTGCTTATGAATTCCTTTTTAATGAACTGCTTTTAATGAACAAAAAAGCATCATGGTTAACATCGATAGGGGGTGAAAATTACTCGCAACTAAAAATAGCGATCCTTCATGAAGAGACAAATATTATTTAGTCGGTCATCTTTGATTGAAAACTTGACGAAAGTTGCTATGCTGGCGCTCAAAGAGCAATCGATTCTCACTATGATACTTTTCATTTAATTGAAATCAGTTTAGTTTTAATGAATTTGTGAGGAAATGCAGACAGAATTAGGCAATCGTATAGTTTGTGAAACATCTTTGCTCTATCAATGGTTAAAATAAAAATTAATATTTTCGAAATTGCTAGGCCAATTTTAATGATTTAAGTTTTGTTCTGTGCGGCGGATAAAGAGCTTTTTAACGAATTAAAAAAAAACGAATAGTTTTTCGAAACATAAGAATAAAAACCTTTTTGAAAGGTTAAGTTTGATTCTGACCGCTATCTTGGATTTTAAGAAGGTGATAAATTTCGATAGGGACCTTTAAAGCGCAATTAATGTTTGCCTTGATACTTTTCATTTGAGGAAAATCGGTTTAGTAATAATTAATTTATTAGGAAATGAATGGAGACAGAATTGAAATTTGTGCAATAAAGGTTAAAACAAAAATTAATTTTTTTGGAACAATCCAACTGATTTTAGTAATGCGTACCTCGTCCGTTCGTGGCAGAAATAGGATTTTTTTATAAATTAAAAAAACTAAAAAAAGATCTGGAACATAAAAAATAACAAGCAAATTTAAAGGGTTTAGCATGATTTTGTGCGTCATCTTGTAATTTCAAGATTGCGGAAAAATTTATTTTTCTTAAAATCCTGATTCATTTCCTGCAAACATCAGCTTCTTTTAATAAAATCGGTAGCGTTGTTCAAGAGTTATAACAAAAAAAAATTTCCGTTTTTTTCCGTTTTTTTTTTGCTTCACCCGATATTTTAATAAACTGGATGATACTATGTGGTCAGCACCCCCACTAATAAAAAAAAATAAATGCTTTATATAATGGAAGTATAAAAATTTCTATAGTTAAGTTCAAGTCATAGATCTACAGCAAGTTAATAACAGTAATGACTTGTTTTTATGGGATTTCATAGATTCTCTAAAAATAGCTATTTTTGGGGGCAAATGGCATGAAATCTTCAATATGGTTTTTAGAGATTTACACAAATTTTGAAAGCTTGTTCCTTGTAAAAGTAAATTCTTTTGGACGAACAAAATCACCCGGGAAATATAGAAATCCCATGGACATGAATGAAGAGGTGCCAAAATTGACTCAAAATTCAAGGATTTTTAAAGTATCATTTTTTGTGTTTGGATTAAATTCCCAAACTCCCTGGCTAAGTTTTTTGAACTGCAATGTATTTTTTAAAATTGCCTTTAAATTCTAAATCATAATAATAAAAACTTAAGAAAAAAATAGTTCAAAATAAAGTGTAGTAAAAAAATGTTTTTGTTATGAACGAAATCCATGGATTTTATAAAAAATCTGACTTGACCAAATTCAAAAATTTTTTGCATCATTTCCTGCGAGTGAAGAATCTAAGTTATAATATATTCTTATAGGCAGACTCAAGAGGAACCTTAGTTTGCAACCAAACCCAAAATCACCCCTAAAACCACTTAACTGCTTCAGATAAACCAAAATTAAGGAAAAATACAAAAATGTAAATTTTGATAAAAACTAAATTTAACAATTTTTATTTAATAGAACTTAATCACGCTTCTAACGTGTAATACCTTGTTGGAAGGGCACACTCATTGTCTATCTAAAATGAAATTAGAGCTGTCCTATCTAATGTAGTTATTAAGTTATTTCAGAAAATCTGGATTAATGTCACGTCACATTTGAAAGCGTCGCGACGCCGCATATATTACGTCGCCGGAAAAAAAAATATGATTTTTGTAAATGACTTCATAAGTTTATTTATCGTACCAGTTTATATCAAAATCACCACAACTTCGGAAATTCTGCCCAACCACTAAGGTTGCCAGATTTGCAACAAGGAAAAGCGACGCACTTTGGGTCCTTTTTATGATCTAGGGGGATTCAATAAAAACAATGAGAGAAATATATTTTTATTTTGTTTATAGATTAGAAACAGCTTTATTACTTTATATATAGTATTTTTTAGAAATATAGTAGAGCAATTTTTATACACAGGGTGTTTCATTAAGTCTGTACAATGGCTAACTATTTATTTAAGTAAAGGAAACATATTGGTTATTCTTAAAAAATAAACTTTGTTCCTATTATGTTTTATTATTAGATAAAATAAAAAATATTTCTTTATACAAGGTATTTCTTTAAGTTTGCACCATTGCTAACCTTTGCTTTTAATAAAGAAAACTAAAAAAAATTAACTATATAACCTAAACCTTAGAAAATTGGGGGTTTAATGTTCGAAGACCTAAACCCATTTTATTTTATTATTAAGTAAACACAAATATAATTTCTTTACACAGGGTGCTTCATTATATCTGCACCGTTGCTTACTTATGATTTAAATAAAGAAAACATACTTATACAGGGTGTTTTATTAAGTCTGCACTATTGCTAACTTTTTTGTTATTGGATTTACTAGATTAGGTTAAATTAGCAAACTAAGAGGACTAACATGAAAAAGCAAACAAAAACGTGGTATTTATTAATTTCTTAACTCAAAGCTACGATTTCGTTGTAAAGTTTGTTTTTGTATTTTTTTATCTATATGTTTGCAACGAAAATAGGGTGAGGGGGGGAAGTGAATCTGATGGCGTGTCTCTCAACGTTTTTTTATAAATAAGCATAGTGCAAAATTTCAAACTGGTAACCGGAAGTTAAATATTTGTTAAACTAAATCCACGGCCTAATAGGCTAAAAAAGACAAAAGTTTTTTTAAGTGTTTTTTAGAAAAAAAAACTATGGTCATTACTTTTATAATTATTTGACAACCATATACGACCATATTATAAGAGCTGATATTGAACTACCTTTACCTTACTATATAAAATACTCTGCCAATATATGGGCCCCTAAGCTCACACTAGGTACTATAGTTATAGTGTACGTGCGAGATAATAAAACTAAAACCTGAAACATGTCTTATTCAACTCGAGACTAAATTACCTTTTAATTGATACCACACAAGCCATGTTTTGACTTAAACTCAAATTTTTGAAATCTACCCCCACCCCTAAAAAAATTAAAAACAAAAATGTATTTTGTTTAACTCCGGACTCAATTACCTTTCGTTTGATATCACACACGCCTTATTTTCACGTAAACTCTAATTTTTGAAATCTACCCCCACCCTTTTTGAAGAAAAAAAAACTAAAATGTATTTTGTTTAACTCCATACTCAATTACCTTTCGTTTGATATCACACACGCCATATTTTCACAAAAACTCTAATTTTTGAAATCTTCCCCCACCCTTTTATTTGGCTTGTGTTCGGTGGATTTTGTTCATTTTTAAATGGGACCATCTCGACCCAAGACCCAGCCTAGGTACCGAATTTCATTAAAATCGGCCAAGCGGTTTTTGAGTTATGCGCGTTGGTCGTTACAGACAGACATACAGACAGACAGACAGACATACAGACAGACAAACAGACAGACAGACAGACAGACAGACGGCGCGACAAAAAAGTTTCAAAATCATCTGAAACGCAAAGATATATAAAAATTTTTGAAATCGGAGCAACTTTTTTTTTCTCGAAAAAATTAGGATCACCATAGCTCACACTACTATAGTATAGTATATGTGTGAGCTAAAATTTACTATGCATACGTTACTTTAATTATTAGACTTCACCACTGCATCGCAAACTGTAAAAAGATTTAATAATCTGAAAGGGCAAAATAGTAAAAGTACGTACAAAAAGGGGTATAAATATTTTTTTCGGACTTCGCTTATCTTTTTCTTGATTTCAATTTTTTTTCTAAAGTTTTTATGACAAATTAGTATTTTTCAGGTATTTGACCATTAAAGTACAGTATTATTTTCTTAAATTTATTTTAAAAAAAATTCAATAAATCCCCCTAGATTAACACATGGAATTAATGTGCGATGGCGGCGCGGCGGACAGTTAGATCAATCACTCAATTGACCAGGGTTAGGTCGATAACACCGGTTTTGACCTCCTGAGAAGAGGACAGAAGAGCTGAGGCAACAATGATAAATTACGTAACGCTAAAATGCAGGATTTTTTACTCCTGTCCCCAACTCTCTCCTACATAACACAAGGCTTAACCCCCCTCTCCCCTTGAGCGTTACGTAATTTGATTGGTTAAAAATTATTTTCGAAAATAATAATAATAATTTTTCAAAAATTGTTTTATTAATGAATATACCAAAAAGCTGCGTTTGAAACAACAGGTTGACAATGCTGATAACAATCGACCATCTAAATTTTAAATTTGAAGGAAGTTCACGAGGTATAAAGTCTTAACAAAAAAGTTTCACGGGCGTCCCCGTAGCTACCTTTACCTCTGAGGTCTTGCCCGTGAAACATCTAAATTTTCCCTTCTTATTTAATAGTCTGTGGTATTCTTGGCATTTTGTAATTATAATCATTGTGTTTTTTTTGTATTGTGGGTTTTAGGTGTTTTGTTAAAAAGTGATTTGGAAAAAAACTTATTCACTTTCTTCAGTTATTGTACTGTAGCCAGCAGTGGCGGCTGGTGACTTTATAAATGGGGGGGGGGCAGAAATTTATATTGCATGAAAAATGAGATAAAAAAAACTTACCTAAACAATTTTATTTTAGCATTTTACAGACAAGCAGCTACTTGGTGTAGTTTGTAGTTTATTTGTTTATGGATAAATTCCATTCGCATTCATTCTTCATGCGCAAAAAACTCAACGACAAGTTCATAAAAATTGTCCTTAGCCAACAATTTTCTTTCAATTGAACACATAGCTAAGGCGTTCAATCTACTTTCACACATTGTAAAATTTTTAATACGCTTCAATGTTAAAAAGGAGCGTTTACATTCAACTGTTGTTATAGGCATTGTCAGAGAACATAATATGTTCTCTGCCTATAGGCACTATTCAATTGGCACCTAATCTCAGTCTTGCCTAGTATAGAAAATGCTATGTGGTTATTTAAATGTAGCACTTACTTTGTGTCTTTCTAACTTTTCACTAAGTGCTTGATATCACACATGCCCTGCCACCCACGCAGGATAACTTCGGATAGTTCATAATAAGACAAATAAAGCAAAAAAAAACATTTCTTTTTTCACAACCACACAACCAGTTTTCTGCATCATATTATTTTTTTATTATTTTTCTATTAGATATAAGTTTTTTTGCAACACCCCTCTGCATGGCTCTGCTACAGAATGGCGCCTTACAGAATGACGCTGCTACAAAACAGTGCTGCTACAAAATAGAGCCTTAGAAAATAGCGCTGCTACAAAATCGCGCGCATCAAAATGGCGCTGCCTCAAAATAGCGCTGCTACAAAATAGCGCCTTTCAAAATAGCGCTGCTACAAAATGGCGTCTTATGACTTGCCACTTCCGTTAACCTATCATATTCAAAAACCAAACCGAACCGAACCGGCATCCTAGAGGTTGTAAAACCAAACCGAACTAAACCGATACTTCGATTCGGTTCAGTTCGGTTCGGTTTTGTTTCACACCCGCTAGGATCCCATAAAAGAAGTCAGAAAAGTTTTTTTTTGGATAAAATATGTTAGAAAGAGACCGTTTAGCCAAACAGTTGCTGTTTTTAATGATGTTGTTTTGAACTTTGCTGTTTTTATTAGATGCCGCAGCGCGTTTTTAATATGCGGTATTTTGGAGCAGCGCTATTTTGTAAGGCGCTATTTTGATGCGCGCTATATTGTACCAGCGCTATTTTGAAGGAAGTAGCTCTATTTTGTGGCAGAGCTATTTTGTAGCAGCGCTATTTTGTAAGGCGCTATTCTATAGAAGCTCTAATTTGTAAGGCGCTATTTTGATGCACACTATTTTGTAACAGTGTGATGAACCAAAATTATAAGGGTTTCAAACAGGCAGCACACAAACCTTATTTAACCGAAAAAGAAAAATCATAAATTGTTTTAAAAGCAAGCAATAAGAAATCAAATTTCTAGAATAAAAATAAAAATAAAAAAACTTTTTATCAACAAAGCAAATTGTCGAACTTATTTAAAAGAAAAATAAAACTAACATTTGACCATGCACTAAATATACACATCGTTGTAGAATGGCAATCACTTTAAGTATTATTCATTAATAAGGAACAAGTCACTATTTATCTGGCACACACTTTGGATTACCGACGATTCGATCGACACGCAAGCAAGTGTAAAACTAAAATTTAATAAACCAAATAGGTGCTCAAATTTCGCATTACACCTGTGAACTAAATAGATCTAAGATGTTTTTAAAAAACAAAATAATGATTCATTTTAAATTAGTAAAGTAGGCTACCACTTAGTCAGCACCGGAATTTCGCCGAAATATTAAATAATTTTTAATTATTGACCTCTTTTCTTGGAGCCAAAGCACAAAACAGGTGGCTGATTTAATGTTTTTCTCGAAATTAAAAATATTAAAAAATAACAAATTAATTGAGCACACTTCTAGATAAATAGGTTAAATTTGTCACCAGATTAATATTTATTACCTTGTTATTCAAATTTGCCTAAATAGTTTTGAACAAGTGCCTTAAAAAAGAACAAATTTTTAGTATAAAAAGACGAGTCGCGATTATTAAACATTAGTCTTAAAAACGCAGTGAAACAATTAACATGAAGAAGAAAAAGAAAAGTATTAAAAACGCTGTGAAAATATTAACATAAAAAGATGAGTATCAAAACCGCAGTTAAATTGTTAAATAAAAAACTCCTAGTTAGTGAAGTAATCTAGTAAAAAGTTAAAAATCAGTATTTACAAGATGCAGGTTGTAGAACTGCATAAAAGCTATTAGTAGTGAATGTATAAATCATAAAAGAAACGAGACATTTTTTAGAGAGCAAGAAAATTGGTGCTGAAAGGTAAAATAGTGCCTTAGATAAAAGAAACAGTAACTCTGGCTACTGGATATTATTTGGTGAGGTAATTTTTTATAGGAACTTGTAAAACCTAGACTCTAATACCAGTGTTTGAACAATTATGTGCTAGACCCTAATTAAAAACTTTATTGTGGTTAGACTCTAGGAAAAATTGTGTTTAAATGTTTAAAATTATTACTCTATGTTATTATTGACATTGCTTTGTTATTGCGAATTTTGAACTAAAATTTTGAAATGAAAATTTAGGTTTTAGAATTTAAAGTGCCTTTTAATATCAGCTCTCGTCAAAGCTAAGTACTCTAGGACGCCTACCTCAAAATAAATTTAATTTAACCGCAGATAGGCAAAAGATGAATTTCTCGGCTCGACTTACCCAGGCTAAATGCGGGCTTTACAACAGCGCTATATTGTAGCAGCGCTATTTTGAAGCAGCGCCATTTTGTAGGGCGCTATTCTGTAGCAGAGCCCCCTCTGCATTACCTGTACTAAAATTTTGGTTAATGTTTAGGTCCGGTCTATATGGCCGTAAAGATTTTATTTGTAATCGAAGTTTATTTGTCAACATTTAAAATTGCACAATTAATTATATAATCGACGGTATTTATTTTCATTTTAAAAACAAACGAAAACAAACAATGGACACGCGACCGGCAAGGCTTTTAACTACTGATCTACCACAAATCACAACAAACTCATACGTCTTCACTAAGGATAGAACCGGCAATGCGTAGGAAGCGCAAGGAACGTTTTCGCACTACGAACATGGCCGACGTCACCTAAAACAAACATTCCTCCCACTCCCCTCGCTTAAACACCCACACAGGGTGAAAAACGGGTGAAATTGAAATTTTGTTCCGCGCGGTGCTGCCGGCTTGTAATTATTTACGCTAAAAAAGTTTACCCAATTTATCGCCTTTTGTTAACCACAGACTAAAGAAAAGAACTAGACATGTGTAAGGAAAGACCTAACTTTTTTTAAATAAATAAATTAAAAATACTGTTTGTTTTCTAGTTTTGGAAGGGCACTGACCCGTTGCCCTCCCTGTAGCAGCCGCCACTGGTAGCCAGTAAGTATCTACTATGTTCCAAATTTGTAAATTATTTTTATTGTACTTAACTACTTATATTATAAAATAAAAATCCATCTAAATAGGTACCTATCTAACTATTAAAGCTAGATTTATACATTATTTTTACATTATATTTTAAAAGATAAAATGAGTTAAAAACAAATGGAGTAATCTCCGTATTATTATTGGATCATAATGCTGCATTTTTTAGGTCATTTTAACACGACAACACCTATTTTATTTGTGTTAAAGGTCATGTTTTTACAAGGAAACAAACAAACTTCTCTAAATTTGGGAATTCTAATGAAGAAATATCAACAAGGCACATCAACAAGAAATAATGGTGCTAGTTTCTGACAAACCAAACTATTATTTCGAAATGACTGATTTACAAACACCGTGCGCAGAGCAAGAGGCTTCCTGGCTGACCAGAAAGTATTTAAAAACCTTGATGTGATATATTATTTCTTCTATAAGTGCTCCCATTGCATGAATCTCCATGTCTGTGGGGAAGTTAATCTTCTCAGCATCACACCATATAAAGTATTGGAACATCCAATTTAACACAAATTAAAGTGCACAATTTAAACGTTGTACTTTTAAGAAAAATCAACTAAATAAAATAAACAAAAAAACAAAATCGAAACTTTGCGGTTAACTCAGAGCTAAATACGCTACCCTGCCGTCCGAGCGCGGGCAAGAACGGTTCTAGGACAAAAGTCTGGGGGGGGGGGAAGCGAAAAGGAAATATTCAGGAAAAAATGATACACAGAAAGCCTAGTAAAGCGCGCACCTAGTAAAACAGCGCAGAGGAAAATCAAACAAAGAAAAGTTTTGAGCTATGGAAAAATCACAATAAAATAAATCTTATTCTTTAGATCTAGAATGGTATCTTAATTGCTCACAAAAATAGGGTTGTATACTTTAGGGGCCAGATGGCAAATCGAGATACAGAGCATCAAAGTTGGCAATTTTTACACTTTTTTGATAATAACTTTTTTAAAAGTAGAAGAAGAGCAATAAGTGTAGATACAAATATTTTTAAAGAAGTTATGCGATCAATTGTTTTCAGGAGAAACTTTTTTTTTATAATATTATATTAAACGCAATGTTTTTCTTGAATAAAAATAAGTCTTACCGGAGACATCTTAATAAAATATCACTGATATTTTAAAAAATATTAAGTATGCAAAAATTACATTTGTTTTGTATTTAAATTTTTTATACATTAAAAATCCTATATCTAAAAAACAGATAAGTGTTGATCGAACCCAATGTAATATAAATGTTTTATCAAAAATAACCTCCTCTATCACCTCCTGCACTTTGGTTCCTAAATTATGGGACACTCTGTATATATGTAAATTTATAAAATTCTTTAGAATTTTTTAAATATTTGAAATATTTTTAGAATTTTGAAAATATTTTTTAAAAGTTTTTAATGAAATTTATAAAAATTTTAAGAGCTATCAAAATATTTATAACTTGAAGATTTTTATTATTTGGGAACTATTTCAATATTTTTGAAACTGTGAATAAATTTTGTTTAAAACTGATGATTCACGTCTAGGTCCATAATTATCCTAAGAGCATAAATGGGACACATAAAATGAAAAAAGTAATCTGTATATTTGAGCAAACCTACTTCTCCGGGGTTCTTATAATATAAAAACGTTGTAATTTTTCGCGCAGACACAAAGAAATGGAAAACCGCTGAAAAAAATATAGAAAATTTTTTGAATGATGTGAACGGTGCTTTATAAAGAAGCTCTACGAAGTAAATTTATTTGATGGCTTTGAAATTTCACGGTGTAATATTGAAATACTTTGATCTAGTTTTTTTAAATATATTCGAAATTTTGGGAATGTCCTCTGTGCGCTTTTTTCCGTGTGCATTTTGTTCCACAGGAGATTTCTTTTTTGAGTGCTGTTCTGTTAAAGCAAGTCACCAAAAATATAATTTTTTTCAGCCTTTTCACTTACCTGTAGTAGCAAACCACCCTTATATTTTACATATTTTTTCAGGTTCTGGGGGGGCGTAATCACCCCCTTAACAACCCCCCCCCCCCCCCCGTAGAACTAGCCTTGGGCTAACATTCAAGTTTGCAGTTAACGCTGGATGGATGAACACTTTTGACAACTTTAACCCAGGGCTATCTCTAGATCGACGGATAACCCTTCATTGATAAACCGGCCATTAGTGCACGTTTCTTGACACGGGCTTTTTGAGCTTGTATCGTAATCAGCAACAAAACAGTGTCAGTGATCTACGAGTGGCGAACTAACTTTCTCATAAGAATTCAGCATAAGGTTCGTTACTTACCTATAAAAAACACCATGCGCCCACTAGATAAGCCTGGCCTGCTGGACTTTAAGGGGGTATCTTTCCGATTGCCCGGTGGGGCAGTCTGACACTGGCCCCTCATCAAATTTGAAATGGTCTTTTAAGCTAAAAACTAAGTTACGCAAATAGACGAAGCGATGCGATGGATTCAAGTTAGTTTGTATGGTGTGTAGCTCTAAGTGCATCCCAACTGTAATTGTTATAGGGAAAGTTTCTTAGCTGAGGGATAATTTTAAATTCGCGGTTGGGCTGTTGCAGCTCTAAATGTGGCTCTCATTCGAAACCTTCGAATTTAATTAAAAAGAAACAAATAATTATATATTTGCAGCAGAGTAGTCCCGTGGTATGGTGGTCTGTTTTACATACATAAGGTACCAGATTCGAGTCTCCACGCACCGAACAACGGCGCAAAAAAAAGGCTCGCCCTGAAGGCCACTTCCTTTGCAGCTTTCAACAGTCGTCATGGAAATTGCGAAACCTTCGAATTTAATTAAAAAGAAACAAATAATTATCTATTTGCAGCAGAGTAGTCCCGTGGTATGGTGGTCTGTTTTACATACATAAGGTACCAGATTCGAGTCTCCACGCACCGAACAACGGCGCAAAAAAAAGGCTCGCCCTGAAAGCCACTTCCTTTGCAGCTTTCAACAGTCGTCATGGAAATTGCGTGCGGTGTACTCAGAACATAAGTTCATCCAGGGCTACCAAAACGGTCGGGCTACAATCTACAACTTTTTTGACGTCACAGCGTAGCGTATAAAGTTCCTACCCATACAAAGTAAAAATAGGTAGGTCTGTTTGTACCTATACACCATCATTTCATGGTTTTTTTAATGCATTATTTTTTTGGAAAAAAGCAAATTTTTTATTATGTAATTATTTTTTGTATTATTTTCAGGTACCTTGGAAAATATATTTTCAGTCAATTTTCCAAATCGCCTTTATAAAGAAAATAGAATAATTTCTAACAAAGTATAAAAGGCAACTTTGAAGGATAAAGTCAAACACGGACACCGGTGTTTCGAAAAAAGGCATTTCCATCCTCAGCGTTGCTTTCCTGACTACAGTAAATTAAACTGACTACAAGATACAAGTTAAATCAAGAAGAATGAAAAAATATTACTAACCGACAGTTAAACTGTGACAAAATGTCTTTTTTCTTTATAACGTGGACGTTTTTCTCCCGCCGCGCCATGGTGAAACCTATCTATTCACTCAATGAGTGAAACGACAGCAAACCAAGGAAACTAAGTCGATAGCGGAACCAACACGTCCACCGGTCTATAAGGAGGAAAGTCACAGTTCGTAACCGAAAACAATGAGATAACAAAGTTTAAAGGCAACTTCAAAGGGGTAAAGTCAACCACGGACACCGGTGTTTCGGAAAAAGGTATTTCCTTCCTCAGCTGACTACAGTAAATCAAACTGACTACAAGATACAAGAATCAAGAAGAAATATTAAGAGAAATCAAAAATATTAATTTGAAAAAAGCCCTAGGCTATGATCTTATTACCGGGGTAGTCATAAAACAACTCCCCAGAAAAGCTATCGTAAAACCATGCAACATAATTAATGTGCCCCTTAAGCCTAGGTGTGTACCTAAACTGTGGAAAGTTGCAGAAGTTATCATGATTCCAAAACCCGTAAAGCCACTCAGCCATGTCATCTTACAGGCCAATATCTTTGCTACCAATTATATCCAAGCTCTATGAAAAATTATTGATAAAAAGAATAAAACCAATCATAGAAAGACAAGAAATTATTCCATCTCATCAATTTCGTTTCCGAGACAAGCATTCCACGATAGACTACATAGAATTAATAATATAATAAAAAAATCTCTAGTAAAGAAAAAAGTTTGTTCTGCAGTCTTTCTAGATGTAGCACAAGCATTATAAAAACCTTAATTTTAAACGAAAACGTTTCCTGCTAAAACAATATTCGCATATTTTAAAATCATACATATCTGATGACACATTAAAGAGTAAAACAGGATATTTCATAATCAAGTTTAAGAGAAATTAAAGCAGGCGTGCCACAGGGTACCGTATTAGGCCCTTATTTATACTTATTATTCACTTTGATTATTATGATACTGGTTTACTGACGGTAGAAAAATCTATTGAAGAATGTATGGAAAAACTTCAGGATGCAGTCACCGAAGTTAATTGTTCGACCACAAAGGGGCGAATAAATCAATCAATGTTAATTTTACCAACAAAAATGTAAATCACAAATAAATAACAATTAACAAAATTCCTGTACCATATTCAAATCAGGCAAAATGTATGACACTTGATGCCAAATTGCGCTGGAAAGCACATGTTATGAAAAAAAAAAGAAGAACTTCAGATAAGGAAGGAAGTCCAATTTAACAATTCATATAACTTAACTATGGGTTTGCACTAAAGAGAGTAACATTCTAGTTCTACAGAGGTTTCAAAATAAAATATTAGGAAATGTGAATGCACCTTGATACATTTGAAATAGTGACCTTTATCGGGATCTAAAAATCGAAACAGTAGCAGAGACTATAAAAAAGTACGCAAAAAGCTATTAAGATAAACTCCATCGACATGTAAATGTGGAAGCAATTCAGCCTCTAGACAATACTATGCTAGTTCGAAGACTAAAAAGAGTGAAGCCGTTTGAGCTAGTGAAGTAAATAAATTACTTCAAACAAAATCGTGCTATAAACACAACACAATTGTGAGTTACAGACTTCAGAGCGGTGAGAACTGTTGAGTAAACCCTAAGTTTAAATCTAACTTTTCTAGTAAATTAAGTTAAAACAAAATTGCTAATTAGTCGTAGACTAGATTGTAACACAATAAACACAATGTGTGACAAATAAAAAAAAAAACAGTTTTCGGTGCGCCACGAGCAAAGCTGGATTTAAAAGTTTCTCAATCGATTATGGAAACTGAAAAAGAAGTCAATAGAATGGAAACCCTGAGCCAGTTGTGCACTAGTGCCATTGCTATTGTAGGCCATGCGCCTAACGCTGCGATTAGAATCCACGCGCTTAACAGAGATTTTAGACAATGGAAAAAAGGGCAGGCCTAATTCCTAGTTGGACTTTTAGATAGAGATTTTATAAATAATAATAAAAAGAGAAAACTACAAGGGTTTATTATTTGAAGTTTTGCATATACAGCTGGAATAAAACAGGAGATAACTTTTAAAGACTTTATTGTTTCGAGGTATTCTCCACGAAAATTAGTTCACTTTTACATGCATTCAAACCAGTTGTCAAAGCTGTCCACTCGTTTGTTGGTACTGTCAAAATTGCTTTCTTGAAGGCATCGACCGGTTCCTCTGGCGACAAAACTCTTTGACCAAGTCCATTTTTGATTTTCCGAAAAGTATAGAAATCATTGCGACCATATTGAGGATGGTCCAACAATTCGACGTAATTTTGTTAAAAGTTCAATGGTTTTTTGTGCTTTGTGTGATTTTCCATTGTCTTGGTGGAGGATGATTCGTCATTCGGGGATTTCTTTTCGAAGCTCATGATGTACCAGTCGGCAGTAACAGTCCTTTGATCTTCCAGAGAAATGGTTGCTATATGACCTGCTTCTCAGACAAATGTCGCGACTGGATGAATGGATAAGCTTCGAGAACGGATGATTTTTGTTGGCCGTTTACGTTTATTTTACCGTTCATATGAGAAAATCCACGATTCATCACCACTGACAATGCTACAGGTTTTTCCAGTTTCCTACATCAAAGCGGTCTAGCGTTTTGTACAACCAATTGACCCTAGCCTCTTTCTGTTTTTCGGTTTACAGATAAGGTATTCAGCTGGAAACAAATCTTCTTACCCCTAATACTTAATGTAAAATTTTTTGAATTAAGGTCTTTGAAATCCCCAGTGAAGTCTCAATCTCGTGATGAGCATGCACACAACATCGATGTTTTCCTGGGTGACACCCGCTTTTCGTGCACCTGTTCTTGGATCGTCGCTATGGCTAATCCGTTAACGCTTGAATTCTCCATACCAATGAGAAACTGTCGACTGAAGTTGAGATAATTTCCTTCGAAAGTTATAAAAAAATTATAGCCCGACAATGCTCTCAGTTTAATTCCATTTTTCGACTGATTTGTTAAAATTCACTGTAGCTATAAAATTATATGTATTACATTAACGTTATTAGGTTAGGTGAAGATTGCGGTTAAGTAAAGACATTTGATCAGTGTCGCCCTCTATGTTTCTATATGCAAAATGTAAAAGACAGCCCTCGTATACATTTGAAATTTTTCTCTCTCTTATCGATGAATCGATGATAAGAGCTAAAGCCAAACTGTTCAGACCTTATGCTTAAACTCAGTGAGTTAAGTTAGCAATAATACCTTCTTTCAAAACGTTTCAGGTTGAAGTTACAAAGAAAGATGTGCTATGCTGGATTCACCGCAAACTTTATGGATAAAGCAGCCACGATTAATGACATAAAACTTTGCTTAATTTAATGGTAAAATGTATTTACTTTAAAATCGTTCCACATTCCCGAATTTTAAACTCTAAAATGATACACAAAGGCTTCAACGCACGCAGTAACAAAAATTTCTATTTTGTGCATGATTCTAATCCAAATTTTTAACAATCGCAGCAGCTAGATTTTATCCATCTGTCAAAGTTGAGTAGGTGCCTATTTTACTTACACGAAAATACCATTTTAGGACATAAGGGTAACGGCACCAGTGGTTAGCCAGGCAGGGTCGCATTTTTTTTTATCGAAAACACTTTTATCGAAGACATATTTATCTAAAACTTTTTGATCGAATGACATTTTTATCGAATAACATTTTTATCGAATAACATTTTTATCGAATAACGTTTTTATAGAAAACATTTTTATCGAAAACCGTTTTATCGAATTTTATTTTTATCGAAAACTTTTATATCGAATTATATTTTTATCGAATGACATTTTAATCGCATAACATTTTGATCTAAAACAATTTTATCGAAAACGCTTTTATGTGATTACATTTTATCAGAAACAATTACTACTTTTCCTGTCCAGCAGAGATGGACCATGGGCCGAGGATAGTTAACTATTGACCCGGTTAGGTTAGTATCCTAACCTGACCCGGTTTGGTTTGTATTATCAAAAAAATACTCTGCCAATCTATGGGCACCTAAGCTCACACTAGCTACTATAGTTATAATGTACGTGTAATTTAACTAAAAAGTAAAATATATTTTATTCAACTCCAGACTCAATTACCTTACTTTTTCGAATCACATTTTGTTTGAAAGCATGGTGTTCAATGGCATTTTGTTCAAAAAATATTTGTTTCAAAACATTTTCCTTGAACGAAAGACTTGAAAAATGTTACCCTAACATTTGTCAATTGATTGCAAACCTACTCTAACCTGTCTGTAAACGTAACCTTTGTCAATTGGGATGACGGACGAAACATCAAAACACTAATAGTAGGGCAGATTTTCCATATTCTCGTGCGATCTTTGAGGTGGCAAAACGCCCTTTTAACTGTAGATTTAGAGGCTTAAGGTAAGTTTAAAAAGTAGTTTTTTTTCTCCAAACCCGCGCAGGGAGGTGGGGGGGACGCCATCTTGAATTTTATCGGCATTAGTTTAAATTATATTTTTTTTGCTAAAATTTCTGTACCAATTTTTTTAAAAAAAGTGCCGTTATTATGCCAATGCCTTGTGTTATTAAACCAAAAAAAAAAAACTGGTCATCAAGCGCAAGCAGCCGATGAGCAAAAAAATTACAAAGTTCTTGTAATCATTTTTTTATTTTGCAAAATTTTTGATTAAGGCCACCTAAAATCTTGACTAGGTAAGCTATGCGTCTAGGATATACCTTTTTGTAACGGCACATTTATTGTGCTTTTGACTGTGTATTCAGCTGTGGTTAATAACTCGTTGCTATTTTTTAAATTAATATTTTTTATCTTGGGATGAACCGGTTTCAACAAACATTTATTTTTTTTCTAGCAAATTGCATCACAGAATCACCAACTTATGTATTGCCGGTTACTTTCGAAATATGTAGCTATTAACTGGTGAAAAAAAATTTTTAGTCCTATAACCTTGAAACATTTCACAGGCCAAACATAAAAACTAGAAACAATTAATATTTTATTTTAAATACTCGCCTTTTTAACCTAATTTTTTTGTGGTGATTTTGGTTTCGTATACCACACGTTAAACTAGAGTTCTTAGGCTATTAAACTGTCTATCTCGGATATGTGACTTCTTTGAAGAAATTTTGAGATAAAGGGGGCAATTCTTTAAAATTTGACATAATTTGAAACAATCTGAAAAAATTTGACGCCACAAATTTTAGCCCTAAATCATGGCAACATCGTAAATTTCAGTTTCTTGTACAGCGTCAAAAAACGAAAAATGAGGAAAAATATAATCTAAAACCTACCTTTAAACTCGATTGCTGATAATTCAATATTTTTCAGGGATTGTTGATGATGCACAGGTTCTTAAAAAATTGTATTTTTCCGGAAAAAAACAATAACAAAACTATGAGACGTTTTTCTTACTTCGTTAAAGTTGGATTCAAATAACACGAACACAACATGATAACATGCAAAGCGAACCAAACTGAATGGCTGAAGTACAGCCGACCACAACATCAAACGTAATATTATTTTAACGAAATCAAATGAATTTTAGGAAAGAAAACTATTAGGGTTGATGTTTATGAAAAAAAAATAATTTTCGGATTTATTGCAACCCGTGGCCCAAAAAATAACCTTTGAATATATAAATATCAAACTTGTTATTATTATTATTATCATATAATTAAAAATAATTTGTCTAATATTTCTTATGATCAGGTATGAGAAGAGATAGAAAAAAAGACTGCCAAACCCAGGTTATAAAGGTTAGGTTCAGGTCTGCTACAGGCTAACCTTAAAATCTATTATAGATTTGTTTAGAAATTCTAGTTCTCTACTTAACAATAAAAAGTTGAAAATAGCCCAAAAAGTTAAACTATGTATTAACGGATTATTTCAAATTTAGGTTCAGGGGGTGAGTTACAGGGTGATATCAAAAATAGTTGTACAATTTACATTGTTAAAAACAACGTTGTCAGGAGTTTTTCTTAGCAAACAAGAGTTAGAAATACCTTAAAAAATCATATCACTAACTTATTGTATTACCTTTAGAGCCAGCAAGTGAGCTACTGGGTGATTTTACTAGTGTATTTTTCTAAAAATCACATTTTTAGAAAACAAGCTTTCGTCATCAAAAAATGCTTAGGAACACGTTAAAAAATCATAACATTAACTGACTGTATTACCTTTAGGTCCTTGGAGTAAGGTACAGGGTGATATGAAAATTAGTAAAACACTTTTGTAGAAATCACAATTTTAAAAATCAACTTTATCAGGAGTCTTGGTGAGCAAAAAATAGTTAGGAATATGTAAACAAACCACACCATTCACTAACTGCGGTACATTTAGGTCCAGTAGGTAAGATACTAGTAGTAAATTTTTTTATAAATCATATTTTTAAAAATAACTTTTGGCCTCACCTTACTGTTTACAAACCAAGAACATATAAGTTAGGGTTTCTTGAGCGATCTATTAAAAGAATATTACGTTAATTACTTTTCCGCACAATTTTACTTTTTCGTATAATTTTTACTTTCCTCACGATTTTTTTCCGCACGTCCAAATTGCAAGAACCTTCCCGTCCACAATCGTTTTCAAATGAAAACCCGTCCTCCTACATACAAGTTTCATTTTCAAGAAGTGCTGCTGTACCGATGCTACCAGAAGCACCGAATGAAGAATCCTGTAATGTGCTACAGCCTGTACAGACCAATATACCTTCCTCCATTCACTACAGTAGTAATTCTAAGCAGCAAACTGATCAAGGCATTTCTGTAGTGGGCCAAACACCAACCAATCAAATTCCAATAAGAAACGACGTTATTCAAGATGTTGCGGCATCTGATGTATATTGAAGCATGCAACAAACAGAAAGTGCACTTTCAATTTCAATATCTACCATTGTTAACTTTTTCGTTATTGTTAATTAAATGTTCTTTACATAAGGTTTCTTTTTAATATATCATAATAAAAAAAATTCTGTTTTATTATTTTTCCGTGCATAAAAAATCAAGTAAAAATAAAAGGTAATAAAACGTACGGAAAAGTAACTTTTCCGCACTAGTGCTGAAAAATTTCTTTTCCGCACGATTTTTGTTTTGTTAAAAATGATGATATTTACTCATTAAATGATTTATGTAACTATTCTATCTTACGTATCATTTTCTAGCATTATTATAAAATCTTTGCGAATTAAAACATGTTTTTTGATAAAGAAGATGGACAAAAACACTCGTAGGAAAAACATTGTACCTAATTCTTGCGGAAACTATCTTTTCCATCCTTGGCGGCTTGCCCGAACTCCGATCCGCGTCGTTTGTGCAAGTGCCGTCGCGTGCGGAAAAGTACCTCTTTCCGCACTTGTTAGGTAAATAACTATTGTACAAACAATTAAAAGCCTAAGCGATACAAAAAAATATTTAAGTAAAAGATATTTAAAATTTAAAGATAAAAGACCTTAAGTGGGATGAAACTACTGCTTTTGTTGATTTGGAGTTTTCAGTAAAAATAGCTAAAGAAGTAAAGAAATATATCCCTTTATCAGACAACCAAATAGCTATGTAGCGGTACATGTATTAACAGATTTTTTGAAAGAAATGCATAATATTGAGTCGCTTCACTTTGGAAGAAGTCTATATACAAGTAATTAAATAAAACTAAGAACGACGTACGGGACAAAAATATTTGTGTGCAGGTTGTTGTTTGTCAATGTAAATAAATGTAATATTTATTATGTGTATTTGTACATTTTTATATTGAGCAAGCTTAATAATTATAAGGATTTGATTTGGCTCGGTTTGGTTATGTTAAATAGATAACTTGGGTGTCAAATTGTTGCCTAAAAAACATGCAAATTTGTGAAATAACAACGAAGACAGTTTTTTCCTGTAAATAAATGTGCAGATTTTTATATTTATCGTGTATGTTTGTAAATGTTTACATTTGGCAAGCCTAGTGAAGGCTTTCGTTTTGTTACATTAAATATAAATAAATATAAATAAATTTACGATGTTGCCATGATTTAGGGCCAAGATTCTAAAATATCTTGTAAATTTGTTAATTAACAAATCAAACAAATATAAAATATTTGTAAAAAAATTTTGATTTACTATTTGTATTTGTTAATTTTTATATTGACCAACTGGTTCGGTTTGATTCTATTAATTGTATATTTTGGATGAAAATTTTTTGTCAAATAAGCATGTAAATTTGTGAATTAAAAACGAAGGCAGGCAGGTTTTTCTGTAAATAATTATTGTACATTTTTATATTCACCAACCTTATTTATATGGGTTTGGTTCGGTTTGGTTATACTTGATATGTATTATAAAGCCATGATTTTTTCAAACTAACTTGTGAATTTGTAAAAGAACAACGAACCAAGATGTTGTTACGTAAATAAATGTAGGGATTTTTGGATTTCTTATGTGTATTTGTAAACTTTTATTTTAACCAAGGTTAGTTAGGGGCTTAGGTTGATTTGGTTATATTAACTAATAAGTTTTAATGTCAAAATTTTATTATATTAACTTGTAAATTTGTCAAATAAATAGTAAAAGTTTTTCACGTAAATATATGTGAATATTTTTGAATTTATTTATTCATTTCACCCTGTAGCTCACCTCCCTTGTTTTTTAAAAACGTGATTTTTCAAAATCTTTACTGCTATTTAGATATCACCCTGCAGCTTACCTACTGGAAGTAAATTAAATTTAGTAAGTGGTATGATTGCTTAACGTGTTCCTAACTATTTTTTGCTAACAAACGCTCCTGACAACGTTGTTTTTTAAAAACGTGATTTTTACGAAATTTTATTACTAATTTCGATATCACCCTGTACCTCACTTCCTGGACCTAACGGTGATACAGTCAGTTAATGGTATGATTGTTTAACGTATTCCTAACTATACTTTGCTAACAAAAGCTCCGGACAACCTTGCTTTTTAAAAATGTGATTTTTAGAAAATTTACACACACTAATAATTTCTATATCACCATGTAGCTCAATTCCTGGAAGAAATTTTACATAATTATACAAACATTATTTTTAATTATACGAATTTATAGAAAGTTTAAAATTTATGTTTTAAAGGTTTGTTTCTTGGGTCCAGTCAGGGGTGCAATAAAACCATAAAATATTTTTAATCTATTTTAAGGTCGGCTGTACGCAGTACTGCCTATATGTGCAGCTCCCTCTAGGGCGCGTGTCGCAAACTTAAGTTTTCCTTGCGCAATGTGACCACGTGGTCGTGGCACCCCTGAAAACTTCCGCCTTCGACTTATTTTCGTCAGGTGGCGACTGAAGCAAATATTCTTAGGGTCACTGCATCCTGAAAGCCTGGGGTCTCCCAACGAGCGGATAGTTCACAACTTGCATTCCATTTGCTATTGGTTGACATAGTCAGGCGGGATTTTTAAAATTAAACTCTCCTGTCCTCGTTTTGGGAGGTTGAAATCGGTGTTAAACCAAACTGAAACAAAACCTAACCGTGGTCAATTGATGGGAAACGTATCCTAACCGGGGCGTGTCTGGACAGGTTAGGATACGTTGTCGAATAATTTATCAGGGTTAGGTTAACACCGATTTCGACAGGAAAACAGGATAGGGAAGCTAATTAAAAAAAAATATAATATGTTTTTAAAAAACAATAAAAAAAAACTCATCGGCATATGCATAGAATTAGTTAAATTCAATAGGTATGTACTGCACAAACCACTACACTTTTTAATCACTTACAACTAGTATATATTCGTATTTTACGCCGAAAGCTGTAAACATAAAGTTTGTTAAATGCTTGACTGGTGGCACCATCTCTTAATATAATATAATAATAATCTTAAACGGCAACGTTCAACATCAAAAAGTCAGCTGACTATTTCGACCAATAGCAAACGGAATGCAAGTTGTGAACTAGCCGCTCATGTCTCCCAGGGGTAGATACACCAAACATAACCTCATTTACGAAAAACGCAAATCTGACACTGTCAGGAGCGTAGCTTTTTTTATGTTTAAAAAAATTAAATGGTTTACAAATGTTACGTTAAGAACTGTCCGTCACATCCGGTATATAAATTTTACTGTCCAAATAAACAAACCTAAAAAAACTATGTTTTTTATGATTTCAAATTTATTAGGACCCTGTGTTAGGACCCACACAGCGAAGGAAACCAAAAATATAGTTTGCATGTTTTATATATATTCTAAAATATAGAAAACTATTATGTTGGGTTTTGTATCATTTAATAAATTTTTTGTGCTCTCTACGGAATAAAGGTGTACGTTTAATCCCTTTTTTCATGGGCTAAGGTAGTATTTCTTGTCCCCAGTGATTGAAAGTAATTTCTTTAAAACCATATAGGCAAAATATAGGTTTTTGGATTATTTTATTTTATCATAATACAAAAAACAAAAAGGAATCAAGATATATACACGATACCGATTATTTTGTTCCAGCTTGCCGTAAGCTTACTGTACTTTGCCGATGGCTTGGTTCGTTTTGATCGTTATTGTGACCTTAGGCATAGAATATTGCTTCCATATAAACGAAGCATTTAACTTTCTAGACTTCTCCAGGCTGTAAACCAGGAAACTGTGAAATTTTCGTAATTCTGTTTATTGAACTTTTTCTCGACTAAACTTAATTAGTTTGTTATGAATAAAATAAAAAATTTTCCACATTGTTTGTTATAAGGTCACTCATCGTCAAGCAAACTTTACCTTGCTTGACGATGAGTGACCTTAGTTTGTTAGCATCTGACTGACTTTTGTCTAATGTAATGCCATGACAACTATCACTGCCCACTGTTTTTTTATATACGGGGGGTTGACATGCTAAAACTACAGTACGGTAAGTGGTTTAATACCTATTTATTTAGTTTATGATTATTATTTTTAGTATATAAAAATAAACCTTGGCATTAAAGTCCCTTTTAGTCACTTAGCAAATTAAAGCCCTTTTTCCGGTCGAGCATGAAAATTCCCGCCGTGGTATTAAAAGTAAACACTGCACGCCCCAGGTTTATAATATACCTACTATTATTTTTATTAGTGTTCAAAAAAAAGCGGGCGGCGAAGAAAAGGTCGAAAATACAAAAAGTCGAAAATGCAAAAGTTCGAAAGTACAAAAGGTCGAAAATACAAAAGATTGAAAAACAAAAGGTTCAAACAAAATCGAAAGTAGCTACACTGTAATGATTGCAAAACAAAGTAGAATTAAGAGACACACAGGTACACACACACACTCATAGAAAAGTTTTTAAAAAATCAACATCCAATAAAAACTCAAGGTAGCAACACGACGGGTCGCAGAACTTTGTTCGAAAACATTTTCTAAGAACGGAAATTTTTATGAAAACAATTTCTTCTAATGGAAATTTGTTCGAAAACATTTTTTTTAAACGGAAATTTATTCGAACACCATTTCTTTGAACGGAAATTTGTTTTCGAACGGAAATTTGTTCGTAAGTAATAGTTGTTCAAAAACATTTTCTTCGAATAGAAATCATTTTCTTCGAAAGCAAGTTTTTCGATAAAAGACGCTCTAGACCTGGATTTCCAAACCTAACACAATTCATATAGTTTGACTACGGCAAGGTCTTTCTAACATATTTTTTCAAAAAAACTCTGACTTCTTTCCCGGGATCGTAAACATTCTGAAAATTTGTCTACTTTCCTCCTTTTGGAAGGTCGAAATTGGTATTTTCCTAAACTTTGTCAATTGATCGCAAACGTATCCGAACCGGTCCAGATACCTCCTGATGTGCTCAATTAAGAAAGGTTAGAGTAACACCGATTTCAACCTTCCAAAATGAGGACCGGAAAGCTAATTTAGGGAAATCATTTTTCGACAATCGGTTTCGGTTGGTTTGGTTTGGTTTCACACTCTCTAGGATCCCGGGAAAGAAGTCAGGGAAGTTTTTGTTTCCAAAAATTGTGAGAGAAAAACCCCATTAGTCGAACTATATGAGTTGTGTTAAGTTTGGCAAGCCAGGTCAAATATTTTTTTTTTCGAAAAATTTGTTTTCAAAAAAATGTTTTTGAACAAATTTTCATTTAAAAAAAATATTTTCGAACAAATTTCCGTTCAAAGAAAATGTTTTCGAACACATTTCTGTTCGAAGAAAATGATTTCGAAAAATTTCTGTTTGAAGAAATCGTTTTCGAACAATCTTTTGTTCGAAGAATATGTTTTAGAACAATTTTTGGTTTAAAGAAAATGTGAACAAGTTTCCCAACTTGTTTTTATTTTTGTAAATAATTATATTCTCTAATTTTCACTTAAAATTAGAGAAGCTATCTCTCTTAATTTTTAAATATTTTTGGGTTACATTTTCTACGCTTACAAGCGTTTTTAGAATATTATTTTGATTTACTTTACGCTATATCTTTCCATATTTTAAATTTAAACTTCGCGCGCTTCTTCCAGCAATGAAGGATTTGAGATAAGCGGCTAAATTCGGCCTAGCAGAAAAAAACGCCGATTGTCTGAGAGAACAACTCAACCACGCGCCTCGTGCAAGTAAAGTCACCGCACCGCTATTATTTTATATTAAAATTGTGGAAACTATTAATTTTACGCTTTAGTTTATTAGATATTAGTGTTTGGAACATTTTGAACTATAGAACAATGGAGAGTCTGGTACTTCGCGTATAATCGGGCTGGCCAGCCAAGTAGCTACGAAAGACATCTAATGGTAAGTCGTTTCTTGACAATTTTTCATTGCTACGCTATTTTTAGTAAATAAGTTTTTAGGCTCTTTTTTCCCTGTCGGAGCCCTGTGGAAAGATACAGTCCCTCTTAACTCCCACACGTTTTTCTCGAGCTATCTCGAGTGGTCCTTCGGTATATTTTATTTTCTACAGAAGGCCTGACCTCACCATTTGGTCCAGGTTCGAGCCGGATAACAGGACCCCGGGAAAAATTAAAGTCTAAATCGCATTTTGTTAAATATAAAATTTTTAATAAATACGCTGACCTTGCTCTTTTTGCTGTGCTCGCAGTAAAAATAACAAGTAAAAAAGTACCGAACGCGCATTGTTTTCGCCTACCTCTTTTTGGCTTGGCGTCGAATGCACGTAGGAAAAGTTTCCAACACACGATCTTAGAGAGGTAAATGAGACTTGTTTACATTGTTTATCGCCTATTTTCTTTTCTTTTTAAACGCTTTTAATTTTTAAATATTAAAAATTTCGGAAACTAATCGTTCACCTGTGTTAACGGAATTTTTTAAAAACATCACAATGAGTACGCAACTTAAGAAGTTAGAAGCACTCCGTAATGTGCAACATAATCGCATTAATACTCTTCATAACTTAGCTAATGCTTGCCTAACGGATGATACAAAAAAACCGTGTTTACAGGTTCGCCTTATCGACCTTGATGAAATTAAAGAAACATTTTTTATTTATCAAAATCAAATAATAGAGGCTTATTCGGCAAGTCCGGAGAGACTGGAAGAAGAAAATGAACGCCTTACTGAGTTTGACGACAGCTTCTATGATATTAAACGAATTCAAAAACAACTATTTGAGGTAAAAATTGAAGCTCCTCAACCTCAAAACTTAACGCAAATTTCAAATTCTTCTGATCCAGACCGCTTTATGGCGTCTTTAATGCCCAGACTGCGCATTGTCGAATTTCATGGCGACATCACTAAGTTTCCAACCTTTCTAGATATGTACAATAGTTCTGTACACAATAATCCTAGTATTCCTACAAACGCTAAATTTAATTTGTTACTGTCCTACCTAAAAGGACCGCCTTTAAACGTAGTTAAACACTTACAAATAACCGACGCTAATTATATAATCGCTTACAATACGCTTCTAAAACGCTATCATAACCCCCGCTTATCGGCTCAAACTTATTGGCGCTCCGTGTATAATTTTCCCGCTCTCAAAGACGACAATCCAGAAACGCTGCGCACGCTGCTTGATGTTTTTTCAGAAAACATTGAGGCTTTAAAAACTCTAAATTACGACACTGATCAATGGTGTTTTCCGCTCGCCAACATTTTACTAGATAAATTGCCTGAGGTACTACTTTCGCGCTTTGAACTAGCTAATTCTAGGATTGGCGGCCAAAACGTCGCAAAATTTTGAGCGCGGACCATAACCGCGCTACTCTATATCGCGCAAACCAAAACCGCGCAAGACCAAAATCGCGCAGGTCCTAAATCGCGCACCCCAATATGGCGCGTGCAATAATCGCGCGGGATAAATATCGCGCGAAGCAAAAATCGCGCAGCCCAATTTCGCGCGGACCATAAGAGCGCCAGCCCAAAATTTCGCAAGATCGAAAATCGTGTAGGATCAAGAATCGAAAAAAAATATAAGATTACATACTTATAGAATATATTTATATATAATAATCTGTATAACGTAACAATATACATATAATAATCAAAAATACTTACAAATTATAGGTAACTCCCCTTAAAAATTTTAGTTTTTCTTTAGAATTATAATTTTGTAATAAATTAAAAATTCTGTCATAGCCTTTATTTGATTTTTTTGCTTTTGGGGCTTCACCCCTATTAAACTCTTGAAATTTAACATTTGTGATGGATTGTTGTTTTATAAAACCATCAATTATTGTCCATATTGTTGGTCGGTGAGCACCAATCAATCGATTAAACCCACTGTTAAAACCTTCCGAGTAATTGTTTGTTTTGCATAGGTTTTTTAAGATGTTCGAATGTTGATTCCAGAGTTTGTGGTCAAACATAGGTTTTGTACGATTTCCTCTTATTTCCTTGCCTATCCAGGTGTTTTCAAAATAATCAAGTAGACCTAAAAAAATATTTAAATATTTATTTAACTATTGTTGAGAAGACTAGAGATTAATTAGAACAAAAAGTGCTCATAAACCTTTTTTAATAAAAGCTGAAATGCTGAAATCTTTGTTGGACTGTCTTTTTGGCTTGCATAAATTCTGAAACTTTACTTTAAGTTATTTTTTATCTTAAATCTTACCTGCTAGTTCCTCTTCATTTTGGGTAAAGAAAGTTGTCTCCAACAGTTCTTTGTACCCTTCCACAACATCCTGTAATGGAAGAAAAGCCAAGGCTGCAAGTTTATTTAAGTGATGGTGACTTTGAATGTCCTTGTTGTATGCTTGTAGCAGCTGTGGGTATCTTTGCAATTGGCGATAAAAACATTTTTTGAAGTGAAACCAACATCCACTTATTTCGGCTTCGGTAAATATATCACTTGCACTTTTTATTGCTGCTCTTTCAAAATCAAACATTATTGTCTTTGGTCTAGCATCTGGTCTAATTGTTTTTATTACACGAAAGAGCGAGTCATAGATGGTTGCTTTTTTTTTAGGAAGAAATGCATATACTAAAGGAAGGCAGTATCCGTCTCTCATACCATGAATCGTGTAGATTTGCTCAAAAAGATTTGGAGAAACCTAAAATAAATTTTATGATTTATTATTTGAGAACAATGCAAAAATGTTTTGCATTTATTAAACTTTTATTGTGTTATATCTACTCGTAGCTATTGAATTGGATTGTACGATGTTAAATTATGTAACCTAGGTACATAATATGTATATATGCGCATATGTATATCAATCTTACACGTTAGATCATATTATAGTATATAGGATATAGATAAGAAAAAAAAATTTTTTGGAACTTTAAACTTTACGCCTATATCCGCGCGTATCACAGACCAATACCGCGCAGACCAAAACCGCGCGCGCGGTTTTGGTCTGCGCGGTATTGGTCTGTGATACGCGCGGATATAGGCGTAAAGTTTAAAGTTCCAAAAAATTTTTTTTTCTTATCTATATCCTATATACTATAATATGATCTAACGTGTAAGATTGATATACATATGCGCATATATACATATTATGTACCTAGGTTACATAATTTAACATCGTACAATCCAATTCAATAGCTACGAGTAGATATAACACAATAAAATTATTTACGTACCTTAAAAGTTCCGTCACAAAACCAATTCTCTGAGTTAGCTAAAAATTCCAGGTTTTCCTCAGTAGCAAACATAATAATTATGTTTTCATTTTTTGGTCCGTCGTGAATCAAAAATTGTTTTTGTCCTACTTTTTGTAAAGACTTCGGCACTTCGAAGTCTTCTAAATTAGACGGATTATTTGGAAGACCGTTTGTTTTATTTTTTTGCTTTCTTATCATTCTTTTTAATGACTTAATTTTTGGAAGCTGGTTTAACACGGGTGCCTCCACATTTTCGCAGACACTCGCTATAATGTTTTGGGGGTTTGTCAATGACCCAGAAGCTTCTTCTTTTATTTTAAGCTTTATATTCCGAGCTTCAAGCTTACTTGGGTTTGGCGGATGTGTGTGTTGCATAGTTTTTATAATATCATTTTCTTTATTTGTGTGTAACCTACTGTTGCACCTTAACGCATCATATTCGGTACATTTCCATATAATTTTATTTTTATTTTTTCTCTCTTGGCGAAATGTGTAGCCTTCAACCACTGCTAAGAGTTTACCTTTATTTGACTTTGTAAAAGCTATTTCGGCTGCCATTTTTAACACTTTGCACACACCGTTTAACAGAAACACAAATAAATGAGCGAAAGAAAATTTATCACATTAAGAACCCGTTTTTTAAAAAAATACAAAAATTGGATTTTGTAAAAAAAATCCCGATGAAGAAAGACCAAATCACTAAAAATTACACTTTAGGAACGTATAAAAAATTGCGACGAAAAATCATATGCAACGCCAATTTTATTTATTTAGTTATAACTGTACCCTGCAACTTTAAATTAGCGCAGTTTTACGCCTCTTGCGACAATTTGGTATTAGGCGCGATTTTGGGTTGGCGCGTTTATGGCCTGCGCTAAATTGGGCTGCGCGATTTTTGCTTCGCGCGATATTTATCCCGCGCGATTATTGCACGCGCCATATTGGGGTGCGCGATTTAGGACCTGCGCGATTTTGGTCTTGCGCGGTTTTGGTTTGCGCGATATTGAGTAGCGCGGTTTTGGTCCGCGCTCAAAATTTTGCGACGTTTTGGCCGCCAATCTAATTCTAGGTCTAATGAAATGCCCAAATATCAAGAAATTTATCATTTCCTTGAAACTCAATGTAATTCGCTTTATTCGCTACAATCTAAAAATAGATTTAAAAATAATAAACAGTTTTATAAAAATAACGCCTCGCCTTATTATACAAAAACGCTCCTTGGTACGGAAAATACTCATTCTAAAGATAGATGCGCTTTTTGTGATTCTAACACACATTCAATATATTTATGTAACGCATTTAAAGGTAAATCTCCCTACGAACGCTATTCTTACGCTAAAAATAAAAAACTATGTTTAAATTGTTTAAGCTCAATACATTTAACAAATTCTTGTCAAAGTCTACGCTCATGTCGCTATTGCCCTGGTAATCAAAGACATCACTCATTAATTCATTTGGAGCGAAATTATAATTGCGCTAATTCTCAAAATCAAAATAGATCACATTTTGATGCTAACGTGAATTTCTCACAAAATCTCTCTAATATATCTCCAAGTAGTGCACCACGTGGTTACTTCGCCAGTCAGCAAAGTTTTAGATCCCCGGCTACTGGTTGTCCGCTTCCAAATTACTCTACTCAAAATAAGTTCCCTCAAAGTGCCTCTTCTCAAAATAATCAAAATTTTACTTCGACGTCTTCTAATTCACAAGTACCAATCGCAACTCCTTCGGGTTCTAACCCCACGCATTGTGGTTTTATTTCTGCGCAATCGCAAGTTTTATTGTCAACTATCCTAGTAAAAATTCAAGATGTCCGCGGTAACTTTCAAACAGTTAGAGCCGTTTTAGACAGCGGTTCGCAAAACACTTTCTGTTCTCAAAAATTAGCGCAACAATTGGGCCTTCCCAGACAACCCTTATGTTCAAATATACAGGGGGTTGGAGGCAACTCTCTTACTTCTGATCTAGGATCGATTTTTATTAAAATTTGTAATTTTCAAAAACCAGATATTTTTGTGTCCACGCAAGCGATTATTTTGCAAAAGGTGTGTACTGATTTACCGTCAGTAAAAATAAATACAGAAAATTGGCATTTTATAAAAAATTTACCCTTAGCAGATCCCACTTTTTACAACCCTTCGCCTGTAAATTTACTAATTGGTATGGATCTCTTTCCACTAATTATACAGGGTGAAAAAATCGCTAGCGATGATCCAAATCATCCCTTTGCTATGGGAACTATTTTCGGCTATATTTTGATGGGACAAATAAATCAACCCTTAATTTCTACCCCGCCAATTAATGCTCTTTTTTGTCAAAATGAAAATGACTCGCTTTCGCAATTAATTTCAAAATTTTGGGAAACCGACTGCGTCCCCCAAA
This sequence comes from Aspidapion aeneum, assembly GCA_963576565.1. NCBI lineage: Eukaryota > Metazoa > Arthropoda > Insecta > Coleoptera > Brentidae > Aspidapion > Aspidapion aeneum. Next base: position 67,184,532 of record OY755039.1, on the reverse strand, counting down.
AAACTCATTTGAAACCAGAGGATGAAATGTGTGAAAATTATTTTCAACAGATGGTGTCGCGTAATCAAGACGGCCGGTATACTGTCTCCCTTCCCTTTCGCACATTTGACAATCCACCGCAGTTTCCTGGAATAAAACAAGTCGCGCTAAATCGTTTCTTATCTTTAGAAAAAAAACTGCTTCGCGATAAAAACTTGTATTGTGAATATTCTAAATTTATGAATGAATATTTGGAATTGGGTCATATGGACTATGACTCAGAAAAAGAAGACGATTCAGACAGCTATTTTATTCCACATTTCGCTGTTGTTAAAAATGAAGCTATCACTACTAAGACAAGGGTAGTTTTAATGCGAGTATTACTGACCCTTTTACGCATATTTCGCTTAATCAAGTATTATTATCGGGTCCAAAACTACAAAAAGATATTATTCAAATATTATTACATTTTCGCCTTAACCCTGTGACGCTCACCTGCGATATTCAAAAAATGTATCGTGGTATAAATATCAACCCTGATCATCAAAAATACCAAAAAATATTTTGGCGGTTTAACCCTAATGAAAAAGTTTCCATTTTTAAACTACGAACTGTCACTTACGGAGTGAACTGTTCACCATATCTCGCTTTACGCACCCTTCAGCACTTAGCTGAGTCCGAATATGATAACTACCCTCACGCTGCTCAAGTTATACTTAACGATACCTATATTGATGACGTCACTACTTCATGTAAAACGGTTCAAGAGGCGTTAAATTTGCAGCAAGAGCTTACGGAGTTATTAGGAAACGCTGGCTTGAAATTACACAAATGGTCTAGCAATCGCTCAGAAGTGATCTCTCATTTAGATCCCTCCGTAGTCAACCCCGCAGTTTTATCTCTCGATTCGGATGACGTCACTAAGGTCTTAGGCCTGTGCTGGCATCCTTCCTATGACGAGTTTCGATTTAACATATTACCTAATCAGCAAAGCTGTACTAAAAGGACGCTTCTCTCTTTTTTAGCACGCTGCTATGACCCCCATGGGTATCTTACCCCAGTAACATTCACTTTAAAATATTTGATTCAACAAATTTGGTTACTTGGTATTTCCTGGGACGCCACGCCTACTTTAGAAATAGTTCGTCAGTGGACACTCTATCAATCTGAATTTCAAGTTTTAGAAAAATTTAGTTTACCCCGCCACATTGACATCACAAACGCCGAATCCATCGATCTCTGTGGTTTTTGTGATGCGAGTGAACGAGGGTACGCATGCGTAATATACTTACGTGTCTTACGAAACGCTAAATATCACATATATTTTGTTCTTGCGAAAAGTCGCATCGCTCCACTTAAAAAATTTGTTAGTATTCCGAGAATAGAACTTCTAGCCGCTACTCTTTTATCTGAGGTCTTAAAATACACATATGATATCTTCATAAAAAGGTTCACAATAAATAATATTTACGCTTTTTCGGACGCAATGGTTGTTTTACACTGGATAAAATCCCATCCAAGTAAATGGAAAACTTTTGTCGCAAATCGTGTTAGTCTTATCCAAGATAATATTAATCCAGAATGTTGGTTATATACCCCCACCTTTCTCAATAGTGCCGATGTAGCCAGCCGCGGCTGCTCGCCGAGTGAGCTTTTAAATCATCCCCTATGGTGGGCCGCCCCTAGTTTTTTACAAGAATCTTTCGATAAATGGCCAACAAAAACCCCGCAAGTCAAAATAAATGACAGTTAAGAGACTGAGGAACGAAAAAATGTTGCTCTGATTTCTTGTGACCGAATAACGGAAAATTTTTTAGATTCGCTTTTAAATAATAAATCCGATTTTTACGATATTCAACTACTTTTAGCCCGCAGTTTGCGATTCATAAATAATTGTAGACTATCCGCAGACGTCAGAAAAAAGACAAATATAGATTATATCGATCTCTTTAACGCTTTAAAATGTTTGGCTAAGCACGAACAACAAAAATACTTTTCTGAAGTAATTCTTAACCTTCAAAACCAGAAAAGATGCATAAAACCCATACAAAAATTGAATCCCTTTTTAGACCAGGATGGTCTTATAAGAGTTGGAGGACGCATTCAACAAGCCATGACTATTTCTTACGGACAAAAACATCCTCTTCTTTTACCCAAGGAAAGTAGACTTTCTTATATTTTTATTGAATATATGCACAAAAAATATTTGCATGTCGGAGTGCAAACAGTCCAATATCTCATTAGTCAAATTTTTTGGATTTTATCTGCCAAACGCTTAATTAAAACGGTTTTATCCAAATGTGTTCGTTGCTTTCGCGTCAAACCGCATTCTTATGAGCAAATCATGGGACAAATTCCGTCCTACCGCTTGATTCCACAAAAGCCTTTTACTTTTAGTGGAGTAGATTTTAGTGGTGCTATACCTATCACTCTCAGTAAACACAGAGGTGTAAAAACACAAAAAGCATATATCTGCCTTTTTATTTGTCTAAATACTAAAGCTTTACATCTCGAGTTAGTGTCAGATCTAACTTCGAACGCTTTTTTAGCTGCGCTACGTCGCTTTGTTGCCCGAAGAGGTTACATAAAAACTCTTTTTTCAGACAATGGCACAAATTTCGTTAAATCAAGCAAAGAATTGCTTGATCTTGCAAGAAATGCTTGCACGCAACAAGCTATCGCCTGGAATTTTATCCCTCCATCAGCTCCCCACTTCGGCGGTCTTTGGGAGTCAGGGATAAAATCAGTGAAAACTCACTTAATTCGTACCATTGGCTCGCAAATTCTAAGTTATGAGGAGTTGTACACGGTTCTTTGTCAAATTGAGGCGATTTTAAATTCTCGCCCCTTGACCCCGCAATCTACCGACTGTAACGATCTACAGGTTTTAACACCGGGACATTTTTTAACACATGGACCTTTAGTTTCTGTTCCTGATGAAGATTTTTCAAGTAAACCTGAGAATCGGTTATCGCGATGGAACTTGGTCCAACGAATACAAGCCGATTTTTGGCGTCGTTGGAGCCAAGAATTTTTACATACCCTTCAAGTACGAAATAAATGGTTGGAACCATGCGCAGAGCCAAAAATAGGTACCGTCGTTCTTATCAAAGACGAGTTATCACCGCCTCTTCAATGGCGGGTAGGTCGCATTATTGAAATTTTTAAAGGGCCTGATGGGCACGCTAGGGTGGCAAATGTTCGTACCGCGTCCGGTATCTTTAAACGACCTTTAGTCAAGCTTTGCCCCCTTCCAATTGATTCAGATTCACCTACCGAAAAATGATGCTCATTTTGGTGGGCCGAATGAACAAGTTTCCCAACTTGTTTTTATTTTTGTAAATAATTATATTCTCTAATTTTCACTTAAAATTAGAGAAGCTATCTCTCTTAATTTTTAAATATTTTTGGGTTACATTTTCTACGCTTACAAGCGTTTTTAGAATATTATTTTGATTTACTTTACGCTATATCTTTCCATATTTTAAATTTAAACTTCGCGCGCTTCTTCCAGCAATGAAGGATTTGAGATAAGCGGCTAAATTCGGCCTAGCAGAAAAAAACGCCGATTGTCTGAGAGAACAACTCAACCACGCGCCTCGTGCAAGTAAAGTCACCGCACCGCTATTATTTTATATTAAAATTGTGGAAACTATTAATTTTACGCTTTAGTTTATTAGATATTAGTGTTTGGAACATTTTGAACTATAGAACAATGGAGAGTCTGGTACTTCGCGTATAATCGGGCTGGCCAGCCAAGTAGCTACGAAAGACATCTAATGGTAAGTCGTTTCTTGACAATTTTTCATTGCTACGCTATTTTTAGTAAATAAGTTTTTAGGCTCTTTTTTCCCTGTCGGAGCCCTGTGGAAAGATACAGTCCCTCTTAACTCCCACACGTTTTTCTCGAGCTATCTCGAGTGGTCCTTCGGTATATTTTATTTTCTACAGAAGGCCTGACCTCACCAAAATGATTTTCCCAGTTTATGTTTTCGAACAATAATATTAAGATATTTATTTGAAATGTACTATAAAATTATAAATAATTAAGCCGAACCTTACGAAAACTCGAACTGTATTTGGGCATTTTTTGTCTTTTGATAAAATGTAAAATTCGGAATAAAAAGGTACTAAAAAAACCACAATACCAAAAACACCCAAAAAAATGGGAAAAAAACTTGGAAAATAAATTAAACAGTGCGAAAAATAGCGTATAAACATCGTGATAACAGTTTCATTTTATCCCTTGATATATTATATACTATTAATAAACTTTTAACATAGAAATGTATTTCTGTCCTGTTTGATTATTTATTACGTATTATTTTTATACAAAAACAGAAATAATATTTAAAAGAAAATGATTTTTGACAATAAATATACCTACAATAAATATTCATAACCCAAAAACTCAAGGAACATATTATTTATTTCTTAAGCTGTATAAAAACGAGTTCTTTTTAAGTTTTATTAAAACATTTTTCTTTTCTCAGACTGTATAAAAATGAGTATTTTCACGAACGTCTATGGAATTTTGAGTACGGTTTTGACACTCGTGTCGCTACCCCTGGGAGACGCTTGGCTACCAGGATGCAGTGACCCTAGTATTTCTAATTAGCCTATCCAAAACCTCGTGTTTGTTTACGACAGAGACAATTTATTATTTTCTCTATGGTTTACGAAGCCTGTGTCATGGGCCGTCACTGAAGAACAGCAGTTTCTATATGGGAGGACCCCCAGAATAAAAAACTATATACCTGCCTACCTTTGATAACAAAAGTAAAAAAATAATCGCCACTTCAATAATTTGACCAGGATCACCACTTAGTCAGATTTTTCTGGCAGATTTTAAAGAAATAATTTGACATTCCCTTAAAAATCCGTTCAAATATAACGGTGGCAACAGCGTAGAGCTAATTTTGTAGCGACCCTTCCACGACATGCAGTTAGTCCCTCTTTGTTAATTTTACCGTGAAAAACAAAGAAAGAAAGTAAACTTAGCTGACCTCATAAAGAAAACGAATAGGACTCATAAATTTATAAGAAATGTGACGAAATGTGACGAAATCTGACATTTCAGTTTGTGTGGTTAATGGGTTTCTGCTTTGAATTTATTTACAATTTTTAAAAATTTTCAACAAATTACGGGTTTTTAATTAAAAACAAATATTATATCGTGAAGCTACATCTATCAAAAAGTGGGAAATGGCCTTTTAGGTAAGTTTTTAAGTTTAAAAATTGCCTTTTAAACGAGAAATCTTAAGCGCCAGATTATGTCACATTTTTTCAAATTTCGTCAAATTTTTTGAAATGTAAAGAATTGCCCCCAAAGAGACAAATTCCCAGGCATAAACATTTTCGTTCAGTTTTCATCGACGGTTTATTATTATATTATAATATTTATTTATGTAATGTCCTACCATGATTATCATTTTAATGATAGGCGTTATTCTCGATTAAAGAAGCTATCAACTGGTGAAAAAAAAATTTTCGTCCTATGACCTCAAAATATTTCAGAGGCCTCTAAACATAAAAAATAGAAATAGTTAATTTTTGATCATAAAAACGTCTATTTTAAATACTTGCCTTTTGAACCTGAATTTTTTGTGGTGATTTTGGTTTCCTGTACCACACATTAATCTATGGTTCTTAGGCTTTTAAACAGTGTATCTCAGATATGTGAGTTCTGTGAAGAAATTTTGAGATAAAGAGGCATATTCCCACATATATATCTTCTCATTGGGTTTTCATTGACGGTTTATTATTATATTATAATATTTATTTATATATTGTCCTACCACAATTCTAATGTTTATGCTAGGCGTTATTCTCGATTAAAGGGGCTAGTTACAAGTTAAATTTATTTTGAGCTTAATAACCTTTAAGCACGTCAAATGTAAAAAAAAATAGATATAATTATATATTAGTAGGGAGGATAGCCTATGTAGAAATGGTTTTATCGTGCGAACTTTGAGGTGGCGAAACGTCCTTTTAACTGTAGATCTATGGGCTTAAGCTACGTTTAAAAAATGATTTTTTTTCTCAAATTCGCGCAAGGTAGTGGAGGGGGGGGCCATCTTGGATTTTATGGACATTAGTTTAAATTATATTTAATTTCTTAATGTGTTTACTAAAAATAAAAAATTGGTCACCAGGCTTAATCAGCCGATTAGTTAAAAATTTACAAATTTGTGATATTTTTTTTATTATTTTTTTTATTTTGCAAATTTTTCTTTGGGGCCATCTAAAATCTTTACGAAATAAGATATGCATTTAAGATATGCTTCTTTTTAATGACACATTTATTGTGCTTTTGACAGTGTATTTAGCTTTGTTTAATAACTCGTTCTTCTTTTTTAAATCAATATTTTTTATCTTGAGAACACATAATTTTTCAAATTTTGGATAAACCGGGTTCTAATAACATTTAATTTTTTTCTGGCAAAATGCATAACAATGCTACCAACATGTGTACTACCAATTATTTTCCAAATATGTAGCTATTAATTGATACAAACCGTTTTTTACGTCTATGACCTTGAAATATTTTAAAAGCCTCTAAACATAAAAAATAGCAATAATTATTGTTTGATCAAAACACGACCATTTTAAATACTCACCTTTTTAACTTGATTTTTTTGTGGTGATTTTGGTTTCCCATACCACATGCTAATCTATGATTCTTAGCCTTTTAAACTATGTATCTCACATATTTGAGTTCTATGAAGAAACTTTGAGATAACGAGGCATATTCCAACGCAACGTGGATTTTATCGACATTAGATAAAATTATATTTAATTATTTTTAAATTTATACACCAATTTTAGAAAAGAAGTTGTCGTTTTTAAACAAATGCCTTCTGCTAATAAACGAAAAAAAAATAGATATCAGGCGCAACCAGCCCATGAGTAAATAATTTACAAATTTATAATATTTTTTTTATTTTTTTTTTATTTTGCAAAATTTTTGTTTGGGGCCACCTGAAATCTTTATGTTTATTGTGCTTTTGACTGTGTGTTTAGCTTTGGTTAATAGCTCGTTGTTATTTTTTAAATGAGTAATTTTTTTCTTGGGAACACATAATTGTTCAAATTTTGGATAAACCGGGTTCTAATAACATCTAATTTTTTTCTGGCAAAATGCATAACAATGTTACCAACATGTGTACTATCAATTATTTTCCAAATATGTAGCTATTAATTGATATAAAACGTTTTTTACGTCTATGACCTTGAAACATTTTAAAAGCCTCTAAACATAAAAAATAGCAATAATTAATGTTTGATCAAAACACGACTATTTTAAATACTCACCTTTTTAACTTGATTTTTTTTGTGGTGATTTTGGTTTCCTATACCACATGCTAATCTATGATTCTTATGCTTTTAAACTATGTATCTCACATATTTGAGTTCTATGAAGAAACTTTGAGATAACGAGGCATATTCCAACGCAACGTGGATTTTATCGACATTAGATAAAATTATATTTAAATATTTTTAAATTTATACACCAATTTTAAAAAAGAAGGTGTCGTTTTTAAATAAATGCCTTCTGCTAATAAACGAAAAAAAAATAGATATCAGGCGCAACCAGCCCATGAGTAAATAATTTACAAATTTATAATATTTTTTTATTTTTTTTTTATTTTGCAAAATTTTTGTTTGGGGCCATCTGAAATCTTTATGACGTAACCTATGCATTTAAGATGTACTCCTTTGTAAGAGCACGTTTATTGTGCTTTTGACTGTGTGTTCAGCTTTGGTTAATAGCTCGTTGTTATTTTTTAAATGAGTAATTTTTTTCTTGGGAACACACAATTTTTTTAAATTTTGGATCAACCGGGTTCTAATAACATTTATTTTTTTTCGGGCAAAATGCATTACAATGTTACCAACCTATGTATTACCAATTAGTTTCCAAATGTGTAGATATCAATTGGTACAACACATTTTTTACGCCTATGACCTTGAAACATTTTAAAAGCCTCTAAACCAAAAAATAGAAAAAATTAATTTTTGATCAATGAAATTTTTTCGTAGCCGTGGTGGCTCAGTGCGTTCGCGCATTGAACACGAGTGAGTTAAGGAATCTCGCTTGCTACAGTGGCGGGTTCGATCCCCGTCGGTTGCCGAGGTCGGGAGCGGCAGACATTTATAGGATTCCTGGGGAGTGTAAAATGTAATATTGTCCTACCCCTTCATTCACGCCGGTAACCAGGCCGGATGAGGTCGGATATCTCGTGAAGGCGGACTTTGTTACACACTCCTTCAGTCGGTAGGCCATTCTAAGGGACAAAAGGACCGGATAAAAAAAATACCCGGTTTGGGGTTCCAAAGGTGGCCGATGACCCGTGCAATTAGGCGTTCCGAAATGGCGGCCTTAGTGTCGGCGAAAGAGTCACGGTTAACAAATCAGGAAAAAAAAACACGACTATTTTAAATACTCACCTTTTTAACTTGATTTTTTTGTGGTGATTTTAGTTTCCTATATAACACGTTAATCTATAATTCTTAGGCTTTTAAACTGTGTATCTCATATACTTGAGTTCTGTGAAGAAATTTTGAGATAATGAGGCATATTCCAATGCAACGTGGATTTTATCGACATTAGTTTAAGTTATACTTAATTTTTTTTTAATTTATACACCAATTTTTAAGCGAATGCCTTCCGTTAATAAACAAAAAAAATGGTTGTCAGGCGCAACCAGCCGATAAGTAAATAATTTACAAATTTTTTTTTTAGTTTTTTTATTTTGCAAAATTTTTGTATGAGGCCACCTGAAATCTTTATGACGTAACCTATGCGCTTAAGATATACTTCTTTGTAATGGCACGTTTATTGTGCTTTTGACTGTGTATTCAGCTTTGACTATTAACTCGTTATTTTATAAATTCATATTTTTTATATTGGGAATACAGAATTTTTTAAATTTAGGATTAACCGGATTCAAATAACATTTATTTTTTTTTTCTAGAAAAATGCATTAACAACTTTTGTATTACCAATTATTTTTCAAATGTGTGGCTATGAATTGGTGGTTAGTCTTATGACCTTGAAATTTAAAAATTCAATAAATCACTGTTTTACATACACGCCTTTGTAACTTTATTTTTTTGTGGTGATTTTGGTTTCCTATACCACACGTTAATCTATGGATTTTGGGCTTTTAAACTATGTATCTCATATATGTGAGTTCTGAAAATATAACTATATTTTCTATGGTTCTGTGAAGGAGGCATATTCCAACGTATAGACCTTTTTCGTAGAATTTTGATCGAAGGTTTATTATTATATTATAATATTTTTTTATATATTCGTAGTGTCCTAACATAATTCTAAAGTTTATAAATAACATTTCGGACTTCCATTGTCTATAGTTATTTTAAAGACGACGTTTCGGTTAGTAAGTATCTCTAACCATTTTCAAATGTAAAACTGGTTAGAAATATTTACTAACCGAAACTACGTATTTAAAATAAATAAAGACAATGAAAGTCCGAAATTTTATTTCTATGATATTTGCAATGACCTTTAAGTAGTATTTCAAGACACTTTTAATAAAAAACACAGAAAAAATACTATGTTAATTGGTAAAAAATTATTGCCTTTATTTTAGATTTAAATACTGTATAAATCTTCGAGTCTTGAGCTTGAAAAAATTTTTTCATACATATATAGTTCTTGTTGGTATATCATGTATTTCGAGATAAATAATAGTTATGAGATTCGGCTAGTTTTACCTAAATATTACAAATTTGTAAAGTATTTACTCATCGGCTGGTTGCGCCTGATAACTATTTTTTTTTTATTTATTAACAGAAAACGACACCTTCTTTTTTAAAATAGGTGTATTTATTTGAAAAAAAAAATTAAATATGATTTAAACTAATGTCAATAAAATCCACGTAGCGTTGAAATATGCCTCATTATCTCAAAATTTCTTCACAGAACTTAAATATATGAAATACACAGTTTAAAAGCCTAAGAATCATAGATTAACGTGTGGTATAGGAAACGAAAATCACCACAAAAAAATCAAGTTAAAGAGGTAAGTACCTATTTAAAATAGTCGTGTTTTGACCAAAAATTAATTCTTTCTATTTCTTAGGTTTAGAGGCTTTTAAAATGTTTCAAGGTCATAGGCGTAAAAAATGTTTTGTATCAATTGATATCTACACATTTGGAAAATAGTTGGTAATACATAGGTGGGTAACATTGTAATGCATTTTGTCAGAAAAAATTAAATGTTACTAGAAGCTGGTTTATCCAAAATTTGAAAAATTATGCGTTCCCAAGATAAAAAATACTAATTTAAAAAATAACAACGAGCTATCAGCCAAAGCTGAACACACAGTCAAAAGCACAATAAACGTGCTATTATAAGGCAGTATATCGTAAACGCATAGGTTAAGTGACAAAGATTTTAAGTGGCCCCAAACAAAAATTTTGTAAAATAAAAATATTACATATTTGTAAATTATTTACTCATCGGCTGGTTGCACCTGATAACCATACACGTAATGTATATGCTGATAACTAATTTCTTTTTCGTTTTTTTAACAGAAAGCATTCGTTTAAAAACGACAACTTCTTTATTAAAATTGGTGTATAAATTTAAAAAAAAATAAATACAACCTAAACTAATGTCGATAAAATCCACGTTACATTGGAATATGCCTCATTATCTCAAAATTTTTTCACAGAACTCAATTATATGAGATACACAGTTTAAAAGCCTAAGAATCATAGATTAACGTGTTATATAGGAAGCTAAAATCACCACAAAAAAATCAAGTTAAAAAAGTGAGTCTTTAAAATAGTCGTGTTTTAATCAACATTAATTATTGCTATTTTTTATATTTAGAGGCTTTTAAAATGTTTCAAGGTCATAGACGTAAAAAACGTTTTATACCAATTAATAGCTACATATTTGAAAAATAATTGGTAGTACACATGTTGGTAACATTGTTATGCATTTTGCCAGAAAAAAAATTAAATGTTATTAGAACCCGGTTTATCCAAAATTTTAAAAATTATGTGTTCTCAAGATAAAAAATATTGAATTAAAAAAGAAGAATGAGTTATTAAACAAAGCTAAATACACTGTCAAAAGCACAATAAATGTGTCATTAAAAAGAAGTATATCTTAAATGCATATCTTATTTCGTAAAGATTTTAAATGGCTCCAAACAAAAATTTGCAAAATAAAAAAATAATATGACAAATTTGTAAATTTTTAACTAATCGCCTGGTTAAACCTGGTGACCAATTTTTTATTCTTAGTAAACACAAGGCATTGGCTTAAAAACGACACCTTTCTTTTCTAAATTGTTATATACATTTTTAAGAAATTAAATATACTTTAAACTAAGGTCGATAAAATCAAAGATGGCCTCCCTCCACAACCCTGCGCGGGTTTGAGAAAAAAAAATTACTTTTTAAACGTAGCTTAAGCCCATAGATCTACAGTTAAAAGGACGTTTCGCCACCTCAAAGATCGCACGATAAAACCATTTCTACATAGGCTATCCTCCCTATTAATATATAATTATCTCTATTTTTTTACATTTGACGTGCTTAAAGGGTATTAAGCTCCAAATAAATTTAACTTGTAACTAGCCCCTTTAATCGAGAATAACGCCTAGCATAAACATTACAATTGTGGTAGGACATTATATAAATAAATATTATAATATAATAATAAACCGTCAATGAAAAACCAACGAGAAGATATATATATATATATATATATATATATATGTGGGAATATGCCTCTTTATCTCAAAATTTCTTCACAGAACTCACATATTTGAGATACACTGTTTAAAAGTCTAAGAACCATAGATTAATGTGTGATACAGGAAACCAAAATCACCACAAAAAATTCAGGTTAAAAAGGCGAGTATTTAAAATAGACGTTTTTTTATCAAAAATTATTATTTCTATTTTTTATGTTTAGAGGCTTTTGAAATATTTCGAGGCCATAGGACTAAAATTTTTTTTTCACCAATTAATAGCTTCTTTAATCGAGAATAACACCTATCATTAAAATGAGAATCATGGTAGGACATTACATAAATAAATATTATAATATAATAATAAACCGTCGATGAAAACTCAACAAAATGTTTATGCCTGGGAATTTGTCTCTTTATCTCAAAATTTCTTCACAGAAGTCACATATCTGAGATAGACAGTTTAATAGCCTAAAAACCCTAGTTTAACGTGTGGTATACGAAACCAAAATCACCACAAAAAAATTAAGTTAAAAAGGCGAGTATTTAAAATAGTAGTTTTTTGATCAAAAATTAATTATTTCTATTTTTTATGTTTCGAGGCTTGTGAAATGTTTCCAGGTTATAAGACTAAAAAATGTTTTTCACCAGTTAATAGCGACATATTTTGAAAGTTATGGGCAAAACATAAGTTGGTGATTCTGTGGTGCAATTTGCTAGAAAAAAAATAAATGTTTGTTGAAACCGGTTCATCCAAAATTTGCAAAATTATGTGTTCCCAAGATAAAAAATATTAATTAAAAAAATAGCAACGAGCTATTAACCACAGGTGAATACACGGTCAAGAGCACAATAAATGTGCTATTACAAAAAGATATATCCTAGACGCATAGCTTACCCAGTCAAGATTTTAGGTGGCCTCAAACAAAAATTTTGCAAAATAAAAAAAAATTAAAAAATGATTACAAGAACTTTGTAAATTTTTTGCTCATCGGCTGCTTGCGCCTGATGACCAGTTTTTTTTTGGTTTAATAACACAAGGCATTTGCATAATAACGGCACCTTTTTTTTTAAATTGGTGCAGAAATTTTACCAAAAAAAATATAATCTAAACTAATGCCGATAAAATTCAAGATGGCGCCCCCCCCCCCACCTCCCTGCGCGGGTTTGGAGAAAAAAAAACTACTTTTTAAACTTACCTTAAGCCTCTAGATCTATAGTTAAAACCGCGTTTTGCCACCTCAAAGATCGCACGATAAAACCATTTTTACATAGGCCATCTGCTCTACTATAAATATAATTTCTACATTTTAAGCTTTCGACGTTTTGCAATAAAGTAATTTTTTTGTACTAAAATAAAGTGCCTTAAAAGCAACCATTTAAAAATACTTTTGAAATGTTTTTTCACTGTTATATTAATTTTGCTGCAAAACTTTTAAACTTTTATTAAAAAATTAAATGTACTTTAAGAGTACCTTCTTCAAAATGTTATTAAAATGTTTTTTTGTAAATATTTTATTTTCACAGTAAAATATTTAGTTTTTTTGTACTAAAATAAAGTGCTCTAAAAGTAACTGTTAAAATATACTTTTAAAATGCTTTTTTGCCATTAACCCTGACTGCACTTGGTATTTTTCATAAATAAAGTATTACTTTTCGTTGTACTAAAAATAAAGTACTAAAATGTTGCATTTTTTGCACTTTTAAATAATATGCAAATTACACAATACAAAAATAATAAAAATAATGCACATCGTTGCCGATGCCAGCAGTACAATATTAGTATAGTACCAGCAGGTCGATGTTTGCTGGGAACACTTTAACTTAAGTTTTTTATTACAATAATGGCGGATTTCTTTATTTTTAAACCGATTTGTCTCAAACTTAATAATAATGAAAATATTGTGCGATAATAACTTACCGAATAATGATTCTTATACAACACGATCGATACGCGTTCTTAGCAAACTCTTAAGATTTCAGGAATAATTAGTTAATTTTAAGTTTGTTTTTATATTATATTATTATATTATTAACAAAGGAGGTGTACATAAAGTATGTAGTGTATGTAATCCAAAGCAAAGATCTCTATATATCTATAACATAGAATTCATTGCGCTCATTCTACGTACAAGGCCACGTCGCGTGGTGGCGCTACATTCCTTCGGTCATTTTTTATTCGCTTAGTTTAGACGGTTGCCGCTGGGTGGCGCTAGCAGAGACGGAACAGATAGGAATTACCAAGGCGTCTAAAATTTTTACAGGCAATTTTCTTATAAATAAAACTGTTTAGGATTTTTTTTTTAACTTTTATTTAAACGCCTTTTAGGAAAAAAATATAGCATTTATTAAAAGCATAAAATTTTCTTTCCAATGATGTAAAACTAAAGGGTTTAATTTACAACAAATGGTACAGTGGCATGTATAAATGGAGATTATTTACAAAAATCGTAAAAAATAATTATAAGTTTCGATGTAACTAATTATCTTTATCTATATGAAACATTAGCATTAAGCCAGAATAGATACACTGGTGCAGCGGCGGCTCGTGCCGCAGGCGATGTGAAGCGCCACATTATAAACACCGGTACAAACGTTATTCTCTTTAAAACTCTTTGCGTCCTAGAACTATTGGAGCATGGTACGTCAGTTGAAAGAGAAAAATGACAATATAAATAAAACGTTTTGCCTATAAATATGTTTCTGATCTATTTCAACTGAGGACGAGAAATAAGTTTTCTTCAGAGATAATACCTTGTATACTGATGTTTGTAATGTACCGCTACACCTCGCCTGCGGCACGAGCCGCAGCTGCACTGGTGGTCGCAGTGGAAGGGCTGCAAGACCCACTGACATATGAATCATCAATTGTCTTTACATAATTAATCTGTACATTATTTAAAAGAAAATTTTATTTTCGAAAAGAGTACCAGAGTACCTAATTTTTAAGAAAATTAGTAGCAATTTTACGTTTTGAGCAAAACGGGTTTAGTTTTATACTTTTTCATTTTGTTATAATTTTAAAATAAAAGTGAAGGTTTTAATTTTTTGCTTTTTATTTTAAAATTATATATAACCTGATTTTCTCAAAACATAGAATTACCACATGCAACAATCTTTCTAGCGACGGCAGAATAATTTTTTTGAAAATGAAGTACTCTAGGCAAAAATAATTTCTGCCACTATTTAGAAAATAAAATTTTCTTCTTCTGATTTTTGGCGATTTTTACAAATTGCCTCCAGTTATGTTCGTCGTTATACCTAGAGGGGCGGAAGACCACCCAGGAAAAAGTGGCCAAAGCATAAAGCTCATTACGAAAACTTATAAAAGATAACGCTTTCTTTCCAAAAATGTAACTTTCACAAAAATCGGTTTTTCTTTTCTTAAGAAGACCACGTGACAGATCATCGACCTATTTTTATGAAAGAAAATGTAATTTTCTATAAGCTTTATTCGTTATGAGTTTCTTACTTTGACAACTTTTGTCCCCCTCTCCACCCTAGATGTAGGCTGTAGTTGACAATGTGGCAAACAAGTAAAACATTAAACTACATTCCAATAGCACCAAAAATCCATCTATCTGTCGGGAAATCCCATAAAGGGGGAAGGTATAACCTATGACGACCTTCGGTCTAATCATTTAAAAGAAAATTTTATTGTCTATAGTATAATTAAAAATTATACACCGTTAGAAATAATTATAAATGACACATTGCTAAAAAAGAAATTTGGTCTTCCTAATAAAGTGTAATATCAGTGTTTTCTTGCAGCACTTCGTTTTTATGACAATTGCAAAATTTCATAATTAAAAAGATTTTTTTGCAACGCTAATGAAATGTTATCCGTAATATTGACCAAATTATGTTATACTTTATCTGATAATAAATTTTATCACCTAAATAAAGCGTACACTTTTTTGTAGAAAATTCAATGAAAATGTAAAAAATCAATAGATTTTTCGAGGATTTCTGTAAATCGCCCACATTGATGGATGCCACTGGCTCGTTAGGAGTGAAATTGTCTCTATTTGATTATCAATTGTTGGAACGCAAAGTTAATTTTCCTAATAAATTATTAAATACATTTCAGAAAATTGTAAAAAACAAAAAATATTTGTAGTGATTTTTAAAAAAGTTCTTAGTTTACGGACGCCAATGAAGTATTACCCACAATCTGCACTGAGAGATATATGATTTAAATCAATATTTTGTTGTAAATTATATCACTATAGTTTTTTGCGCAAAAGGCTTACCCCTAGATGTACCGTAAGAAGGCTTAGCTAATCCATAATTGTTGTTTTATGTGAGCAACACGGACTTAATCGCGATTAAGTGACTAATCCAAGAAATGTGCTTACGGTGCATCTAGGGTTTAGTGTCCAACAAAATTAGTTAAATTTAAAAATGTTAGTTGGTTTGTTTTGAATAAAATGTGCAAACAATCGTTTTGAAGATGTTTAAGGGTTCGTATCTTTGTAACAGTATAGTACCCAGGTAGCTTTAATATATCTTGTTTGTTGAGTCTCTAAGGGCCGGTTTCTCAATAGAGGGTTAGCCCTGACCCGTGGGTTAAAAAAAGAGATGGCTGACATATTTACCACATGCCAAAAAAAGACAGCTATTAAAGATAACCAACGGGTCAGGGGTAATCCTCTATTGAGAAACCGGCCCCTAATGTTCTCTGCATATTTCGTCAAAAATAAGTTTTTTCTTGTCTTGGTTTTACATTTTAAAAATCTATATTTTAAAAAAAAATTATTGTTATTATTATATCACTCAAATCAAACCTCTTGTCGTTGGTGGCCTTGTTTCACAGGTGGACCGATTATTAATTATCATAATAGGGCGAATAGTGTTTATAATTTTAATAGATTATTATTTTTCAAGCAAATTAATGAGATTCACGCATGTCGCCGTAAGTTGTTTTGTGTTAAATCAGATTAAAATTATGCCAATGCCTTATTTGAATTCTACAATTGCATTGTATCGTATTTATCCTTAGAAAATTGATGCAATGTTGTCAAGATTTAAGGTTAAATTCTGGCATGTCAAATTGTGTCAGATTTTTTCAAATTGTGAAGAATCGCCCCCATTGTATCAATATTGCCGAGATGTCTGTCTGTGTATGTGTGTGTGTGTGTGTATGTATATGTGTCCATAACACGATAGCTCCTAAACCGATTAACCAATTTTGATAAAATTTTCAGGTAAAATACAGCTCGACACTACAACGAGCTGATTAGATTTTGGTTAAAATTCATCAATGCTAATAATGCTAATTAAAAATTGCTAACTTTAAACCGGAGCGTCGCATCAAAATCCGCTTTTTGGAATATAGTAGCCCACATTTTTTTCAAAAATTTGTGTTATAACCTGAACAAAAACTTCGAAGCATGGAGTTTACTTGGAGTGTGCAACTGGGCTAGGAAGGTATCAGATCCATCATGGATCCATTTATTTGTTGATATATTAACCCAACTGGGTCAACAATCAACTTCCTCGGTTCCTGGTCGACCTCAGCTGGACAGGAAGAGTCGATTTGGATGTGGTTTCGATAATTTCTAGTTTCAATATTTGCCCAGCCTTTTTTAGCCACTGCAGCAATATACCTTAAAATGGAATATGTATTCGATAAAAATGTCATTTAATAAAAATGTTTTTAATAAAAAAAATTCGATTAATATGACAGGGGATAAAAATATTTTCGATCAAAATATCATTCGACAAAAAAGTTTTCGACAAAAAATATTTCATTTGATGAAAAAGTTTTCGGTAAACACTGCCTTCGAATAACTTGATTCAATAAAAATGTTTTCGATCAAAAATCCGCGACCAAGCCAGGCATTAGTCATTGGCCATTTATTTTCGTATCGCTGAAATAGGGTCAAAAAAGTTATATTTCAACCAGTGGGGTTCGTGCAGGAATTGACCTGGGTAGGTAACTGTTTTTTTTTAAATAAAATTTGTTTTTAAAATTCTTTGTTTGATGAGCAAATGTTCCCTCACGGGAATCCTATGATTGCACGGACTAGATTTCCAATAAATGACATATCGTTACAAACATTTTGTGGGACTGTCCTTAAATTACGTAACGCTCTAGGGGGGGGGGGTTCGCCTTGCGTTACACTCAATGTTTTTTTAATTAGTTTTTTCTTCAAAATGTGTTTCGAGGAGTGAAGGGGGGGGTCAAAAATCCTGAATTTTTGCGTTACATAATTTAAGGACGTTCCCTATATGGTTTTCGTTTATTTCTAAAGTTAATGTGAACCAAATCTTTGCAGTTATTTGAGCTGTAAGTTTTAAAAAAATAGACTAAAACTGGTCGAGGTCGAGCCTATAGATTTAGTACTTAGACCCTGGTCTAAGGGCTAACTTTTAATATCTTAGTTAATATTGGTGAATATTTTTTAATACGAAGTTTTTTTTCGAAATTGACCCCAAAATGACCTTTCTTAAATATTAGCATCTTATTCAATAGGGGAGGGTCCGGTGAGTTTAACTACGAGGAGACTATGGACAGTCGTTTTTTCCGATATTTGGCAACAATGGTAGCTACCATATCAGTTTGGATCATTTTTGTGCGGACGTTTGATCTAAAATGAGCCGTCTAGTGTAGATTAAAAAAAAATCATTTTTATTTACTTTTTTCAAAATGTTACGATTTTCACGTGTCTGATCTACCTAATATTTTAACAGTAAAAAAATTGGCTTTTTAATTTCATAATAAAACAAATAATTTTTATTTAATTATAACATATATTCAACTATATTTAAACAGCTAAATGATTTCTGTAATGGCCACCCACGGGGAGACTTTGGACATAGTAACTAAACTCTCCCCATTTGGTTCGATGTGTTCCCTCTCAATTTTTATTTGTATTTATTTTGGAGTCCAAATGTAGAAGGTACCTACAAAAAAAGGACCCATAGGAAGTTTTGGGTTGCATAACGCATCCTTTTATTTATGTGCCACAAGCCTGTTTTGTGCTCTGTAGGCAAAATTAATTAAAAAGTTCCGAAAACAACTAGGGAAAAACTGCCAGGAAAATATAGGATAAGGTTTGTGTTTACGGTGTACATCTTACTTTTTTTAGGCACTTCACAGAACATTGATGACTTTTGGTTAGTTGGTGAACACTGTTGCCAAATAACATGATAAAAAATATATTTCAATAACTGGCATAAAATTAAATCTGCGGAATACACCGCATTGGTAGCTCTTAAAATAATTGTCTGGTATTAAAAATATTTTAAATTTTCATTACATTTTGACATAACGATATAGATGCGGCAACACTGTCTCCAAGTAAAGGAACTAGTAGCCTGCGTTATTGGTACACAAGTAAGGGCAAACACTATCCTTTAGTACAGGATAAGGTTTAAACCAGGTAACTGCGCATGCCTCAAATAGAAGATAAGAGAAAAATGGAACATGCATAGTGATGTATATGGAAATATTTCCGTTGAAAATATTTCCATGGAAATGGAAATATTGGAAATTTCCGAACGTGCCTCGGAAATATTGGGAATATTGGAAATATAAAAAAAATATTATCTTTCATATTTTGAAACCTTATAAGCATTAAACTTACTTACTTACTATAGAAAAATTTTTGTTTCCGATACTATTGAAGATTTTGAGGAAGTAGATTGGCAGGACGATGTTATTGAGTGTGATATATGCCTCTTGCACCACTAGTGAATAGTGTAGTGTGACAAGAATGAGATTTCTGTTGTACAAATTTGACCTTATTACTGCTTATTTGTTCGAAGAATAATTCCAGATTTGTATTCATGTATAAGCCTCCCCCATAAAAGCAAAAAATCGTGAAAAACACACACTTTTTTAAGTTTAATAGGTCGCTTTTTCACATTATTTTTAAAACCACGGTAAAATCACACCGAAATAACGTGGTTTTGAAAATAACGTTAAAAACGACCTATTAAACTTGAAAGAGTGCGTGTTTTTAACGTCGTTTTAATTTGTGCTATGTGGGCTTCTGCGTTTTCCGGTGTCTTGTTATGATTTTTATAAATAAATATTTCCTTTTTTCTTATTTTTTTTCATATATTTCCAATATTTGCATATATTTCCAATGGTTCAGGAAATATTTCTGAAATATTTCCGAAAATATATTTCTGGAAATTTTACAACACTAGACATGCAAAAGGTCCCTTATCCCTTATCGCTTATATTCTTTAAAAAAATTGAGTCCTACAGACGAGTCTAAAATCTTAAAAATACAAAAGTTTTAAAAAGTGTCTCATTCTTACATCACTTGACTTGACTCTACTTTTCAAAATAAATATTTTTGCTATGATTCTGCCAGAAGCTATTTTTTTAAAATGTCCATGCATTGTCCAATATGTCCCTTGTAAAGAGAAGAGATTGGACACTTGCAATTTATTACAAAAACATATTTTTACATTCCTAGCCCGCGTAGCAATTTTTGACAAAGAATTTTTTTTTGAGATAACGCCAAAAATCTGTATTTGGATGTATTTTGACGAATCCTAGCAATATCGTCGTGATGTCTGTCTGTGTGTATATTATTTCTGTCCGTAACACGATAGCTCCTAAACCGCTGAACCGATCTTGATAAAATTTTCAGGTAAAATAGTATTCGAAACTTTTATGAGCTGATTAGATTTTGGTCAAAATCATTAATGCTAATAGCAGTTTTTTGACAATTAAAAACTTTTAAAAAAATGGTTAATTTTTAACGGAGCATCGTATCAATACAGTGTTTTTGGGATATAGTAGACTATATTTTGCTCAATAATTCGTGTTATAACCAAAAACTTCCTAGGAGCTTTAGTTTTTGAGATATCTACAAAAAACCGTTTTCAAGGCTAATATATTATCATGGCATCACTTGAAGTGTGATAATAGGCTAGCTAGGAAGGTGTCAGATCCGTCATGGCTCCATTTATTAAATTACATAAGTAAAAGGAAAAAATAAATATTTATGAGCAATATTTTATAAGTAAAATATGCCCTTTATGCTACCCCAGTTTTGCTTCCTGATAGCTATTCTGTTTAGCGAAATATTACAAAAAAACTAAAAACTGTCCAAACTCATCCCACCGTCGCCTAACACCATGTTAACCTTCTTTTTGATTAAGGTTTAAACTAAGTTCATTTTAAACAGTAGCGTATTAAAAAAAAGTTTTGGGGGCGCCCGAGACCCTATAATGCCGTATTTTATGCTATTTTATATTTGTATTTATGAAATATGCCAAAAATATCAAAAAAATCTTGTCCTTTATAGGGGAGGGTCCCCTAGCTCCACTCTAAATACGCCACTGTTATATCTGACAGAAATTGAAAAGCAGTTTCTCTTTTAAGGGTGTGTTAATTTTCTTTATCAAAACCTTTCCGATATTGGATTGCAAAATAAACGCTGTCGGCCATCTTAGCCCAACTTGGAAAAATATATACTCTGCGGAAATTAAAAATAATAGCCTCGGGGAACAGAATCATGAAAAAAGATCGGGCGACGAAATCGCGTAAAGCAATGCCGAGAACAGATAAAACGAAATACTGTGGGATGGGGCTATTTGTGACCGAAGAATTTTTTATTTAAAAAAACTAGTTTCAACAAACAAAAACCTATTAAAAATTATTTTACTCTAAAATAATTAAAACAAACAAAGGTAATCTAACTTTTAAATAAAATGAAAAACACTGTAGGTAACGTTAAAAATCACTATGACAAACCTAACTGTAAAACAAACTTATTATGTTTGATACTTGACAGACCCTTTGTCAAAATATCTGCAGTCATTTCAGCTGAAGCCAAATATGTCAATTCACGTCAATTTAATGATACTAGAGAATTATTAAAATACAGCCAGGCTATAATTGTGCCAGGCACTATTTTGACAAATTCACACACACAAACTGATAGTTTTTCCTTCAAAATTGACATACCAAAGTCGAATATAAAACTTTCATCGTTTATTTTCAATTAATAAAATAAGGCACTATTTATTCCGGTTCATATAGTAAACAAAGGCCGTGTGTTGAAAGATCACAGCTGATATTACAATGTGAAGGTGTCAAAATTGTGCCTGGCACTATTATAGCCTAGCTTTATTTCAATAATTCTCTATTATTAGCTACTGTTTCCCTTACGAAATGGCACCTGATGGCCAATTTTTGTGCTGATTGTCATTTAGCTCTTTATATAGATTCTTAGGATATATGGCTTCTTTTAACGCTTCACTCATAGCCATATACTCTGCCTCAGTGCTACTAAGAGCTCTACTCTTTTGCTTAAAAATTTTCCAGGAAATGGCCTTACCTGCGAATTGAAATACAACCCCTGTGTATGACTTTCTGTATAATTGCACCCCTATCTGAGTCTGAGTAACCCTTAAGGTTGCAACCACTTTCTGGAAAAGTTAGGCAATAAGCTTTTGTACTTTGCAAGTATCTTAACAGCCTTTTAGCATACCTATAATGTAACTCAGTGTACCAACTGTTATATTGGCTTAAAAAACTCACTGAATAAGCAATATCAGGGCGCGCATGTACATTAGGCTACCAATTAATTTTTGATAAGGTATTTCCTTATCACAAGTCTGAGATCCATTAGGGTCAATACTTAAGCCCTGTTCAAAGTTAAAATTTGGTTCGATAGGTGTCGCTACACCTTTACCATCGCTCATGCTAAATCTGTTCGGAACCTGCTCATTATAGCCCTCTTGATCTAATCTAGTTTTGCCCTTTTCTTATAAAACTATCACTGTTAATGACTCATTTTGTTTTTTAATATATAAACAAGGTTCATTTTTAGATTTTGTGTAATTGATCTTTAATAGAACTTCATCTACCCTTTTGTTTCAAGCTCTACTGCTCTGCTTGAGCCCATAAATAGAACTCTGTCATTTCTGTCACTTTTTCATTGACAATGATATCTCGGCTGGTTATGACTTTCTTGTCAACAGGATCGTATAGCCAATATCCTTTCACATTTTCTCCAAAGCCAATCAACATCATTTTACTTGCCTTTTTATCCCACTTATGTCTCTTAACTATAGGGTCATGAACCATGACCTCGCTACCAAAAATTTTGACATGACTTATGTCCGGCTTTTTCTCACGTCAAAGTTCATAAGGAATTTTATACTCTAAGTCCTTTGCAATACATCTGTTTTTAAGATATATACTAGTGTTAACCGCCTCAGCCCAAAACTTTTTAGATAAATCTGCCTCAAAAAGCAAATATCTGGCTTTTTCAATAACTGTACGGTTCATACGTTCTGTTATTCCATTTTGTTGAGGTGTATGAGGGTTCGTCTTTTGGTGTATGATCCCCTCTTTCTTGAAAAATTGTTCGAACTCATCTGAACAGTATTCTCCTCCGTTGTCAGAACGTAAACACTTGATCTGAGTTTCAAACTCCTTTTTAAAGTCTTCAAAATATCCCAAAGTTTCATCTTTTGATTTTAGAAAATAGACATAGGTGTATCGAGAGTAATCATCCTCAAATAGAAGAAAGTACCTGGCTTCTCCAATGGACTGTTCTTCTATAGGATCACAAAGGTCACTGTGAATGACTTCTGTAGGTGTGTTTGCTCTTGAACCTTTGTTTTTGAAAGGTAGTCTTTCTTGTTTACCTTCACAACAAGTGATATAAAATTTCTTATTGCACACTGTGTCTTTCATGTGTAAACCTTCTACAGAATCATGATTTTTCATTGCATTTAAATCTTTGTAATTTAAATGAGCTAATCTTTTGTGCCAAACTTCATTTAAAACCACTAAATGTGCAACAGCTGATGTTTGTTTACTACTTTCGCTTTCACTAAGGGTGCCATTGTCTTGTGAATACATCAACCTGTAAACATTGCTGATAGAGCGAGCGGCCGCTACAACTTTGTTCTCGGTATTTATGATTTTACAACTGTTTTTATCAAACACTACTTGATTACCGTTTCTGATCATTTGTCCGATGAATAATAAGTTTGTTGTAATGTAATGCATTTTTGATCATTATCTCTTGTTTTTGCCCGTCTACTAAGGTCTGTAACTGGTTGTTACCAGTTCTTGAAACTTGTAATTTGGTTTAATCAGCAATCATAGACTCTTGAAAATCCTTAATCCAATCTTTTCTGGATGTCACGTGATGACTCGCACCTGAATCAATGTACCAATCATTGTTCAGTAACAATGATTATATACTCCATTAATGAAAACTGCACTTAGAGCACTCACGCCCTTCTTTTTGTCATCTGACTTAAATCTGTCATCTGTGCTTTCATTAGCCTTTGAAGGACATTTGTTCATGTAGTGGCCATAACCCTTACACCGGTAACATTTCACATGCTGCATCTTTGATTCGTCGTCATTACCTTTTTTTAGTGGCCTCTGGATCTTGTCGAAACCTTTTTTCCCAAATTTTGTGGCAAGATCTGAACCAGTAGAAACTACCGCTCTCTTGTGGCATGTCAAGTAACTTCGTTTTTATGCTATCTGTCGTAATCTGTATTCCACTTGGCTTAATAGCCATCATAAACTAATAATATAATAGACGCTCAGCTTTCATTAGGCCAATAGCATACTCTTTAATTCACGCACTGAGGACCTTTGAAATCAGCCGGTCACGACCGGTGAGGGCGCTGATGTCGCTATTCGTTTGGTAATAGCAGGTAACCACATGAACTCCAATGCTCGCTCTGTCTTTTTTTTCTTATGCAATAATTTACATAGGAAAAAAGAGAGAGGAAGCGTTTTTGCCCCTGTGATTACTCCATAGTGCAGTGTTGCCGATATTTTATTTAATTCAAAATCATTTGGAAAAATCTTTCAGTCACTCCTTTCAGTATACATGCAACCTTCTGTAGGGGTGGACGCGTCTTGCCCAGTGTAGGCATAGATATGTAGGTAAGAAAAAGTAGATATATTTTCTGACTTCCAAGAGTTAAGGCCAGTGGCAAATGTACAGTCCTTACACTTTAAAATTTTTCGGACAACTCAGAATTTTTTTGGGAAAACTCAAGAAATTTTCGGAAATGTCAGGAAAAACTCGGAAAATGTTTGGAAAAACTTGGAAAATTTTCAAAAAACTCGAGAAATGTTAGAAAAAACTCGGGAAATGTTCGGAAAATGTTTAGAAAACCTCGGACAATTTTCAAAAAACTTTAGAAATGTTTAAAAAACCTCGCGAAATGCTCGGAAAAACTGGGAAAATTTTCGGAAATCCTGGAAAACTGGGGAAATGGTCAGAAAAACACGGAAAATGTTCAAAAAAACTCGAGAAATGTACAGAAAAACATACATTGGAAAAGAACTCTTTAACCTGCTACCATCTGAACTGAACAAAAGGTCAAAAAAATCTTTTAAAAAACAAATAAGCACTTGGTTACTTCAAAATTATCCAAAATTAAATTAAATAAATAAATAGATACCTAACTAACTAGAAACTGACCTTCAAGAATATTTCATAACTTTTTTTTAGTTTTATATATTATTTGTTTTTTTTTTTCATTGTAGTAGTATAACTACTTAAAAATTTTGCATTTAGTTATTTTTACATTTATTTGTCTGAATTTTTTAAACTTTTTATTTAGCCAAATATTAAATTCAAAAATACGTAAAACACTTTTAAGTTCAACTGAAATCATCAGCTGTATAAAAAACTAAAAGATTTTAAGTACACTAACGTGACTTTTAACAGACTAAGGTAAAAGCGTGGGGTGTATAAAAATAGTGTTAATAAACGATTGTTTAATCAAATAAGAATGACTTGTCTAAAATATCAAATGCGCTAAAAACCAGGTTTGTAATTCCTTACCTGTCACTTTTCATCCCTGATTTTAATTTTTTATCCCTGATCTATCCCTGTTCATCCCAGGGATAAACAGTGACACTTTTATCTTTTATGTTTTTATCCCTAAACAACGAAAAAGGATTGGGACTGACCCTTGAAAGGAGGCGCAGTTTCATTCTTTTTTTGTAATAAGTGGACCCTTTTTGTGGTTTCTAGTTAGTAAGGTCTGGAACGAGTAACCTTATTATTCATATGGTAAGGTTAAAAACGAAATAGTCTATTACATATGAACAAGAGAAGAGAGTGACAAATTTCACACGAGCGTGAATGTTGAGAATGAGGCGCCAGCCGAGTGAAACAACAGGCGAGTGTAAGAAAGTTACTTTCTATCGAGTTGTGTACGCTATCTTTCCTACGAACACTGATGAGCTATACTCATTTTTGTAAAAACAGTTCTTCAATTTTGCACAAATCAAATGAAACTGCTTTTCCGCACATGTGTGGAAAGATACTTTGCAACACATGTGCAAAAAGTATTTTTCAAAAAATTTCTGCCCATGGGTGAAACCTAACGTTTTCTGAGGATGAAAATGGTGTGAAACCCATGATTTTCATGTGTGGTCGTAGGAAAAATATATTGCATATGAAATACCTCTTATAAAAATAATTAACAAACAAAAGTTTAATTTGATACCTTTGCGCTTTTTTTTCTCTTACATTCTATTTAGTTCTCTTTGCTCAAATAACCGTTCGCCCGCCTTTCTTTTTGTGTGTTCTTTCTGTCTAGAAATTAACAGTGTCGGAGTAGCAAAGGGACTACCGGGTGTGCCAAATTCGATGTAGTCGAAATTTATAAAAACTTATGTAAATATGAAGACATACGAGGGGATTATGAAAAGTCTGACTTTATGAAGGTGGCCTACAACTTTTTTATTTTGGTGTAATTTACCTTATTAAATGCAAACTTTTTAAAATCCCGTCGGTCCTAAAAAACCATGAGGTGAATCAAATAATAGAATCTTTAATAAATATCCAAGGTGTTTTTAGTATAAATTTATTTTATTTATTAAGTAATAATAAATGGATCCATGACGGATAAGATACCTTCCTAGACTAGCCAATTAGCACACAATAAGTAAACTCCACCCTATTATACCAGCCCTAAAAAGTATTTTCTAAATTTATCGGAAATGAAAGTTACGAAGTTGTTGGTTCTACCGTGGTTTGATGGATCTCCATCAAACAACGGTTTTACTTAACATCTTTTAGTGATTTTTTACTGCGTATCCAAATTTTTCAAAAGGCCCGCGCGCCGCTGTTTTGTGTACTCTGCCCGATTTAACCCAAAACTAGTTAAAAATTAGTCTTGAAAAAGTTTTTGGAGTATTATAGGGTGTGTCTGTATAACTAATCAAAAAAAAAACTGTAATTTAACCCGGTACTCATATCTGCCGGGTGGACCAAAAAAACCCGGTCAAAATGTTTTTGTTATAACTATACTAACCAATTGATTAGGCTTTCAAGCAGAAAGATTTGATATTATAAATTCTAAGATGGCTGAGAGAATCAATCTTGCCCGTTTCAAAGAGGCTTTTTAATTCTTATATTGCGGATTTTTGGAACTCTTAAAAACGCTCTGTTTTCGCCACCCTCATGCAACTAGTTACGAATCATTAAAATCCGTTTAGTGGATCTCGAAACATTAATTTTGAAACGGTTAAGTGGTTCCCGAAATATTATTCCTTAATTCTGTATCCATTCTTCCATTAATACTGAATGGATTCTAAAAAAACTCTAGAATCGGTTCAGTGGTTCTTTAAATTAGAATTGTTATAGCAACTGTTATTTCAATTTCTGTCTGCAATAATTTCGTTATAAACTCACTGAATCGATTTCAATGAAAAAAAAAAAAGAATTATGGTGATACCCGATTGCTCTTTGATCAAAACTATTAAAATTGAACAAAAGTCAAATTTGTCCTTCTATGAAGGATCGCTTCTTTGTATGTTGCGAAGATTTATTTTTTTATGATTAACTTGTGCGTGGTGGACCTAGGATCTTTTAAATAAATTCAAAAAAGGTCGAAAAATTTCTCTCAACATAAGAAAAAACTACCCTTTATGGAGGGTCAAATTCGAATTGGTAAGCCATTTTATATTTAGAGATGGCTGAAAATTTAAATACGGATCTTTAATGAACTTGATCTTTGCCATGATGCTTTTTATTTAATTGTCGGTTTACTAGTAATGAATTTATGAGGAAATAAATGCACATAGAAATGGCAAGGCAATCGCATATTCTGTAAAATTTTTCTATAGTTCTAAAAAAATTCAAAACATTTTCGGAATATAAAAATAAACGAACCTTTTTAAAAAGTAAAGTTTTTATGTCCGCCATTTTGGATTTTACAATGACGGCAAATTTTGTTTGTGATCTTTTAAAAGCAATCAATCGTTAACCTGTATGTAAAAGAATATTGTTAAAGCAAAAATTAATTTTTAGGGGCCTAAACCGATTTAAACGATTCATATCTCGTTGTGCGTAGCAAAGATAGAGCTTTTCGACAAACAAAAATATATATCTAAAATTTCCGTAACAGAAGAATAAACGAGCCTCTTTCAAGGTCAAGTTTGATTCTGTCTGCCATCTGGGATTTTAAGATGGTGGACAAAAATATACTTTTACACAATTGTCCGATCAATTCCCTGCAAACTACTGCTTGCTTTGGTAAAATCTATAGTTGGAAAGCTATAATGATAAACATTTTGTCCGGTTTTTTGCCCACCCGGTATGACACAATAAATATAAAATATACATAGATGGCATATTTTTTTTCTTTTGCCCTTATTATCGAAGAAATAACAGTTATTTCTTCGATGCCCTTATATCAGGGTGTAATAATAGCAAACTAATAGGCGCTAGAAAAGATCAAACTAAGGATTTTTTTCTTATTATATTTTGCATCAAACCTCTTTGTTTTTTAGAAAAAGGGTGCCAAACTTAACAGCTTTTATTTGATATTTTTTACTCCCTTGTAATAAACAATGAGAAATGCTGGCCAGTTGGCTCGATCAAGGCCATATTACACACACACACATTTTATATTTTATTATAACTTCCTGAAAAATTAATTTATTATAACTTCCTGAAAAATTACAACAAAATCGATATTTTTTGAAATTTTGCATGACAATAGGGGTAATAATTAAATGGCAAAATTATTTAAAAATAAATAGAAATACTCAAAATTATTACCAAAAATCTCTTTTTTTCTTTAACAAATTTTTAAAACTCTTTAATATGTAGTGCTACTACAGTAAATATCGGTTATAACGACATTGAACAGTCCGCTTAATTTCGGTCGTTAAAACCAAGCTTTGTAATAGAAAAAAAAAGTAAAAAGTACTAAATATTGATTGTTAAAAACTAAAATTATACTTATTTTTAAAATATATAAAATGTAAAGAAGAAAATCTTCGATTTTGAATCCGCCAATCCAACTTATAAATTGAATTTCATCTGCCCATTCGCGTATGCAAGGAAAGGGGATAATGGGGGTAATTATCCCCTCCCAAGATTCGTAAAAAGTGAGAATTTTTCCACAAAAATGCCCCCAGTTTTTTTTGCCTCCAGCGCAAAAAACTTTTTTTATTATTACTGAAATTATACCTATTTTAGTAGTATTCGTTTAAAATGAGGTCCTTAGCCTGAATTCATGGATCAAAAATGCAAATTGTTTTGCCTGCGGCGCGCAAGTAATCTCTAGTTATGTAAAAAATTTACATAAACTGCATAAAATTTTGTTTGTGGGACCTTAACACATATTAATAATTGCTAATATTTATTAAGTATGTGTGGCTGGACTGAACTGCCTCTCGCAAGATCAGGCCTCTATCAGCATCGTAGCTAGCCTCAGTTTTCAGGGGGGCCGTGGCGTAGATCTATTTTTTCATAGATATTTTTATAGTAGAGGGGGGAAAGCCCCCCGTGCCTCCTAGATACAGCAATGTCCTACTCTCTACTAATAAAAAATACAGAAACAATATACCTAATATGTGTATCACATAAAACATGGGCCACAGCCTCGCTTAAACACTAGGCTAGCTTAAGGGCCTAAATAAGGGGGAAGTAGTTAGTAGGGTTAAATATCTCCACCTTGCCCCAAAAAATTAGTTCATTGTGGATATATTATATTACAATGATTTTTTTTATATTCTGAATTCTTGGGCTAGCTACGTCGATGGAGATTAGATAAAATGTATTTCTTTATGGACTGACCCCTTGATTTATTTGTAGTTTTTTACATTTTTGTATTTATTTGGTTTTGGGTTTAAATATTTTTTATTAATACAATTAATCATGCAAATTCCATGGAAAATATTCTAACTATATGGATACAATCTCAAAAACTAAAAGCCAAAAGTGACAGATAAAATTTAATTTGACAGTTGGATTATTTATATTTTTTTAAATAAAAAAGCAATTTACAATCAATTGTTTTTTTTAATAAAAAAGTTATAGACCCCCTCTTAAAATGTAGACTACTTAGCTTATAAAGGGCTATTAAAATGAGGTTTTTACTTTTTTCTATATCCCCTAGAAATACCTAAACCCCCCAAAAAGATCGATATTGATATACATACCGGATGTATTAAAACGCAAAGGAAGCGAAATATATACAGTATGTCACCCTAAGTTGGAATCATATGAAAAACTTTTTTATTATTAATTTTAGGAAAAAAAGTTATTCTTCAAAAAAAAATCCTGCATTATCTAAAATCTAGAATACAGTCATCAAATATTAAATTTTTTCAGTGGTATACGAGGTTTGTCAAAAAATATGAGTTTGACTCAAGAGTAAAGTACCTTTAAATTTGCAAAATAAATGAATATGCACTTATTACGCGTTTTAATTTCAAAATTATTAGAAAACATCGAAAAACTAAAACTAATCACAAAATCATTCATTCAAAATAGAAAGAGTAGTAAAAAATAAAATAATCTGAAGTTTTAAACGTAATTTTTAATTCTGATCAACTTTTTTAGTAACATTTTTCGATATTGTCAAATTTAAAGGTACTTTAATCTTGAGCAAAACTCATATTTTTTGACAAACCTCGTATACCATTAAAAAAATTTGATATTTGATGACTGTATTATAGGGTTTAGATTTAGATAATGCAGAACTTTTTATGAAAAATAACTTTTTTGTTTCTAAAATTATAAATAAAAAAGTTTTCCATATGATTCCAACTTAGGAGGACATACTGTATATATACATTTATATATGTATAAGTCGAAAACGTAAACGCCTAAGCATATTAAATAGGCAGTAGCTAGAAAAGGAATAAATTCTAAATACCTTATTCATAATGATCGAGTTCGACCAAACACACCGGGGCTCCCGAGAGGCTCTCTCTTTAATGCACCACATTCAAAAGAGCGGAAGAATTGCCAAGCGCCCCGGGTTGTCTACGCGAACTCACTAACTGTCCACCTATTGAAAAATCAATCTGGGGAAAGTAGGAGAATTGTAAAGTAGATAGGTATAATTGTCTTTGGTATGGCAACACCGCCGACTCATTCAGGCGAGACAATTAGCAATTAATATTTTCACCGTCGCGCATATCCATCTGGTATGAGATTTCGGTAACAGGGGCCATTTTTGGATCAGGCGTCTTTGTATTAGTTTATGATAGCCATAATCATTGGCGAAAACTTCTCTGGTAGACCAGCCAAAAGTAATGATCCCACCCATTCGTCATCGATGGCAAATCCTGTCTTCTTCAATTTCTGGGCTGCTTCAACCACTTGAGTAGCGTAGGATTCCATCCCATCACAGTTATCGAGTCGCAAAGCGCGCAGTAAATAAATTACGTGAAAAAGCTGTATCTGCGTACATTTTCTTAAGTGTGTCCCACATAAATTTCGCGTCTTTTGCATTTCGGATATGCACGTATAGCGATGGATCGATCGTAAGCATTAACTTTGCTCCCCCCTTTGCTTGCTGCGCGGTTTTGGTCTCGGTACCACTTGTCGTGTCCCTCGAGAATTAGGAAATTCTTCACGGCGAAGTTCCAGTCATCGTAATCATAGCTTAATTAATTAAGCAGCTGTTTTTCTCTAATGGAGGCTTTTAAAACTAAGTTTAAATCGGGAGTTTATATAGCGGTGATTAGACAGATGGCGCTGACGTTGAAATCTACACATCTGGCAGTGGTCTGGCAACCAGCATAGCTTAAACTATTGATCGCCTTGCGTCACAGATTGTTGACGTGACGTGACAGTCAAAAAAATTTAATGGCATCCTAAAGGGAGTGTTTTGTTACTTTTGGTTGTTATTTTTGTGAAATTTCATAAAAAACTTAGTTGTTCGTGTTTGTTATTTATCGGTAAACAAAGAAAAATTCATAAGGCTTCATAATGGATGATTTTTGGTCTAAAAAATATGTACTTGACAATGCAGGTAAGCCTAGTATGTAGCAATTTGATGTTGAAATGACATGGCATCGGAATTATACAATTAAACAAATAAGTAATTATTGAAATTTTGCTGTAAGGTTACCTAGTCCTTGTTGTCAATCTTCCAAGTCCTAATTTTTGCATAAATTTATTCTTAATTTATACTGGGTGTACTAGATTATGTTAGCATTATTGCTAACATCACTATTAATTGGTGATAGGTATTTTTTAAGGAAAACCCTGTATATTTTTACACAAGATAATAATAATTTTGTAAACAGAAAGGTTCCTATGCACCACTGTTCTAAGCTTGTAGCCCCAATAAAAGTTCGCAATATAGTGCACACTTAATCTGCGACATCCTACAAAAGTAACTTTTTTTTTCTCCAAGTAGTTATATTCAATTATTTTTAGCTACTTTTTTATAAATATTTAACTACTTTGTAAGTACCTTTTGTAATAAAAAATATAGTCCACTTAATTAACTAATAACTACTAGTAATTATTAGTTTTAATTAGGTACTAGTAGTTATATGCTTGACAACTAAATCTGCCCAGCTCTTTAGTGATCCCTATTACTGTCACTTTGATAAGATAAAGAGAAACAGTTAAGACTAAAATAAGTTTAAGATTTAAAACTATCCTGCCTAAAAACTGGTTCACAATTCTGGAAAAACCTCGGGAAAAATCATTACAATCTTATCTTGTTAGTACGTACTATATGTTTGGTTTATGATTCTTCACAATTCACAAAAGTAACAGATTTAAAAGATATGTTTCACAAACATAAAATTTCTATTAAATCTTGTAAATTCTCATGATTTTGGCACATGAGAATTGATGGAAGTTTTTATGGAACTATTCATATTTTGTGTAAGACACATAATAAGCGGGTCAAATTTTCCTAAAAAAATCTTCTATAATAACATTTAAATACTGTTTTTACTAATTACAACTTTTTTATTTTCAGAAAAGGATCAAATGAACCTTGACTATGAAGCAGGTGATGCCAATGAGATTATCTTAAGGAATCAGCTTTTAACAAATGGGAAGCAAAACAAAAGAGATCTAGATCTAAATATTTTTACACATTTGAATTTAATTAATAACTTTAAAACTGTTTTCTCCACTTTTCAGTTATTCTGTTTTTTTAATAAATTATGTATTTAATTATTTCCTTTGTCTTTTTACCCAACCTTTTATAATAATATAGAAAAAAAAAAGGTTTTGTAAAAAGGACCAACTCAGACATAATTTTAACATAAAAAAGGTTAATTGTCTTGATCACAATGCGACTGAAAAATAAAAAGATTTCAAAAGGACAAAAAATCACAATAATTTTTACTGGCCCTTTTGAACTCTTTTATTTTTCGGGCGTATTACATATTGGTCCTTTTTGAATTAATCCCGCCCGACCGAAATTTCCGCATCCAGCGCCATCTCTTCGCACAGAGCGCAACTACTGTCAACTAAAATTTTTTCGGACGTGATCAATATAACGAGAAAACTTAGTTCCAGACTTTAGCATTGCAGTTGGGCTTCTGGTAGCCACGCAGACCGAACCGCAGCTTTTTTTTCTGTGATCGTAATTGTCTCTTCCCGTTCACTTCGGAACTCCCAACTTGTAGGTCGACGCCATCTTGAGTCGTTTTGGCCGATAAATACGCTTACACTCCGAAAGCTAAAAACCGTGTTTTAAACTGTTTGCACCGAATTTTGCAGACTTTCCGCGTAACGGTTAAGTCCTGGACCCATAACCTGTTGTTATTAAAGAGTTTTCAGATCGGGAAATGGTGAAGAAGTAAGTAAAAACGCAATGGTTTGCTGAAGTGTACTAGTATATTTGACGTTTTTTGTTAGACTGTCATTGTCCCATGCAAAACTAGACTTGACATCTTATATACTATGAGTATGAATAATCATAGGTTTCAAGGTAGAGAAACGTAAGTAAAATTCACTACTTACCGAGTCTCGAAAACTTTTTTATCAACAAAAAATAAATGAAAGTGATAATAAGACCAAAGTATCATGGCAAATAATAAAAGAAGTTAAAAGTAACTAAAAAAAAAAAAACTAGTACAACAGGGTTTCAGGGGAATCCAAAATAAATAAATAAATATAAATAAATAAATAAAAACGACTTTTATTAATTTGAAAAAATAAATTACAAATCTCATACAATAGGCTTCAGTGTGGTCGGCTATTAGCTATTCTACTTAACCACTAGAAGACAAAAAAAGCATTGACAGCTGATCGAGCATATCAACAACAAAAATATAAACACTACATTATTCTTTTCAACATAGTATTGATAAGGAGAAAAAAAACAGTGAGCATACAATATTTTACAAAAAATAGTCACATTTTTAGTTTGTAAACAGATATTTTTTTACTTCTTTTTTAAACTTTATTATTGTTAGGCTCTTCAATGCACTGGGCAAGGAGTTGTATAACATTATAGCATTGTACACATAACTTCTTTTAAAAAGGGCAGTTCGATATTTAGGAATTGATAATAGGTTATCATTTCTTAAACTACGTATACGGTCATTTTGCCGTGTTATAAACTTAGCTTTAAGGGGGGTAGAATGGGTACTTTGTAAAAGCTGGTGGGTAAAATTAACCAAATGAAGCTTCATGCGCTTGTCCATTCTTAACCAGGAAAGCTGCTTTATTTTTTCAGAGACACGATCATACTTTTTAAGGTTGAAAATAAGTCTGCAGCAACTATTTTGGATTTTTTGTATTCGAATTTTGCACGCTACATCTAGACATGTGCCATAGATAAAATCACAGTAGTTGAAATTCGATAAGACCAAACTTTCACATAAATCGCGTTTTAATGTTTTATTCAGAAAGTGTTTGTTTGAATAAAGAAGTTTAAGACTTAAAAATGATTTTTGTATTAACTTTTTAACATGTTCACGAAATCTCATTTCAGTATCTAAAATAATTTCTGGCAGAATTAACGACATTTAGAGGAATATTATCAATTTGCAAATTAAGCTGCTGTTTTAAAATAGTTACTTTATCCCTCGTCCCAAAAAAGAGGACATATGACTTACTGGCATTTAATTTTAGGTTATGTTCTAAAGAAAGCTTGTGAATTTTGTTTAAGTCCTTATTAATTAGTTCTTCAGCGTTCCTCGCACCACCCACATCAAAATGACCATATAGCTGGCCATCATCAGCGTAGGCCTGGGCTTTACAATATTCTATTGCCTTTAAAATACTTGTTATGTAAATTAAAAAAAGAGAGGCCCTAGGACGCTACCCTGAGGAACACCAGACAGTATGTCCATTTGTGAAGATGTACGGCCGTTGCAAGTAATGCGTTGAAACCTATCATTTAAGTAAGACTTTGACAAACTCAGGGCAAGATCGTCAAACCCATAAAACTTAAGTTTGGCTAACATTAGTCTATGATCTATGGTGTCGAACGCTTTGGAAAAATCCAACAAGATTAATGCCGTAACTTCACCCTTATTGTAAGCCTCTATCACGTCACTCAAAACTGTTGCAAGGGCTGTGGCTGTGGAGTATCCCTTTCTGAATCCGCATTGAAAATCGGGAAGAATATTTTTCATAGTTAAGTAATTATAGATTTGTTTAATAGAACTTTTTCGAAAATTTTAGAAATAGCTGGTAGGATACTGATTATGCGCAGATCCGAAAATTCCTCAGGACTATTTTTCTTAGGCAAAGGTTTGCCCACAGCTACTCGCCATTTTTGCGGAAAGTAGCCCTGTTCAATACAAGAATTAAGTATATTAGTGATATAAGGATTAATAAAAGGGGAACAGTATTTGATCATACGAACTGAAATTTCATCCACGCCATAAGCATTTGAACTCAGGCTCTGCAAGATCGAATTTACCTCTTGAACAGTAGTCATGGTGAAACTAAAAGAGTTTGAATTTTCATAGTAATTTGATTGAAAAAAGTTTATTTGACCTTGACAGTTATTTGATACGGTCTGCAAAAAACTAGAAAAGTTATTATTAATATCATCAGGGTTACATAGATGGTGGGGAATGTCACTTGATTTATTTGTTTTAATATTAAAATCACTCAATGTAGACCACAGTTTTTTTGGATTTTTTTTGTCAGCCATAAGCGAATCAAGATGAGCTTTTTTTTCTCTGCGTAGACAAGTAAGGGCAAAGTTACGGAGGTCTTTATAAGTACTGTAGTCACCGGGATTTTTAGTTTGTTTAAATTTCTGCAAAGCTCTATCGCGCTCTTTCATTATTAATTTTAGGTTATCGCTCTGCAATAACATAAATAAATTTATGGCAAATGCAGCAACTGACGCGGTGAAAAAAATCCAATGTGGTAAAAATTTTACTCCTAAAATTAAAAAAAATATTGAGAGCATGTTTCTAAAACCTGTATCTGAAGATGAAATACTGAAAATCATACAAAAACTAAAAAACAAGCATAGTAATTTCAACAAGCTTATTAAAAATGGTAGGTACTGAAATTTTATCACCTCTATCATTCATAATTAATAACTCTTTTAAATACCACCTTTTCCCTCAAGCATTGAAATTGGCAATAGTAAAACCTTTGCATAAAAAGGGTGACTCTTCTAAGATCGAAAACTACCGTCCCATAAATCTCCTTTCTTCTTTTTTAAAAATATTTGAAAATGCAGTGCTATCTGGGCTTAATAGTTTCTTTATTTCAAAGGAACTAATCAGTAACTGTCAGCATGGTTTTCTGAAGGGTAGGTCTGTCGAAACTGCAACTTACGACTTTGTGGCCAAAATTCTTAATAATCTCGAAAACAAATACAAAATACTAGGAGCCTTTTTAGATTTGTCAAAAGCTTTTGATAGTTTAGATCATGAGCTGGTGTTAAAGAAAATGGAGTTATATGGTGTTCGGGGTCCAGCTTTGAGGTGGATAGGCTCTTATCTCTCCGGAAGGTCTCAGAAGGTTTGCTTGGAAATGGAAGGGTCTAAGTCCTTTTCTGATGAAATTAACATCCACCTAGGTGTCCCGCAAGGGAGTGTTCTTGGACCTTTTCTATTTATTGTCTACATAAATGATTTGCCTCCAACTTTTAACAATGACTCATCAAGCATGATAAACTTCGCAGACGATTCAAATGGACTTTTCTGGGCCAGAACACTTACTGAGCTATTCAGCATTGCAAAGCATACAATAACTGAGGCAGAAAACTGGTTTAGTGGAAACAGGCTCCTCCTTAACAATGACAAAACAGTAGTTGTTTGTTTCAGAACATGTCAATCCCAGGATCAGTACCAAAGAAATTCAAGGAACCCTAGAAGACGCATCCCCATTATTTAATACGCAAATTCATTCATCATGCATGAAATCTCAGAAAATTTTGCCGAATCCTCGCAGGCAACACTGTAATAGGTATAAAAGAGAAATCGAGGAAAAAACCATGGGCGTGCAGATTTTGTTGAAAATAAAATAAATTATAGACATTTTCCTATAAAATTTTTGCACCCAAAATTATAAAATTTAAATAAGTGTAAAATATTACCGGTACAGCTTTGACAGCCATTCTATTTTTACAGAATTAATTTTTTTATCGATTTATAATATTAGAAATCAATAACTTATTTACAGCTGGTAATATCCGTAGTTTTGATTTTTATTATTTTTCCCTAAAGATAAGAAATCTACTTTATATTATTTTTTTCTGGATATAGAAAAGTGTTACTTTAATCCCTAAAATTTAAAACACGGGTAAAAGTGTTTCTTTTTATTTCAAATTGTCAAAGGTGTTTTTTTAGCTTTTTACTCTTTCACCTTGGTAATACATTGCTCTTAGTAAATTTTTTACAGTAAGTAGATTTGTTCTGTTAAAAAAAGTCAAAAACTCCGAATTATATACTCAGACCTTGAGATATTTATCAAAATTTTTGCATCAGGATTTAAAGAGTCTATTTGATCCCCTAGTGCATTTTCGACACTTTTGGGTGTTTTCGGTTTCTATGTTTATAATATTGATATGCGATGTTTACCATCATTATTCTCTTCAAATTAAAGCACACTAAGGTGTAGTCGTTTTTTCTTCAATCTTCTCTAGAAGTTCCCGAAACCACCCAAATGATAAAAATGGGACAGCCTATATTTATAATATAGATTTTTTGTTATATTTTATCAGCAAAACTCTTGCCTCGAAATAAAAAGCACTCATTGGTTTATTTTACCAAAATCCATTCATTAGTTTATTAAACTCTAGCAATTAGTTTTTTTAGAAAATATTTGGTATGAGTCTGTGTTTTTTACATTTGCAAATGTTAAAAAATATGACTTATTCAGTTTTATCAACAAAATACTTTTGATTTCCATAAAAAAATCTATTTAATTTTTATTTACCAAATAAAATAAAAATGAAAAAATATTATTTATAATTAAGTGATTATTATACAGGGTGTCCCATAAC
The DNA here is from genome assembly GCA_963576565.1 of Aspidapion aeneum. Lineage (NCBI taxonomy): Eukaryota > Metazoa > Arthropoda > Insecta > Coleoptera > Brentidae > Aspidapion > Aspidapion aeneum. The sequence goes on along the minus strand of OY755039.1, from coordinate 67,146,147 downwards.
TTAGGCGCCGTAGTGCAGCAGGTGATAGAGGAGGTTATTTCCAAGAAATAAGTTTATATAACATGGGGTCAACATTCATCTGTTTTTAAGATATAGGATTTTTAAAGAGGAGTGGGTGAAAACCGGTTATACAAAAAAAAATCTGTGACAGCCAGCTGAATACTCAGCTAATTGTGATTAAAAAATGTGGTACTCCTTTTTTGATAATATTACAAGTGGAGGAGGTACGGGCTGTCAAAATAACGTCGAAAATGTATAAAAAATAATATTTTTTTTAAATTAATTTTTGCTTTCTCTTTTAAAAAATATTAATAATATTTTATTATTATGTCTCGCTAGAGACTTGTTTTTATTAACAAAAAATATTTAAAAAACATTGCATTTAATATGGCATTCATAAAAGTTCATACCAAAAAAATAGTATTTTCTAAAAAAATTGACTGACTAACTTTTTTCAAATTAATTTTTTAAATTTAATTTCAATTTACTGCTTTTGTTCTAATACAAGACTACCCAATTTCATATTTTTACTGCGTTTTTTTAAAGTTATTATCACAAAAGTTAAAAAAATTGCCAACAACAAGTTTTTGATCAGACATGACCTCCTCTATCACTTGTTGGCCTATGGCCCCTAAGTTATGGGACACCCTATATATACAAACATTATTAAATTTGGCAAATATAAGAATTAAGAACAATATTTTAATCCATTTGACTCAAGGCTCTCTTTTAATTAATCATCAGGGACTATGCAGTAAGTAAGTGAAAAGGAAGTTAAAACTCTTTTTTTACTGTGTAAAAGTAGGTACTGCCTTTTTTCTTCTTATAGTTATATTTGTTAATTCTAACTACTTTTTTACATCATTATATGATGATCCAACATCAAAAACAACCAGTGATAATATATTATGTATACTTTATAATAAAAAGAGATAGTTGAATATTTAACTACCAACCACTAGTAGTAAGTAGTTTTCTTAATTTGAACTAGTCTTTAACACCTGACCTTGGGCAAGGCATTTCGTACAAGATAGTGCCTACTAGGTGCTAAACGAACATACTGAGGATCAACGTGGTCAGAACAAAGAATGCCCATTTTGACAGAATTTTCTCCTTATTAAGGCCAATAATCTCCCTCCAAAGCTCTCTCTTGTTTGGATCAGTGGGGAATCTAGTAAACTCATAAATTTGAATATTTTTAAAATGTTTAATAACTGTACAGTAGCATGACATAACATAACATTACAGAGTGAAAATGGTTGTTTTCATAAGAAATATATTTTTTTATATATTATTGCCAGAATAAATTCAAAAACTTTTCCAAAAAAACCCAAACACTAGAGGTGGGAAAATAAGGGAATTTGCAACAATAAATAATGTTTCTTAAAACTTCTTTGTAAAATAAATCACTAATATTTTGTAAAAAAAGTTATAAACCACACCACTGTCTTACCAAATCGTAAACAATATGACGGTTTCTGGAAGAGATTCAAACTTACCGGTGAAATGATAAATCCAGCCACTTCTCTTCACTTTTGTCACACTTCTTAGGCATTTTTAAAGTTATTTAATAAAAAAAATCTTAATTTTGTGATCAATATTGCAAAAAAAACAACGAAAACGCACCTTTATTCGGATAACCTCTCAAAGGCAACAATAAATGATGCAAGGGTGACGTTTGGTCTACATGGTTGCCGCTATTAATTTTTTTTCTGAAAAATAGCGAACAAAAATCAGTTTTTTGCATTTTACGCGTCGTAGGGCAAAATTTAATGTATGAGAAATATTACCCATAGAATTCCCTACAATCGGTCTCCATAGTCTATAGGTCTACAACCACACGTTTAGAAGAAAATTTGAAAAAATTATTTTTTTTGCAATTTATGCAAAAACGGTAAGTCATAAAAAAAAACTTTATTGACATAAAATGATCAAGACACAATTCTCTACAATGCGACAATGACAATTTACAGCTCTACAACCATATGTGTTGAAGACAGAGGGTGCCGAAAATGCCCATTATGTACTTTTTTTCGTTTTACGCAAAAACCATAAGTCATAGAGCTGTGACTCACATAGGTGAATTGTAGAGAATGGCGTCCTGGAGATTTCTTGTCTATAATGTGTTTTTATAGGACCTACCGTTTTTGCATAAAATAAAATAATAATTTTTGCAAATTTGGCGCCCTATATGTTCTACACGTAGTTGTAAACCTGTGGCCCAAATGGAAAGAATGTAGAAAATTGTGTCCTTTAACATTTTATGTTTATAAAGTTTCTTTCTACGACTAAAAAAAACACAATTTTTGACAAGTAACCTGCCATTTACCTTCTAAACATGTCGTTGTAGACCTATAGACTATGGAGATTGATTGTAAACACTCGTATGGGTAATATTTCTCTTAAAAAAAATTCTTCTCTACGACTTACCGTTTTTGCGTAAAATGCAAAAAACTGATTTTTGTCATTTTTGGTGCCCTCTTCTATACATGTAAGTCTAGAGCTATAACCTTTAAGAAAAATTGTAAAGGAATTTTTGAAGTGTAAACTTCTTTAGGCGCGTTTAGTAGTTTATGTGGGTACTGAATTGAACTGAGCCGTCAGACTCGGCTATGTAACGCTCATTCGGGTGAAGTCGGCTCGAGTCGACTAACTGTGAGAGGAACATTCAGCGAGCAATATGATGATGCAGATGAAGGCCAGTATTATTAATTTCGCCTTGTTAAAGTTTACACTTCTGCCATGTGGTCTTAAGCACACACAATTTTTTTTGTCAACAAAGGTTTTCTCTGCGACGTTCCATTTTCGCGTAAAATCAAATCAAAACACTTTTTGAGTTTTCCAGAGTTGCCCAGGAGAGGGTTGTAGACTAATTTATATATATATATATATATATATATATATATATGTATATATATATATATATATATATATTATATAAAGAAAAGGTTTTTTTAACTTTCGTGATCAAAACATTTAACTTAAATTAATTTGCAAGAGTTATTTTTATACCGAAAACATTTGTAGTGAGAACAATAATTAATAGTTAAAAGTGCAGTTTAGTCATCTGGTTTTAATAACTTTTTAAATACCACCTAGGAAGACAAAACTAATAAACTATTTATGAACTCTAACCTCACACCAAAGAAATTTAATTAAACTTACTTTCAGTTGAACTTTTTTCACACTTAAATGGAGTCCCGTTTTTTTCAGAAAACCGAAAACCAAATCAATATTTTAAACTGCGCATTTGCTACCGTACTTTTTCTTCTCACGTAAAATATCTCCCTCTCAGCTGTGGTCGAGCATGTGTGAAGTTAGTAAGAGGAAGATAATTTTATGTGATCAGAAAAAGAGAGGTGCGCATGTGCAGTTTAAAAAAATGGTTTGCATTACAGGATATCGCCGCTAGTTATTTTGTGTTCCTGCAAAAAACAAGCTCAAGTTGGTTGACTGCACAAAAATTGCAATTTTGTGCTAATCGTTGTACGTTCTATAAAAATCGACAATCAACAATCTTCGAAAAAAACCAACTTTAGCTGATTATTTCTAATTTATACTTTCCTTTTAATTCAAAATAGATAAGGATTTAAACCGCCACATAGATCTATAACAACAGGGACTTAAAAGCAAATGTTTTATGATTTTTGTTAAGTTTAGGTACCTATGTAAACAAAAATTTACCGATTGATTATTGGATAACATATTCTAACTTAAAAAAAAACTTTTTTCAAACATTTGTATACATATGTGCATATAGGTACACAGACAGACATGCATACATACATATCTAGAGGTTATACTTACAACCTAGAATTAAATTGTATAGAAAAACGTTATTAATGATAAGATCTCAAAAAAAAATCAATGAAAACAATCCTTTTCTCACATAGGATGGTAAACATATTCTATTACAGATACATGTATAGCAATCCAAAACGTAAGCCGAATTCAAAAACAAAATATTTTTTTGATTTTTATTAGTTACCATTTTACTTATGTACCTACATCAAAATTACAAGTTATAAAAGTACTGGCAACATTGTTGCGAATTTGAAAGAAATCCCCAGTATAATACTTTTTGTGTCTGATGAAGTTTAGGATTTCTATACGGGGTCTACCTTTAGTTGAATGTTTTTGATCAGTACCCTGAGACTGTTGAGTTACTTTCCCATGTGCAACTTTCAGAGTTTGTTAAGTTTCTGGGGTTCTACATAGATCAACACCTCAATTGGAATGTTCAAATCCAACATGTATCTAGAAAGCTAAATTCTGCTTGTTACTCCATAAGCGTTTTAAAACATTACCTGGCTGAAAATACTCTGCTCACAGTTTACTTCGCAAGTTTTTCTCCATAATGCGTTATGAGGTAATATTCTGGGGGGTGCTCCGGGAGCATCTGATGTTGCTGGTCTTGCAAAAGAAGTTGGTGAGAGTTTTGCTCGGTATGAAGGCACGAGATTCTTGTCGTGGCAAGTTTAGATCTTTAAACATCCTTACTTTTTTTGGTGTTTACATATTTGAGTGTATTATGTTTTTATTCAAAAACTTCTCCCAATTCTCTCCAATCTTTTGCCATTCCATGACTACAATACAAGAACCCTGAATCTTAATGTGCCGTCACATAGATTGTCCTTGACTGGAAGCAGCCCACTCTGTGCGTGTGTAAAATTTTTCAATAAACTGCCACCATCAATTCAACAAGAAAGAAATCCAAAAATTTTTAAAAGCAAAGTGTTTGCTTAAATAATTGCAATAGAACCCTACACCATTGCAGAATTCATGACTCATTCATTTCCTCAACTGTAAAACTGTACCCTGTCTTTTTTTTGTATGGGTATATTTCTGTTTTCGATCAATTTTAAAGTTTTATGATCAATTTTAAATTATTTTTTTTCTAACTGTATTATTCTGTTCCAAATTTTAACTTGTATTCTATTTTTGTTGTTTTTTAATCCCAAAAGATTGATTTTTTAATTTTTTAAGCATTTTAAATATATCTGTTTTAAGTTTTGTCGCCAAATATTTCAAATTTGTTATGTTTTTTAATCCCAAAAGTTTGATTCTTTTAAAGCTTTTTAAACATTTTAAATGTATCTGTTTTAAATTTTGTTGCCAAATATTTCAAATTACACAGAAGTCATAGGTATTTATTTTTTCAATCTCATTTCTTGCTTTTTTATATATAAGTTTGATGTGTAATTTAATTAAGTTTGATGTGTAATTTAATTAAGTTTGATGTGTAATTTAATTAAGTATCTTACATAATCTAGATTTAGGAAAAAACTGTAAATCTGACGCTATTTGCTCAATTATGCTAAAAATGTATGCAAATAATTGCCTAAACAAACACGTAGATGGCGCTGTAGCTACAGTTGAAATAATTAATAATTTTTAATACATATTTAAAAAAAAGTTTTTATAAATATACGTTCGCAAACGTCTAGTTTAGGCTATAGGAACTACAATTTAAGAAATGTCAAATAATGGTAAAAATCAAGAGGGTGATACATCTTAAAGAGAACAGATTTCTGTTCGTTGTAAGCCACTGGTAAAATTTAAAACAAGAAAAAAATTCTCATTTCATTTTCAAACTTTTTTGTTTCCTCCTATTTTTTCGCCTCTCTGTTTTAGAGAAAATCGCTGTTACACCAAATAAACAATAATCTCAAAATATACCAAAAAAAAATAGTATCTCGGAAACTAGGCGTTTGTGGACATGTTTACATTAACCTTTTGTCTTGAAATCACTCAAGGAATTTAACATCAAAATCATGTTATTGAATTTTGAAACACCCTGTTTAAATGACATTTGCAATGATTTAAAATTGTTGTCCGCGAGGATTGACTTCGTAAATATAAATTTTTTTATTTATATGTTTAAAATTTTTTGCAAATTTTTCCAGCTTATTGCTTTGTAGGTTTATAGTGTTCTGGTGGTGAAAATTTATTTTGGAATTTTTTATACATTTTTTTTTTTACATGGCTGGTCTAAAATGGCGGAATTTATGATTTATAATTCAATTTACCCTAAACGTTATACATCGTGGTGCGTAAGGTCATTTAACACGGTTTTCCACTCACTAACCAACATTCTTTTTCATCATTCAAAATTATAGCACGGTCGATTCTATTAGAGCCACTGAAAAATTTAATTGCCGTCACTCTTTTATTTACGAAAGAACCTTCAAGATCACATAATGTAATCGTCTGAAACGGTGTCACTCGGGTTTATTTTAAATTTCAAACATGTACCTATATCTTGTTAACCACCGTAACAAGAAGGTAACATAGGTACATTAAATTAGTGTTAGTAGTGTGTTTTGAAAAATAAAAAAGATTGTGAAGTATTTTGGACTTTCCCTTCAATCCTTTCATTATTTACAAGTAATTCAGCTTTACCCAAAAAGTACGTGTAGATTTTTTACGGACGCGAACAGTGTTACCTTCCATTGAGTGAAGGTCGGGGAGGAGAAAGGGAGGAGGGAACTAGCAAAATGGTGTCTAAAAGAATCTTAAAGCGTGTACCGAACAAATTTTTAAAATCGCTCAAAATTTGTGAAAGGTATACCTACAACTATTACTAATAAGGAGAGTGGGGAGAAGAGATGGAGAAGAAGGGGAGAGGAAGGGGGAAACTATTAAAATGATGTTGAAAGAAAAGTCTTAAAGTGTGTGCAGAAATTTTTTTTGTAATCGCTCTATATTTGTGAAAGGTATAGCTACAACTATTACTAATAAGGAGGGAGGGGAGAAGAGAGGGAGGGGGAAACTAGTAAAATAATGTTTGAAAACAGTCTTTAAGCGTGTGCAGAAAGACCTTTTGAAATCGCTTTATATTTGTGAAAGTTATAGCTATAACTATTATTCATAAGGATGGCGGGGAGAAAAGAGGGAAAGGCGGTGGGATGGGGGCGTTGAACTGTAAAATGGTGTTGAAAAAAAATCTAAAAGCGTATGCAGAAAATTTTTTTGAAAACGCTCTATATTTGATAAAATTAAACGAATATGGTTTTTGAATAGGGTGGGGGGAATGACAGGAGGGGAGATGGGTGGGAGCAGGGAAGACTACAAAGTAACTACAGCAAATTAGATGACATTTGCAATGGGTAATCAAAGGAAGTTCAATAAAATCGCCTGAAATTTAGATAATTTGTATGCCTTAAAGCCTACATCATGTGACGAAATGGCGTCTGAAGACCGCCATGTTGATACTACTATGTCGGTTTAGAACGTTTTTCTACGTTGTCCGATGCCTATTCTCCACCTCCTTCGATCCTGACAGTCATCTTTCGTCAGGTTTTTTTGACTCATTGATCTTTGGATTGACTGTTGCCATTCCAATTTAGGACGCCCTCTTTTTCTGCGCCCTATTGGTTGCCATTCTAGGACCTGCTTTGGTAATCTTTCGTCGCTCATCCGTTGTACATGGCCGTACCATATCAGTTGCCTTTTAGTGATCTCATCCGTTATGCTTCCCTCGATTCCCATTCTTTCTTTTATGATCTCATTTCTTATATGATCTGTTCTGGATATTCTCATTGATCTTCTTATTGCATCCATTTCGACACTTTCCATTTTTGCTTTGTATTTTTCTGTTACGCGACAAGTCTCTATTCCATACAACAGTGTGCTTTTCACCATTGTTTCATATATGTTAAATTTTACATTCTTCTTTATCAAGTATACATACTCATATCATGGAGATATTGTTTGTCCATTTTCTAGTTCTAATTCACTTGATTCGTTTCCAATACCTAAGTACTGAGTCTTGTCCACGTTCACTGTTAACCCCCACTTTTGGTATTCTTCCGTTAATTTTCTCATCATATACTCCACGTCTTCTTTATCATTAGCTACAATGACTTGGTCGTCAGCAAACTCTAGTGTGTATATGGTAAATCGGTCGTTAAGTTGTATTCCCATACCGTGTACTTTGCATTTCCAGTTTTTTAGAGCTACTGCGATATACAGTGTGTCCACGTAAGTTGGCGGCATATGGGAAACTTTTTTATTATTAGCTTTACGAAAAAAAGTTATTCTTCATAAAAAGTTCTGCAGGGTCCAAACCCTAAAATGCAACCATCAGATGTTAATTTTTTTCAGTCATATTACGAGGTTTGTCAAAAAATGTGATTTTTGCTCTAGAGTAAAGTACCTTTCTTTTTGACAATATCGAAAATTGTTATAAAAAAAAGATGTTTAGAATTAAAAATAACTTTCAAATATTCAACATTGTTTATTTACGTTAAAAAAATATATTTTTTTATTTAATGTGCAAACTTAAATTTCCAACGTAATCGCAGAGAAAATGTAGAAAAAAATATTTTTTTAATGTAAATAAACAATGTTAAATATTTGAAAGCTATTTTTAATTCTAAACATCTTTTCTTTATAACAATTTTCGATATTGTCAAAAAGAAAGGTACTTTACTCTAGAGCAAAAATCAAATTTTTTGACAAACCTCGTAATATGACTAAAAAAATTTAACATCTGATGGTTGCATTTTAGGTTTTGGACCATGCAGAACTTTTTATGAAGAATAACTTTTTTTCGTAAAGCTAATAATAAAAAAGTTTTCCATATGCCGCCAACTTACGTGGACACACTGTATATTTTAAAAAGAGTTGGAGAGATACAACATCCCTGTCTTAAGGCTTTCGTTACCAGGAATTCTTTTGAAAGTCGATTTCCAATTTTAATTTTAGATTTTGACCCTTTGTAGAGTTTTTTTATCGCTTTTATGTGTGTATGATTGATATTAGTCTGCTCTAGCACTGTCCATAATTTTTCTACTGGAACCGTATCATATGCTTTTTGTAGGTCCACAAAGGTAACATGAGTCTCTATATTTCTGGCGCTCCTTTTCTTAATTACTTGTTTAAGACAAAAAACATTATCACTACAAGATCTGCCTGCATGAAACCCACTTTGCTCTTCTTCTTATTGTTCATGAAAATCATTCTCTATTAGATCTCTAAGAATCCTACCGTACAATCTACTTAGAGTACTGGTTACTAAAATTCCTCTGTAATTGTTGCAATCCAGCTTGTTTCCTTTTTTGTGTATTGAGGATATGAATGCAATTTTCCAATCATCAGGTACTAGATGTCCGTTTATGCATTGATTGATAATATATGTGAGATTTTCGAGTAGTTTTTCTGATCCATATTTGAGCATTTCAGCATATATTCCCCTAGCTCCGCTAGCTTTTCCGGATTTAAGCTTTTTAATACTATTCTTTATCATGTACTTCTATGTCTCTCCTCGGAGAGGCTGCCAGATATTCGGGTCTCGTCTCCTGCAGCAGTCCCTTATAGTGTTCTGTCCATTGTTCTGGTTTGATGGTCTGGATGTTTACTTTTTTTTTTGTTGGGGTTTTTACTGTAAAAATGAATTTCCATACTTCAGAACTCTGCCTACCTCCTACGTGTGTATTTATATCGTGGCATATGCGCTCGAACATTTCATTCTTTTCTGTGCGTATCAAATTTCTTAGCTGTCTTCTGGTATCCCTGTAGAGTTCTAGGTCTCCTTGCTCTTTAGTACTGAGCCATTTTAAGTATGTGCGTTTTTTCTCCTTGACCGTTTCCTGTATTTCCTCTGTCCACCACATCTTATTGTTATTTCTATTATCTTGGTATCCAACAGCTTATTTGCTTGCTTCCTTCAAGCTATTTACTATGTTTGTATATATCTCTACAAATGAATGCTGTGTGTTTAATAATTTTTCATCCAATCGTTTCTGATACAATCTTTGCGTACTTTCGATTGCTAGACTTCTACAGTTGTATTTTTGATTTTCTTCGATACACTCTAGGTTTTCACTTTCTCCAATACTTTCGTATCTATTTGTTTTTCTTACAGGGAATAATATATTTGCTCTTACCAGATGGTGGTCAGATCCACAGGTAACATCACGAAGTGTTCGCACATCATACCACTTTAGTTCCGAGTGTTGTCCACCTATAGCATAATCAATGATTGATCTAAGATTTCTTGTTGGCTGAATCCAGGTATACCGATGAATGCCCTTATGTTTAAAAAACCATTATTTATTTTTAGATTATGGGTTTCACACAATTTTATCAGTCTTACGCCATTATCATTTGTTACTTCCTCTCCAAATGGTCCTACCACTTTGCTTTGACTTTGTCTACCAGTTCGGCTATTAAAATCGCCAAGCATAATTATTTCCCTGGTTTACCGATTTTAGTGGTTGTCTCATCAAGTTGGTCGAAGTACATTTGTTTTATAGCTACCGTTTCGTCATTTGATGGTGCGTAGGCTGTTATTATGCTTATATTGTGTCCAAGCATCTTCATGTTAACTCGAAGTAAGTTTTCATTAATGCACTCGTAGTCTGTAATCTTATTTTTGAGGTTTTTCTTGATTAATAAGTATACCACTCTGGCTGCTCTTCTTTCTTTTGAGACTCCAGTGAATATGTGAACAAAGTTACCGACACTACTTGTACCTGTTCCTTTCTTTTTTGTCTCTGTGAGTGCAATAATGTCCATCTTACTATTCTGCACTTCGGTTGCAATAATGTCCAACTTTTGGTTCACTCCCTGTACGTTTCATGTAGCTATATTCAGAGTCCTTTCTTTTTGCTTTTTTCGTCTTCGAGAATTTCCGTCCATTGCTCCGAGGCTTTGTTTAGGCTTTTTGGTAATATCTTTGTTTTAAAAGTATTAGAGAACCCTACTTGGAGGGCCAGGATTTTTTTATCAAGATTTTTCTCCTCTAGCCTTTGACGATCCAACGCCATACTGTAAGGCAACAGCTGTAGTCTTTTATACTATCCCTAAAAGAAAGGGTTGCCACCTAAGCTATGATTACCGTACCGAGGTCCATCCTCTCTGCCTTTCATACCGATGTGGTATTCTCCCGTAACCCTGGGAATGGGACCCTAGACAGTTGCTAACTCTCCGGGTCAGAGAGTACCTTGAATCTACGGAGGGCAGGTATTTAATCTGAAGAGGTCTACCCCGTACCCTACCGCCATGTTGATTCCTGTATAAAAAAGCTTATTTGTTAAAATCGGTTCAGCCGTTTAGCCTAGCGTGACACAAACGGGTACATATTTACTTACATACATACAACAATCGAAAAACAATTACCCTTCCATTGCTGCAGTTGGGTAAAAATAGTCAAATGTACCAAAATTGTCCCAAATCTCCTCATTTTAAGTTGAGTTTCAACATCCTTTCCAGTATCCATTTAAGTTGATAACATAAATCGGAAGACTCACTTTAATCTCGTTTTCCAAATTTCAAATACAAGCCATTTGTATACTAAAAAGATTTGTGGATTTAACATTAAATTTTCGACGATTTGGTTAGTAAGTATCTCAACCCTTTTTAAGTGTAAACTAAACAATCCAGTCAACAAGGTACTACTTATACTAGGGGAGATTGGTATAATATTGCATACTTTTTATTAAAACGCTCATATATTTTTTAAAAATGAAGTTAGAAAACTCACAAACGTACATAATTTGTATTTAATTTTTCTAAGTAAATTTACGGAATGGGATGAGGATAAAACTGTTTTAAGTAATCTCAAGCACTGTAAAGTCTCAAGTTTCAGGCAAATTGCTTTAAAAATAAAGAAATCCGCCATTTTGGTTCCACCATTCATGTAATCAAAAACATAAATTTAATGTTACCAGGTTACCAGTACTCTACAACCACGGATCACCTAACAAACAGATAAATAAGCCGGCTGGCCGTCTTTGATCTCGGAGAATTCAACGATGGCTGAGCATTGGGAATCAAACTCAGAGCCGGACTAAAATAAATTTATCATAAAATATGAATGTTTCAGATTATTGATGCGAAAAAATATTTTTACTGCCAGAAACAATAAAAACATTAAAATAGTTTTGTTCTGCTAAAAATGGGAGCTAAAATTAATTTTAGAGTCTCGGCCGCGTAAAAATATTATATCTTGTCCTCTGTAGGGGACTATGGAAATAATGTGTTCTATTAAATGAGAGATATGGGAAGCACAAAAAGAGGTCTTCTTCTTCGTTCAGAATACGTTAGCATGTTGTCGTTTCCAGCATCCAGCCAAACACAAAAAGAAAAAAATTGATTGCTTTTTTTGTTGTATTGGGATAACATTTATTAAGTTTCAAGAGGAGTAAAATTGTGAATTTTAAATATAAGAAGTTTGACATTGCAGAGTAATTTCTTAATTTACTGGAATCAGATATTATTTATTAGTTTTTTCGAAAAATTGAAAGTTTAAGGAGATACAGGGTGACCAAATAATCTTTACAATTAGCACAAAATTGCTCCACGGTAAATTAATATTTCAAAATTTAGTAAAATCTAATATTTATTAAATTAAAATAGTAAATAGTAGCATAAGAAAAAATTATAACAAATTTGTGTCAAAAACTCTTGACCAAATAATATATAATAGTGTATAACACAGGGTTTAATTTAAATGATGTATAAAACTTTAAGGGGTTGTGGAAATGGTCAAAACAAAGATTTTTTTCGCATTACATTTAGACCTCTTTGTTTTTACAGTGTGTTAAACTTAGCATTTTTTTTTCGATTTTTTGTTTGTTTCTTAAAAATTATAACAGACTATTAAAATTTTGTGGAATAATGCATTACCAAAACGGTAATAATTAAGTTTCAAAATTATTCAAAAATATTTAAACCTATTACCCAAAAATCTGTTTTAAAAATGTTAATAAATTTAGTGCTAAAATGACTATTTTCTCTTTTTATTAAGGTCTATTTAGATGGGTAGGGGACAATTCGCCGCGGCCAATTCGCTGTGGTCCAATTCGCCGCGGGGACAATTCACCGTGAGATTTTTTTGTTTTATGATGTTACCATTGGCAATATATATATTTGTTTGATTATAACTTTTTTCAAACCTTTCCAACATTTTTTTTATTAGGAAAATAAATAAAATGGCGGAACCAAAATGGCGGATTTTTCCGTTTATGGACGGATTTGTATCTAACTCGGACTGATGAGATTTTTAAGTTCGCTGATCATTATTTTTAACTTAAATTTAAAAAATCAAAATGGCGATACAACATGGCGGATTTTTCCATTTTTGAACCGATATGCATCAAATTCAGAAGTTTTGGTGTTTCAGGTCGGTTCCCATTTTGATTTTTTTCAGTTTAAGTTAAAAATAATAATCAGCGCCCTGAAAGATCCTAAAGTTTCTAGTTTGATGCATATCGGTTCATAAATGGCAAAAATCGCCATTCTACATTGGTCATTTTATTTATTTTTTCCAATTAAAAAATGCTGGAATGTATAGTTACCACCAAATAAATAGTTGGAAAGTTTGAAAACATTATTTTTATAAAAAAATATTATATGAAGTCAAGGTAAATAAAACAATGGTAATATCATGAAACAAAAATCTCGCGGCGAATTGTTCCCGCGGCAAATTGTCCCCGCGGCAATTCGATTGGCGGCAAAATGTCCCCACGGCAAAACGAGCCGCGGCCAATCAGCCAGCCGCGGCGAATCGGCCGCGGTTAATCGGCTGCGGCGAATTGTCCCCTACCCTTTTAATTTGTGAACCTCTGCTTAATTTAAGAATCAAAATACCAATCTACAAATTTCCCTTTTCTACAAACTGAGCTTATGCCGCTGTTTCATACAATACATCAAAAACTTTCTAAACAAAGCATAGTTTATATCTTGTTTTTTAGGATCTAATGGCGGCGCATTTTTAAATTTGAGATAAATATAACAAATCCTGCAAAAGTATAAAAAAAATAAAAAAACAAAATCAAAGGGGTTGCAGATCTATATGTCCTTAAGAACTCTTTGTACTTAAATCATTTACAGATTCATCTCATAGGACACACCTTGTATAGGATATGGCAAAAGTTTTAAAAAAATCGAAAGATAAAATAATGTATAAGTTTGCCTTATAGGATCCTGCGGAAATCGAAAATTACTTCGATTAAGGGTATACCGTCGCGTGGATTTACAGTCTCTTACGGCACAAACCGTTACCATTGTTTAAAATCAAAAATAACATATATCAAATACAAAAATCACATCTACACACCACTAATGCTCAACACGTACTAAAGGTTTAAAAAATATTGAAATACAGAATGCGCCTCTGGAGTGGTTGACCCCAACCTGGCAGGCTGCGTGAAAGATGCGCGTAGCACCCCCCACCACCTGAGTTCCCTATCTGTTTGTTAGGTGATCCGTGCTACAACTACCAAATTTCAACACTCGACTTAATGGATTAAACTCTATTTAACAAAACCAAATTTCAAGAAAATTACGTAAAGGATTTTGAAAAGATGTTTTTGAATAAATAATAATAAAATATCTAGTTTGTTTTTCATCTGCACACTTTATCGAAAAAAAAAATTTAGTCCGGCGCCCAGTTGGCGGCGCCCAATTGGTGGTGCCGAGTTGGCGGCGTCCAGTTGTCCTAGACCGGCAAATTTATATTTGAAACAGGTTAAAAATATAAAATTTGATAAAATGGCATTCAATAACCTATTTAATAAACTTTTTAATGTCACATGGTAATTTCTTTTATAAAATGATAAAATTAGAATATATCATGCTAAAGCCAACGATAAACTTCTACGAATTATCTATGTCTGATCTTTGGTGTACTTCCGCGTAATCTTCACAACATGTATCCGGACTCAAAAAGTGCACGTAATCTGAACTATAAGGAATGTGCTATACACGGGCGAAATTTGGTCATCAGATCTGGGGGAGGCTATAGCCCTCGTCTTGTAGTACCCCATAGTAAAATATGTATTGTTTTGTAAGGTGTTGTGTCAAGATAGGAATATTTTATAGTGTAAGATAAACGAATGATACAAATCAACCCTGAAAGCAAAGTTGAAATAAAAAAAAGAAATGCATAAAATTTTGAAAAAACATTTTTATTGACGTCCACATTTAAAAGTACAATTTTATTGAAGAAGCAGCTTCCTATTTCCTGTTTTAATAAGATCTTCCGGAGCATCATCTAGCATCAGGGATTTTGTTATGCCATTTTCAATATTTGCAAGAGCTAAAAAATTTGACCCATGGACGATCTTAAACAATTTTTTATTATTCTCAAAGTTGAAAACGACCATTCACATGAAGCAGAGGAAATTGGCAATGTTGATGCAATTTGTATAAATCTGTATGCATGTGGAAATGTGCCTTTTGTGACAACGGACGTAATATCTGATATGCCAATATCTTTGCCTGGTTTCCCAATGCAGTTCTTTATTACAGTAATTTCGGCTTTTAAAGTCTCCTTATCTAATTAAAAAAGTATCTGCGTAGAGCTAAATAAATTCCAAACTACATTTATGGTTCATTTTCATAAAATGTTGTAGAGTTACAGCTAACTTCTGACTTTCATCCGAAATAAAATCTATATAAATAAAATCTATATGTTTGTGGCGGATTCATTTTACAAACACAACTTTTTCTGGGTATTACGCCACTAGTAAGGAAAAATTACTTTAAAAAATTATAAAAAACCACTGCGTTTCTCCTAGAAAAATAAAAATCACTAATTTGTCAGTGGCTTTCTATAAAAATAAATAGTTGCCTAGTAAAACCTAAACCACTTATCTTTTAATTGAGTTTGAATATGCTACGTTTCGATTGTCAATCTACAATCGTTTTCAAGCTTTTTATTTATATTTTGTCTCAAAATCTTAAATGTTTCTTGTTCAAATATATTTTTTATTATTATATCGTTGACAAATTGTCAATATTCTGAAGTTTATCAAAAACAATTGACCAATCTAAACAAAACACAAGGTAACATGATACTATTTCAAGACATTATGTCAGTCAATGTTGTTTTCAAATTTAAAAATAAACAGAACAGGGTGACTCATTAAAACTAGAATCAATAAGGTCTCTTTTTTATAACCATTTAGAAATTTTTACAAAATTATGATCATTGTGGGATTATATTACTATTATATCAAAATCTATTTAAAAAACAATAATCAGAATTTCATTACAGTATTAATTAATTTTGAAAAAACCTTTTTGCAAATCTTGTCTGAGAATAGGAAGCCAAGCTTTACTTATATCTATAGAAATACTTGAAAGACAGTTATCTTCATTTAAATAAATACATGCTGATTCTTTTAATTTTCTTTTAATGTCATTAGATTCTTTTTGTAAAATTATTGTTTCTCCCCATTTAATTCTATGATTACTCTCAAAAGAATGCTGACAAACTCTGGATTTCTCGTAATCACCCCTTCTCAAATTATATTTATGATCATTAACTCTTACTTCAAGTGGCCTAGAAGTTTCACCTATATAAATTTTACCACATTCACAAGGTATTTTATAAATTACATTTTTTGAATTCTGCTCTTCATTTATTGGTTTTGTTTTTGTTAGAATAGATCTAAGTTTAAGACAGAAAATAAACTTAGATCTATTCTAACAAAAACAAAACCAATAAATGAAGAGCAGAATTCAAAAAATGTAATTTATAAAATACCTTGTGAATGTGGTAAAATTTATATAGGTGAAACTTCTAGGCCACTTGAAGTAAGAGTTAATGATCATAAATATAATTTGAGAAGGGGTGATTACGAGAAATCCAGAGTTTGTCAGCATTCTTTTGAGAGTAATCATAGAATTAAATGGGGAGAAACAATAATTTTACAAAAAGAATCTAATGACATTAAAAGAAAATTAAAAGAATCAGCATGTATTTATTTAAATGAAGATAACTGTCTTTCAAGTATTTCTATAGATATAAGTAAAGCTTGGCTTCCTATTCTCAGACAAGATTTGCAAAAAGGTTTTTTCAAAATTAATTAATACTGTAATGAAATTCTGATTATTGTTTTTTAAATAGATTTTGATATAATAGTAATATAATCCCACAATGATCATAATTTTGTAAAAATTTCTAAATGGTTATAAAAAAGAGACCTTATTGATTCTAGTTTTAATGAGTCACCCTGTTCTGTTTATTTTTAAATTTGAAAACAACATTGACTGACATAATGTCTTGAAATAGTATCATGTTACCTTGTGTTTTGTTTAGATTGGTCAATTGTTTTTGATAAACTTCAGAATATTGACAATTTGTCAACGATATAATAATAAAAAATATATTTGAACAAGAAACATTTAAGATTTTGAGACAAAATATAAATAAAAAGCTTGAAAACGATTGTAGATTGACAATCGAAACGTAGCATATTCAAACTCAATTAAAAGATAAGTGGTTTAGGTTTTACTAGGCAACTATTTATTTTTATAGAAAGCCACTGACAAATTAGTGATTTTTATTTTTCTAGGAGAAACGCAGTGGTTTTTTATAATTTTTTAAAGTAATTTTTCCTTACTAGTGGCGTAATACCCAGAAAAAGTTGTGTTTGTAAAATTTCATCCGAAAATCATATTGGTTTATAATGTTATCCAATGATCGATAAGACACTGTAGTTAACCAAAACATTTTAGCAGAATTCTTCAGTGTTGATTCTGCCAATGTTTCTTTAGAACCTTCAACAGCAGAAGTCGATGCCTCTACGACATATTCCTTGAGACGTACACTTTCAGATTTTTTGCGCTTTGAAGGACGTACATATATCAAGAGCTCATTTTTCTCGCCCAGCTCTTCTATCTCAACCCACAATCGCGCAAATAAATTTTGGGCAATTTTTTGTTCTATTTAGCTCTGTCTTTGAAAGACCCAGTTCTTTTTAGATGTTGATCAGAACATTGTGATTACCAGGGGAAGAAAAATATGACACTATTTCTCTACATAAATCTGTGACCACCAAGTTTAATCTGTGAGCCATACAATGAATATAAATCACCGATGGGTATATTTCTCGTATTTGTGCTTGCCAGCCTCCAACTCTACCCGACATAACGCTGGCAACATCATAATATGATTTAGCAAATATTGCAGACTGAGCCACAGCTGACATGATAACAGCGAGACCGAGGCGCAAATTATGAAACGCTCAGACGTTCATTAGGCAAATGGTATAAAAAATTAAAGACTGGTGTTAATATGTTGATATTTTTTATTTATATCTAATTAAGTTTTTGGGGAGGGGCTTAGCCCCTAACTTCGCCCATGGTGCTACATAATCCTAGTGTGCCATATTATACCAATTTCCTGTACTTGGGGTACCCAGTCAAGTGTGTTAAGACGCTTGTTTTCAACAAGAAGTGATTTCCATATGTTTGGTTGACGAAAAACTTATTTTTTCTGCATTATAAATGCGGCTTCAATAAACTTTCGTTTTGGCCAATGCGACTTCTTATTTTTGTTTTAAACCGTTGAATCTTGTGTTCATTTGACAAAGCATGATTCGTTAAGCCCGGCTTTTAATATCTCCTAATTGTGTACTTTTTATGTTTTTTTGCTATACCCTAAAAAGGGTGTTTCGTTTCTTCTACATATGATTTACCATATTCACATGGGATTTGGCAAATGCATTGCTTATTTTTGTATGTAGATACTGTTTTAACAATAAAGTGTTTGGCTATTGGTATTATGTTTTCTGAAACCACTTAAACATATAGAATGCTAGTAAGACCCAACGGATTATTATTGTGAGAAATTGCTATGTCTAGTTTATTTACAATTTTCGAGATCTTTGAGTTTATTAATTTCAGGGGATAACTGCATTCTGTTGTAAGACCTTTTTAATATTGCAGACTTCTGTAGTTAATTTATTATTATTAAATATTACAAATTTTTAGAAATCTTAAACACAAACTTCTTCTGACTCTTTGTTTCGTAGCAACGGAATACTTAGACGTTAAGGACACTCATCGTAGAGCAAGCTCTATAGGAAGCGAAGCCTAACATTGATTTTCTATTTTTTGGCGGCTCGTTTTTATTATAAAGATGTTGTTTTTACACAGTCTAAAGATACTTAAACTATGAATAATTATATATTCAGAAATAAAAAGTTCTAATAAAAACTCTTAAAAGTGTATTATTACTCAGGGCTATCAAAATGGACGGGCCACGATCCTCCACTTTGTTGACGTCACATCCGGGGCTGATTTTTTTTTGATGGTCACGTTACGACACAGCTGATTGTCTTTAAAATATTGAAGTTGGAATGACGGTTCATGGATATTTGATTTTTTTTTAAATAAAGCCGTTTTTGAGATTGTTTTTACTTTATTCTGGCAGAACAATTTTTTTTAAATGTATAGTAAGCCCTAATTTTTCATAGCCGCTTCATTAGCTCACACAAAAATTAAGTTTAAAGCAGAAGCGAATGTGACAATCACATATGACAAAGTCAAATACATGTCAAATATAACAGTTGGCATGTGGTACATGGCGGGTAATTTGAATTCAAAATAAGGAATGCTAAATCTTGAAGATTTTAACCTTTTAATCATGTCCTTCCTTACAAACCTTTGGTGGAATATCGGGATGGTGTCTAAGAATATTTCACTGAAATTTTGCGGAAATCTGTAGTGCCATTTTGAAAATATCATAAAAAAACGTCTGACCTCCCATAAGACCCAATGTAAAATTCAGCCCCGGGAGAACAGCTGATTTTTTCAGGGTCGTGGCCTCTATTTTTGTGTTGGCCTTGTATTACTAAATAGCTCTTTAGACTACACTAACACTACATTTTTAAAATAAGCAAATGCCATACCGAGGAAAATATGTCAAAAATCATAACCAAAAAATAGAAAATCAATGTCAGATTTGGTTTCCTATAAAGCTTGCTTTGCGATAAGTGTCCCTATGTGACACGTCTGTGAAAGTTTCCTCTATACACGAAGTAGGTACTTTGTGATCTAGTTACCTTACTATACAGTAGTTTAAATGATTCTATTCGTTTAACTACCAGGGCTATCAAAACGGACGGGCCACAATCCTCCACTTTGTTGACGTGACATCGGGGGCTGATTTTTTTTTGATGGTCACGTCACGAAACAGCTGATTGTCTTTAAAATATTAAAGTTGGAATGACGGTTCACGAATATTTGATTTATTTTTATATAAAGCCGGTTTTGAGATTATTTTTACTATATTCTTCCAGAACCATTTTTTTAAAATGTATAGTAATCCTTAATTTTTCAGTGCCGCTACATTAGCTCACACAAAAATTAAATTTAAAGCAGAAACGAATATGACAAAAAAGATGCCAAAGTCAAATACATGTCAAATATAACAGTTGGCATGCGCTACATGGCGGGTAATTTGAATTCAAAATAAGAAATGCTAAATCTTGAAGATTTTAACCTTTTAATCATCTTGCATCCTTACAAAAGTTTGGCAGAATATCAGGATGGTGTCTGAGAATATTTCACTGAAATTTCGCGGAAATCTGTAGTGTCATTTTGAAAATATCCTAAAAAAACGTCTGACCTCCCATAAGACCCAATGTAAAAGCCCCCAGAGAACAACTGATTTTTTCAGTGTCGTGGTTCTTGCCGTACGCAGTTACACTTTTGTGACTTTACCATGAAATAAACATATCTCCTAACCAGAAATATATTGAAAAGTAAATATGCCATGTTGGTATAAAATTAACGGTAAATGCCATTTTTTAGATGTTTTTTGTTGATGTCAGTAGGCATATGATAAATAAAGAGGTGGGAAATGTCACAAAAGTGTATATGGCAAGGACTATTTAAGGTCAATGTTTTTCATTTTTCATTGGGCACCTGATTGGTGGTCGCATTCCATTAGGATGGTGTAGAAAATTCTGCAATTCTTTTCTTGTCCTAGAAATTTTATTTTTGCTAATTTGAATAAAAGAATTACGATTCTGTGGGTATCAAATATTATTTATTTATAATATTCAAACAAAATGACGGTAATAAAAACTTGGCCATCTCTACCTCTAGGGTTGGGTAAGATGCCCCTCGTGGTGTGGTAGAGATGGCCTATACGTTTTGTTTCGGTTTCGCAAAAAACCCTTTTTCTTTTAATCTAATTTTTATTATTTTTTCAGAACATTTTATTTTTATTTTTAAAACTCATATTTTGGGTTACAATTGGGTATAATTGGGTTGTAGTTTTACTCAATAGGTTAAGTTAAATTTAAGGCTATATTTAAAACTAGCTATAAACTATCAATTTCGCATAGTTTAATATTTAAATTCCAAACGCATTTAATAATAATATTTCTAATTTTAATTCAATCCTCATATTACTACCGTCCTCTGCATATTTTAATTTAAATCGCGTTTTTATTCTTTTTAATAAAATTAGAATTCTAAGTTCTTTTTATCAGAAGTGATGCGATTTTCCTATAGAGGGCAAAGAAACACGCCGCAAAAACAAGAACCTAAAAAGTCTGTCGCCATTCACACACGCTCTCGATCGGAATATTTTGAACGATCAACGCTTTTATAACAAATGGTGAACTCTAAAAACTATTAAATTCCTCTAAAACTCCAAACATTGAAACTCGGGAGTGCTGGACCGCTATAGAAGACTTCTGGCGAATCTGGTGCACCAGTTGGAAGAGATCAAGACATTACCGGTAAGTCCCTCTCCTATAAGATCGCATCATTAATATTTTTCTATTATTTCGCTCTTAAATAGTCATCATATTCCAATATTATTTTTATGTCTCAATTAAATTTCACTTCAGAAAGGTACGATTTCGCGAGCGTTCGTATACCCTTCAAATGAAAGCGGAGGACTTGTTTAAATACAGTCCACTAGGTAATCCAATTTTTTGAGCTATCGGAGTGAGACACGTTTTAATATATAAATAATATTTTTATACATTCTTTTTGTTATAACCCTACCACAAAAGGGTCGCAAAAATTGACAAATTTGCTACATCTGTCGTAGAACCATTGATGGTACCCCATAAGTGCGAGCTGCTGAATTAGTACCTAATTCGCCTTTCTGAACACACTGGATCGCTGCCATTAAATTTTCCTCTGTCCATTTGCCTCTTAAAGGATAGATTCTTTTATAGAAAGAAGGCATGATAACCTAAATAAAAATCAATTGAAAATGTATCGGCCATCTCTACCTACTGAAACTGGGGCATCTCTACCGTTTAGTAATAAAAGATGACTTATCGTGCAATTCACAAAAAACCAAAGGAAACCAATTTTTAAGGTTAGGACATTTTGCCGCATGTATTTAAGTCGCCACTGGCCTAATTATGAATAAAATGCTTAAATAGTAATTCCTTTACAAACTAGACACTATTGTAGTAAAAAAATATGCACCTACCTTAAAAAAATATTATAAAATCTTGTCAAACCTAAGGAGGTTTTAAGCAAAACAACACACTCTCTGCACATAATATAAACAGCTTACTAGATAGCGACGTTCTGCACCATCGTACAAATGTTTAATTTCAAATAAACATTGCTGGCCATCTCTACCAACGGGGCATGTCTACCCACTTTGTCCTACCATTCCAACAAAAACTCCTTATAAAAAACGCAACTCAAATATATCTTACTAGCTTTTAGTAACCATTGGCAATTCTACGGAGGGGGTATTTGCCCTCCCTTTAGAACCCGAAAAGCTAAAGGCTGAAAAAGGACCTAACGGGCACTTCCAAAATTTCGAATAAATGGAAAAAAACTTGATCAAAGTTGAAATCATTCAAAAAATTTTCTATATTTTTTCAGCGGTTTTTGCATTTTTTGTGTCTGCGCCGGAAATTACAAGTTTATATATTATACGGGCCCTGAATAAGTAGGCTCCCTTTCGTAAAATGTTCGGGCGAGTCTAATGTCTATCCATACCAAGTGTGTTGCTTCTGTCATTAAACGCAGTATCGGATCCCGTAGGGCCTGAATTAAATGATTTGAAAGAGATTCCAGTAATAAGAAACTCTTTGCAACTAGTGAAATGATAGATGAATGATTCACCGCGACTTGTCGTAAGTGGGCAGGGAATCCTGAAGGTAAGACAAGGCCCAAAAAAAATACAGCCAACGACCCTAAAAAAATCAGCTGTTCTCCGGGGACTGACTTTTACATTGGGTCTTATGGGAGGTGAGACGTTTTTTTATGATATTGTCAAAATGGCACTACAGATGTCCGAGAAATTTCAGTGAAATATTCTCAGACACCATCCCGATATTCCACCAAACTTTTTTAAGGATGCAAGATGATTAAAAGGTTAAAATCTTTAAGATTTACCATTTCTTATTTTGAATTTAAATTACCCGCCATGTACCGCATGCTAACTGTTATATTTGACATGTATTTGACTTTGTCATCTGTGTTTGTCACATTCGCTTCTGCTTTAAATTTCATTTTAGTTTGAGCTAATGAAGCGGCTCTGAAAAAAAAATCACTATACATTTAAAAAAAATTGTTCTGCAAGAATATAGTAAAAATAATCTCAAAATCGGCTTGATTTTTAAAAAAATCAAATATTCGTGAACCGTCATTCCAACTTCAATATTTTAAAGATAATCAGCTGTGTCGTACCGTGACCATCAAAAAAAAATCAGCCCCGGATGTGACGTCAACAAAGTGGAGGATCGTGGCCCGTCCGTTTTGATAGCCCTGGGTAAGATTTAAAATTGAGATTTATCTGGCTATGACGTCATTCATGCTTATGCCCAAAAGAAACCAGCAAATATTTTGTGTGGCTTTCTAGCAAGTCGATCGCGCTTTCTCGTCACGTAACTAATCTATGAAAGCAGGAAGTTCCATATTTGTTGGCTCATCGTTTTCGCCCGTCTTCGACGCGTCTGACTGAAATATAATAAGGCGTTAAATCGTTTTTAGATTAGCAAGCAAGGCTACTCCATCATGAATAAAACACTAGAGAAAAGAAAAACATACAGCGCTATGCGAAATAATGTAAAATACGCATCTTCTAATTTTCTTTTAATTTGAGTTAACAAACATGGTATCCCTTCAAGGATGGCTGCCGAATTTATCAACATTTTTAGGCCAGTTAATAAAAGCATTCAACATTGCAAATGCGCACGTATCTACGATTTTTTGATATATTGCTTGTATCCTTGAGGGTAGTTCACACCCAAGTTTGCAACCATGAAATTCCTGTGCTACTCCCGAGGGACTCAAAAATCATACAATTTTTTTAGTTTTTTCAAAAAAAGTACCTTAAGAATTTTTTTTTGGATATTTACGTTCAGTGCTTTTGTAAAGACCACCAAATTCTCTACAATCTGAGCGTAACTCTAGATTCCTAGGTTAATTGGTTGGGGAGATACGTGTGGTCTAAAATGTGTAGTATTTTACAAAAACTGAAAATTTACCGATAAATGGAAGAGTTTTGAAAGGTAGTTACGCAGGTATGACAACAAACACAACTACAGCATTTGTTTCACAGCCAAATAAGTAAAAAACTTTTTTTTAATAAATTCACATTTTCCGTCATCCAAAGATAGGCACGGTTAAAACGCTCTTATGCTCTATTTATTGAAGAATAAATCCAATATGGCGGTCATAAGAAATAATAACTTGGCTATGGTTTCAAAAAAACTAGAAGGCCTAGTAAAAAATTGTTAACGTCACTCAATTGACCGAAGTCGCTTATACAAAACTACCAAATTTCATTAAATCTGTTTGCAAGATGGAGGCGATATTTCAATTTTTCAAAAAACATCTGATTGGGCTTAGAATAGCGCAACTTTTTTCTCATTTAAACAAACTTGTATCTCTTACAGTTTCCGAAATCCCCATGTATTTGCTTTTATTTGGGACATCCTGTATAGAGAATTCTATTGTCTTCAATACGAAACTAAAATTGAGTTGAAGTTTTGGCTTGTTTGGACAATATTTTTTAATGAAAAACTCTACATCAACTATTGAGAGTAGAGTTTTTCATTAAAAAATATTGTCCAAAAAAGCGAAAACTTCAAACTTTTAATTCATTCAGAAAGTAGACGTTAATTGCATTTATCAATACCATCAAACTTCTATAACTTAAAGCGACAACAAAAACATTGAGTTATAGAAAGTTCGAGTAAGTGAGGTTCAACTGTATTTTAAACTTTTAAGGCCTAAAATATTGCAGTCTAAATTCAAATAAAATTCAAGATTTTTAATAGAAGTTTAATTAAAAATTAGAAGGGACCTACGTACCCCACCTTTCCTTATTTTTTTTTTGGTAGTGCATTTGGGGTACTGTTCTTACTGTCAATAATTTATAATTTACTCATAGAAAGTACTATTTTTATAATAGCCCACCTGCCGAAACTTTTACAGCTAACTTGGAAGGTCGTATTGAAGAACAACTCAACTCGGTGAAACAATCAATTGTAGAGGAATTATTTACAAAAATTGATCAAAAGCTCCAAGATGTCAGTCCTAGAACAATCAGCGAACCCAGGTATTCTGACGTTCTTAAGAATCAATTTCGTTCTAATATTATCATCAAACCGAAAGTTACAAATCAGAACAATACGCAAACAAAGAGCGATATTCTCCATAAAATCAAGCCAGACCAAGAAAAAATCCAAATCAATCGTGTAAAGCACATTTCCAACGGAGGCATCGTACTGTCCACCAACCATAATGATGCCCAACGCATGAAAGATCTTTTTAGCCAAAACTTAGCAGACGATTACGAGGTTCGGAAATCAAAATCCGTATCGCCGATGGTCAAGATTGTTGGTCTCTCTCTTTATATTTTCCATGTATATATTCCGCCAGGCAAAATCTCATACATATATGAACAACTTTTTGAATATCTGTCATCCCTGAATTTCCTATATAGTGCTGCTAAAGTAGTCTTTCTCGGAGATTTTAATTACCCTGAATACGTAACCTACATGGAGAGGGATCCTCCTCCCAACATCAGATTAACACTGTCAAAAATTCTGATAATCGACTGCTTGATCTAGTATTAACATCTTCCTCAAACCTCACTTCCGTGCAGAGATGTAATGACATCCTGCTAAACGAGGACAGGTGCCATCCTTCTTTAATAATTGACTATAAAATGGCAGATGACAAAAAGTTGAGCAAACTCAAAATTAATGACATCTTTTATAATTTCAAGAGATCTGACCTGAGAAATCTATATGCGAGCTTAGCTAAGATTGACTGGCGTTTTTTGGAAACGGTTGATAACGTCAACGAGGCTGTCGAATTATTTTATTACAAATTATACTCCTGTCTAGATACCCACGTGCCAAAAACATCTAAACGGCGTAGAAAATATCCTCCCTCGTTTACTTCCCTCATCATACGGTCGATTAAACAAAAACATAAATACTTTCAAAAACACAAAAAAAGTCAAAGCGATAATGATTTACTTAAATTTCGAGAACTTCGTAATAAAATAAAACGCGATACAGAAGTATTGCGCTAGACTTGAAGCGAACCTGACAACTCAACCTGGAAATTTCTGGCGCCTAATACAATCATTGCAGTCGAATAATGGTCTGCCGCAGTGCATGACAGATCACAATGAAGAGAGTACGACGGATCCCCAGCGCATAGCTGATGCATTTGCTGATTACTTTCAGAGTTCATATACACCATCTCAGCAGCGTACCTCAGTACAAAAAAATATTTCTTCTAACGTTAACTCAAATTTCATTTCACTTAAAAGCTTCAATGAATCTGAGGTATTGCAAGCACTAAAGACCATGAAACCCAAGGCCATTGTCGGTCCCGACAAAATTCCTGCATTTTTACTGAAAGATTGTGCATACGTCTTTGCTTACCCCTTAACTGTTCTTTTTAACTTATCTTTAAAATTCTGCACATTTCCTGATACTTAGAAAAATTCTAAAATTATACCCCTCCATAAAAAACAAGAAAAAGATCGTATTGTAAATTATCGGCCAATTACCATAATAAACAATTTTTCAAAATGTTTTGAACGCGTTCTCCATACATCGCTTTACTTTCCACTGAGCAGTCAAATAGATTCCTGTCAACACGGCTTCATGAAACGCAAATCTACCACAACCAATTTAATTACTGTTACACACCTAATAGCTGAATCCTTGGATGCGGGTGCTCAGATTGATGTTATTTACACCGATTTTTCTAAGGCCTTTGACAGACTAGACCATAGTATTCTTCTTCGTACACTTGTAACCTTTGGCATCTCTGATGATTTATCTAAGTTTCTTTATTCATACTTAACTGAAAGGCTTCAGTATGTAGAATGCTATGGACAAACCTCCTCTACGATCAAGGCTACTTCCGGAGTTCCTCAAGGCTCTATACTAGGTCCACTCTTCTTTATAGCTTTTATAAATAGCATAGTTCAGGACATAGAAGTTATTTGCCTATTGTACGCTGATGACTTAAAGCTTATCTGTAGAATAAATAACATTGCTGATTGTGAAAAACTTCAAGCTGCTCTAAATAAGGTATATACTTGGTGTCTTGATAACTCTCTCCCTCTCAATCCATCTAAATGCAATGTAGTGTCTTTCACCCTTAGAAAACAGGTAATTCAATTCAATTACTCCATTGATACAACCGAAATACCCAGGAGTCTGGAATTTAAAGATCTCGGAGTAACATTCGATAGTGCTCTATCATTTGTTCCCCACATCCAGGATGTTGTAAAGAAAAGCTACCGAATGCTTGGTTCATAATACGGAATTCTCAGTACCTAGAAAATATTTCTAGTATAAAATTACTCTATTTTGCTTATGTCAGATCTAAATTGGAATACTCGTGCATAGTATGGTCTCCGTATTATGATACTCACATTAATACTATTGAAAAAATTCAATGTAAGTTTCTGAAGTACCTTGTTTTTAAGCTTGCTGGTGTGTATCCCGAAATTGGTATTCTGAACCAGGTCCTTTGTGAAAGGTTCAGTATATCTTCGATGGAGGACCGGCGCAAGTTGGCAGAGTTGCAATTCATTTTCAAATTAATACATAATAAAATCGACTCCCAGGAATTATTGCATAAGATTAATTTTTTAGTACCCAGAACATCAGCACGCACTACTGTTCCGTTTTATCTTCCTTACCAGCGCACCAATATTTGCAAAAATTCTCCAATAATTCGGGCTTGTAACACGTGCAATCAGACTTGCGACAGATGTGACATATTTAATTGTAGTATCTCTACTTTAAAAAATATACGATTTTTATAATTTTTATTTCTGCTCACTCAGTGTAGATTTCTTTTATTTTGTACTTCATTTTATCCTTAGATTCTGTTATTGTTAATCACTGTATTCTTCCCCACTTTGTAATTGGGTTAACTCCTGTTAAGTGGTGTAAATAAAATAAAATAAAATAAAATAAAATAAATCATTCCTACGGAAACTGCTTAAAAACTTGTTTGTCAAACTAAATAAACATAACAAACGTCAATATCCAAGAAATCTTTTGAGGTGTACCTAGTCAAAGAGTAAATAAATTTTCGGGTTCAATAAACCAATCTTCCTCAAACGTAAAAATTACGTCTGCTGCTCGGCGAGTACGTGGATCCCCAAAAATCGAGCCGCAACTCCCGTACTGCACTACCGTTCTACCGACACCCCTCAATATATGGCATGACAGTGCTGCAGTAGTTTCTCACACTGAATTTGAATTTCTTGTTCGAGTCGCAACTCCCGTACTGCACTACCATTCTACCGACACCCCTCAATAGATGGCATGACAGTGCTGCAGTAGTTTCTCACACTAAATTTGAATTTCTTGTTCCACGAAATAATAAAGCCTATGGGCAATATTCTTTGGATAAGTGTGTACCAAATATTATGATTGTTTGGGCGATTTATTAAGACCTACCGATCAAGGTTGCTAAAATACCGGACTTCACTGCCAGGTTGATAAAAAAACCGGACAGGTGGCAACCCTGAGGTTTCCACTTGTCTTCAACATTTTAACTTTATATCTCACCTATCTAAACTCTATACCATTATCTTTGAGATAACTTTTGACTGTGTCACTTTTCATCAAGAAAAAAGCTGCCCAAGGGTGCACAGGTCCGGATTCAGACTAGACGAAAAATAAAGTTAGGGATCGTTCACAAATTAGACTAATATAGACGTAACTGGGTATTTTTAAAGTATGTGGTGCTCCTTTGAGTAATTTAAAGAAAAGCTCTTACTAAAAAACTTGGAAATAATGCATTAGGGGTCGTATTTTTAAGGGTGACAAAATAAAAAAACGATCATAATACCTAAAATCGATTAGTCAACTTCGTTAAAATTTGGCAGTGCTGTTTGTAGTGACAAGAGGCGAATTTGGCACTACTTAGATTAAAATAATTAAGTCCAGTGATGTGCCGAAGCACATCGTGAAATGTTTTTGAGAAAAAACTATGTGTTACTAAGTATTTTCCAAATTCGGTATTTTTTTCTTTTATTTGATTAAATAACTACAAACACAAATTAGTCTTTTGGATTTTTTTTTACCATGATTTGTTTTAGAGATAAGCACTTTATTGCAAGTCCGCATTCCATATTTAGGAAATGATAATAAAGTGTTTTTTTTATCTTGAAAACAAAGCGCGATGCGAAAAAACTTATGAAGTAAAAAAGTTGTATTTTGGATTTGCTTAGTTATAAAAAATACACAAAATAAAACATTTTAAAAAATAATTAGAAAAAATAACCTCAATGTCTCTGGAGTGTCAATAATAGCTTTAACAATACTTTGTCATACTGTCATACGCCATTTAAAAGAGCATTTTATTTTGTCTAAAAAAGGTATTTTAGCATTTATTCTGAAAATGTCAATAATAGTTTTTTTGAAAACTGAATAAAACCTAAAAAAACATGATTTCTTTTCGTGATCATAAAAAATAACCACAATTTATGGATGCCAATTAAGTGCTAACAGTGGACTTGGCCCATAATTTAGTTTTCTACAATAAACTTGATTACATACTTTATGTAAAAGGCTTACCTTTTGAGAAAATGACATAAAACTTAATAATTTCGGTTTATTGTGTATACCGGGTGAGCCAAAAAAACCGGACAATTTTTTTTCATTATAACTTTTGAACTATACAATCGATTTTAATGGGACAAACTGCACCTGGCAGAGAATTAATCAGAGTTTTGACTGAATATATTTATTTGGCCCCTGTCATAAAATCCAAGATGGCGGACGAAATTAAAATGTACCCTACAAAGATGCTCGATTATTCTCGTGTTGCGAACATGTCTTAATTACTTTTTTAAATTAGTAAAAACGCTGCATTCTTGCCACGCACAACAAGGTACGAGTTAGCAAAATCGGTTCAGTGGTTCTAAAAAAAAATATTTTTGTTTCAACCATTATTTTGCCTTGCCAATCATGTCTGCATTTATTTTCTTATAAATTCATTACTACTGAACCAATTTTCATGAAATAAAAAACATCCTGGTGAGAATTGATTTCTTTTTTAAGATCGTGATCAAAGTTTATCGCCATCTTAAAATTTAAGATGGCGGACAGAATCATACTTGATTCTTCAAAATGGGGTGTTTATTTTTAGTTTCTAAAAATGTTTCAGTTTTTTTTTTAATTTATAAAGAACCGCTACTTTTCCTTCACACAACGAGGTACAAATTAGTAAAATCGGTGGTGTGGTTCTGAAAAAAATCTATTTTTGTTTCAGCCATTATTTTACAGATTATACGATTGCATTGCCAATCCTGTCTGCGTTCATTTCCTTATAAATTCGTTATTACTAAACCAATTTTAGTGAAATAAAAAAAATCATGTTGAGAATTGATTTCTTTTTAAAGATCGTGATCAAAGTTTATCGCCATCTTAGAATTTAAGATGTCGGACAGAATCAAACTTGATTCTTTAGAATGGCGTGCTTATTCTTATTTTCCGAAAATGTTTTAGTTTTTTCTTTCATTTATAGAAAAACATTACTTTTCTCCCACATAAAGAGATAAAAATTAATGAAGTGCTTTTCTATAAATAATAAAAAACTAAAATATTTTTTGAAAATAATTGTAGCACTCCGATGGTTCTTCTTCTCAGATTGGATTTTGGTAGATACAGTGGACTATAATTAACATTGGCGCAAAAAATTCATTTAACTAGAGAAAGTAACTAATTTAAAAATTGTAGGTTAAATTTGAAAGAGAAATAAAATTGTGATATAGCCTCATGGAGAGGGACTTACCGCTGTTTTGAAGTTCCAAAGTGCAAGGTGTACACCTTTCCATAAGAGTTATGTGACTTGAAGTTCCAACAGGATGATGGCACGATAATTTTAATTATTTGCGGTATTTTAAAGTGAATTTTCACTATTTTTTAAATTTAAATTTTAAGGATGTCGTTTTCTAGACATGGCGACGCGCAGCACACTTTGTCTCTCTCTCTATCCTGCGCTTGCAGTTTTTTCGCACATGCGCACAGCACTTCACCCTCTATAGGAAACCATATCACTATATTTAAAATTTTGTGGATATGTGAAAAATACGATAGAGGACGCTTGTAGTGCCAAAGTATATAAAAATAAAGAAATAAGAAATAAAATGATAATTCTTAAATTTAGAATAGAAATTACATTTTTTGCGTTTAATTCTCGCATTTTAATGCAAGTTTGCTTTAGGTAAATTTTATAATAACTAATAGTTGACCCATTTACTTAGCATTAATATAAATTTAAGACTAATAATTTTATGTTCAAGACAAATATTTAGTCCATGAAAAATAGGAAAATTAAAAGTAAAATTCAAAAATAAAAGAAAAATAAAGAGGTTTTTTATGGAAACCGAACATATTGCCGGCCGAAAATGCTATGCATTTTCTAAAGTATCAAGTGGCAAAGGACATAGCTTTGAGATTGGTCTCTTTAACACCGAGTCCCTTGTCTTGACATTAGCAACTCGATTTACACCGTCTTTACCCGGAAAATTTTCAATTATTCTACCGAGCTGCCATTGTAGCGGGGGTATAAAATCATTCTTGATTATTACCAAACGACCAACTTCTGGAGTACAAGTGGGGTCCAGCCACTTGCTCCTTTGTTGAAGTGTATGCAAATATTCTTGCTGCCAGCGTCTCCAGAAATCCTGATGGATTCTTTGAAGTAGCTGCCAACGAGTTAATCTATTAATTTTGACATCTGTTAAGTCAACGTCAGGAAGAGCTGTCAACGGTTCCAATGATAAAAAATGACCTGGTGTCAAAACAGAAATGTCATTTGGATCCGAGGAAATTTCAGTTAGCGGTCGAGAGTTCATAATAGCTTCAATCTGACAGGTGACTCTATATAACTCTTCATATGTTAAAATTTGTGAACCAATGGTTCGAAATAAATGTTTTTTGACAGTTTTAATCCCAGACTCCCAAAGACCTCCAAAATTGGGACTGTGACTTGGAATAAAATGCCATTTAATTGGACGAGAAGAATCAATCTGTAACAACTGTCTATTTGCCGAAACTAGGTTAGTTCCATTATCAGAATACATATCAGTTACGTAATTTCTACGAGCCACAAACCTACGCATTGCTGCGATAAAAGCATCGGCTGTCAAATCACTGACTATTTCGATATGTACCGCTTTTGTACTCATACAAACGAATAAACAAATATATGATTTTAAAGTACGTGGGGCACCGCGGGTTTGGTTCATTAAAATAAGAATGGGGCCACCTAAATCTACTCCCGTATGCAAAAATGCTCTGAGTTGAGAAACTCGTGGAAACGGAAGTGAACCCATTGGGGGTTGTACCGATTTAGGGGATAATTTAAAACAGGGGATGAATTTTGCTAAAACTTGACGAATTTTGCGTTTTGCCGCAATCATCCAATAATTTTGGCTTAGTAAAAAATGTACTGTTCTTAATCCAGCATGTAAAAATTTTAAATGAAAATGTTCGATAATTAAATAAGTAATTCTACTTTCGCGGGGAAATTTTTTGTCATAAGAGAGAGAAGAATTGTGCAATCTTCCACCGACGCGTAATAAATTTTGGTCATCTAAAAATAGATTTAATTTTTGCATCGGTTTAGATAATTTTATATTATTTTTAAGAGAATTTATTTCTTCCGAAAAATAGATCGATTGTTCGTTTTTTATTATTAAATAAAGTGCGGTTTGAATTTCTTGAAACGTTAAAAAATTTTCAAAAATTATACTTTTATTTAGAAATTTTTTATTTATAAAACGTAAAATATACGCTAAAATTATACAAAGTTTAGTAAAAGATGAGTTTTTATTAATAAGCGAAGTTAAAAAATTTAAGTTTGGGGTTTGCGTTGCAATTAAAGTTAAGTTTTTATTAGCTTTTTCTTCATTTAAAGTTTCAGAAGTGTCTTTTATTTCCAAGGTTATAGGCCAGTAGTCATAATGTAATTTTAAAAATTGGGGACCTTGAAAAAATAAACTATGATTTATAAGTTCACTAGGATAGAGACCTCTTGAAGCTACATCAGCGGGATTCTGAGAAGTGGAAATATAATGCCAATTTTTAGGAGATAATTTTTCATGAATTTGCGTGACTCTATTTTGTACATAGGTTTTCCACCTAGACGGATGTCCATTTTTAATCCACGATAAAGCTACTTGAGAATCACTCCATGCGAATATTTGGTGAATTTTAAGTCTGTTTTCAAAACTATGAAGAATAAATTGAATTAAATCAGCTAATATATTACAAGCGGCTAACGCGAGTCGTACGATACTTGTAAATTTTATAGGGGCGACTTTAGTTTTTGAGCATAAAAAATAAATAAAAATTTTATTTTTATAAATTACGCGTAAATAAACAATAGCTGCGTACGCTTTATTTGAAGCGTCTGAAAAACCGATTAATTCGTATTGAGCGTTTCCAGAAAAAATATTGATAAAGCGGGATAAGCGAAATTCTTTTAAAAGTGGTAATTCTAACCTATAGCGTTCCCAGAGGCTACTTATCGCTATGGGAGCATCTTCGTCCCAGTCCAATCTAGATTTCCAAAATTCCTGAATTAGGCATTTAATTAAAATAGTAACTGGCGACAACCAACCAAGTGGATCATAAATTTTAAAATTTTCTGAAAGGATATTGCGTTTCGTGCAACTACGATTTAGAGGCTCTACTGAGTATGAAAAATAGTCTGAACAGGGTTGCCATCTAAGTCCTAAAATTTTTGTAGTTTCTTCTATATCAAGAGAAAGAGCTTTAGGGTTAATATCGGTTCTGGCAAGTGCTCTAAAACAGTTTTATTGTTGCTAGCCCATTTATGTAATTTAAATCCTGCGGATTTTAATAAAAGTGATAACTCCTTTTGGAGAGATATAGCTTCTTCGACGGAGCTACAACCTGTGACAAAATCGTCAACAAAATTATCTGTCATAAGAACTTTAGCGGCGCGGTGAAAATTATGCTTTTCGTCCTCAGCTAGCTGCTGTAAGACTCTTAAAGCTAAAAAAGGAGCGGGGGTAGTACAATATGTAACGGTTTTTAAAGTATATTCTTTTATAGGTTCGGTAGGACTAAACCTCTATAAGATTTTTTGATAATTTTGATGATGCGGGGCTATTAAAATGCCGCGAAACATTTTAGAAATATCGCAACAAAGAGCGACTTCATTTAATCTAAAATTTAATAAAATAGAACAAATGTCCTTTTGTAATTTGGGACCGGCGTAAAGCGTGTCATTTAGGGAAATTCTTCCAGTATTTGTTTGGGATACTGCGCTTGCGTTAAAAACTACTCTGAGTTTTGTGGTTAAACTTTCAGGTCTTTCAATATGGTGGTGGGGGATATAGTAACTTTTTTCCGTAAACTGTTCCTCCGGGTTAGAAATTAATTCCATGTGACCTAAGTCTAAGTATTCTTGCATAAAGTCCGAATATTTTTGATAGGTTTCCGGTGTTTTAATTAAGCGGTTTTCGAGAGATAAAAATCTTTTTAATGCAAGTTGGCGACTATTTGGAAAACTTGGTTCACTATTTTCGCAAAAGGGTAAAGTCACGACGTAACGCCCTGTATTATCACGAACAGTAGTAATTTTAAATATTTTTTCACATGCTTCGTCAGCCGGGGAAAGAATAGGTTTAATTTCGGGTATATTTTCAGTTTCCCAAAATTTCGATAGTGAATCATTAAGTTGAGTATTTGAAATTTGGCATAAAAGGGATACCGAAGCGAGGGGCGAGTGTGTGTTACCAATTTGTCCCATTAAAAGGTACCCAAAAATTGAGTTTAATGCGATAGGCTCATTTATATTACCTACAATACGACCATCTCTAAGAATATAAGGGAAAATATCGGCTCCAAGTGAAACGTCGATTGCTCCCGGTCTATAGAAATAAGGGTCCGCGAGATTTATATTTTTTATAATTCCCATTTGACTAATATTTATGTCATTTAATGGAAGCGAAGAACAAATTTGAGGTAAAATAACTGCACTCTGTACTGATAAGGTCAGTTCAGATTGATTGCAAGGGCGAATGATCATATCAATAGATCCTAATTTTGATTGCATACTGGTCTCACCAATTCCAAAGACTTCAGTTTCAATATTAAAGCGTGGTAGGCCTAGTTTGTTGGCACATTTTAAAGATACAAAAGACAGATGCGATGCGGAATCTAAAACTCCACGAAAAGTTTGATAATTACCTCTTATATCTTTTATTTGAAAAAGAGCGGTAGAAAGCAAAGTACTAGAGTTACTGTAACTTTGTGTAGAGTAACAAGCACCTTGATTTTGAGTTTGCGAAGAGGATGAGTTACTAATTTCATTTCTTTCCTGCCGAAACGCGTTAATTTGTTGGCTATTTACCGGCAAATCTGCATTATTATTTTCTTGCCATTGAGACGAGGATTCGTTTACATGGCGTAAGTCAAAATGAACTGAACTATGATGCCTTTTTTTGCAAAATCGACAATTAAAAGTGCTTTTGCATTGGAAGGTTTTATGACGATTAGAGGTACAGTTTACGCACCATCGTTTTGCTTTTAATAAATTAAATCTTTGTTGAGACGTTTTATTTAAATAATCAGGACAAAAAGTCAAATTATGAGTATTCGAATTGCAAAAGGAACAATTATTTTGAGAATTCTGCTGCGCGGTAAAAAATGCACGAGGCGTTTGGCGGGTATTATAGTTATTTTGCGGTTTTTGAGTTATATGGGGCGGTTTTGTAAATTTGGGCTTCTTAGAAAATTGCGTACTGGATGTTCTGGCGGCGTTAACTACAAAAAGCGAGCTACAATGTTGATCCAAAAAATTATAGATTGATTTATATGAAGGTATTTCGGTAGGCTTACCATGAAAAACTTCAAATCGCGTTTGAATCGATAGATTTCAACAACTTTTGGTCTAAGACAAAGTTCCAAAAATCTGGTTGCAAACCAATAGTTTTTAAAGCTTCAATATTTTTTGTGAATATATCAAGCAAGTTTCTTAGAGCTACGAAGTCATCAGAGTTTACTTTAGGGCAATTTTCAATAGCATTCCAATAATTTTGGGCTAAAATGCGATCATTTTTATACCTTTTTACAAGATTATTGAAAACAATAGGATAGTTTGCATCCGAAACTGGTAATTGCGTAACTAATTCCTTTGGAGGACCATCTAAATAAGTAACTAAAAGCGAGTATTTTTGTATATTTGGAATATGCGGATTATCATGAATCATTGTTTTAAAAAGATCATAAAAGGTACGGAAATCATTGACATTGCCAGTGAATATTTCAATGTCAATTTTCGGTAAACTTGGAAAATAATCAGGGGTTTGTGAACCTCCTGGAGAGTAGGGGTTAATAGTAGGTCGGCGACTTCCACCTTGCGAAGGCGGCGCAGTATTTTCTGCTTGAAACAAGTTATCATAGATTTCTTTGACTTAAGCAACATTTGTTTGAAATGAATGAAGATGCTCGATACAAGTCTTAACTTGATCCTGATCCTGGTAAATTTCATTTAATAAAGCGGTGTGCTTTTTAAGGTATTCCTCTTGGACGTTGTCAAGCTCTTCGTAACGAATCTTAAAGTTAAGATGTTTGGTTGCATCAGTTTTAGCCAATTTAGCTACCGTTAAAATTTCATTTAAATTTGAATTTTCGATATCACGAAAGACTTTAATTTTCTTTACCTTTTCAGACATTATTTTGTAATAAATTAGGCAAAGTAAACAACATCAAAATTTGTAGATTAAATATTTTAAAAAATTTAAATCGATTTAAAATAACCGTATGTAACCGTAGCCTCTTACATATAGGCATGCAAACTACAGCGAAAAGAAAAACAAATAAACATGTAGGTATTTATTTGCGCGTTATAAATTAGGAAATAAAAAACTTATATTCCGAAATTACCTACACACAGATATATCTTTCAAAAATACAAAGATAAACTTTTTGCATTTACATACACATAGCGACCCAAGACTCCAATCTCGAATATATGTCCTTGCGTTTTTTATAAAATTTGCGAGATGTAGGTATAGGTCTCCTAATACAAATTCATAGGTACCTATTTTATTTACCTATATTATAATTTTAATTTATTAATGGCGTCTCTTTCTTACCTTCACACTAATAGCGTTTGCTCTCACTCTGGCGAAAATGAATTTTTTGAAATTTCAAAAAGAAAATCAAAATGGAAATCAAAATCCGGCAATCGAAGTGATCAAAATATGTAGCACTCCGATGGCTCAGATTGGGTTTTGGTAGATACAGTGGACTATAATTAACATTGGCGCAAAAAATTCATTTAACTAGAGAAAGTAACTAATTTAAAAATTGTAGGTTAAATTTGAAAGAGAAATAAAATTGTGATATAGCCTCATGGAGAGGGACTTACCGCTGTTTTGAAGTTCCAAAGTGCAAGGTGTACACCTTTCCATAAGAGCTATGTGACTTGAAGTTCCAACAGGATGATGGCACGATAATTTTAATTATTTGCGGTATTTTAAAGTGAATTTTCACTATTTTTTAAATTTAAATTTTAAGGATGTCATTTTCTAGACATGGCGACGCGCAGCACACTTTGTCTCTCTCTCTATCCTGCGCTTGCAGTTTTTTCGCACATGCGCACAGCACTTCACCCTCTATAGGATACCATATCACTATATTTAAAATTTTATGGATATGTGAAAAACACGATAGAGGACGCTTGTAGTGCCAAAGTATATAAAAATAAAGAAATAAGAAATAAAATGATAATTCTTAAGTTTAGAATAGAAATTACATTTTTTGCGTTTAATTCTCGCATTTTAATGCAATTTTGCTTTAGGTAAATTTTATAATAACTAATAGTTGACCCATTTACTTAGCATTAATATAAATTTAAGACTAATAATTTTATGTTCAAGACAAAATTTTAGTCCATGAAAAATAGGAAAATTAAAAGTAAAATTCAAAAATAAAAGAAAAATAAAGAGGTTTTTTATGGAAACCGAACAATAATAAACGTGCCTCTTTGAAGGGTCAAGTATGATTATTTCCGACATCCTAACTTCTAAGATGGCGGCAAATTTCGATTATTAACTTTAAAGACCAATCAATTCTCTCACCATGATTTTCTTTTATTTTACTAAGATCGGTTCAGTAATAATGAGTTTATAAATAAAAGAATGCAGACAGGAATGGCAATGCAATCGTATAATCTGTAAAACAATGGCTGAAACAAAAATAGATTTTTTGAGAACCAACAAACCGAATTTACTAATTTATACCTTGTTGTGCGGTGAAAAAGTAGTGCTTTTCTATAAATTAAAAAAAAAAACTAAAACATTTTCAGAAAATAAGACTAAACACGCCATTTTGAAGAATCAATTATAATTCTGTCCACCATCTTAAATTTTAAGATATAGATAAGAATAAGAGATAAATTTTGACCATGATCTTTAAAAAGCAAATATTGATATTTTTTATTTCATCAAAATCGGTTCATTAGTAATGAATTTATAAGAAAATAAATGCAGACATGATTGGCAAGGCAATAGTATAATATTCAAAACATTGGTTAAAACAAAAATATATTTTTTTAGAACCACTAAACCGATTTAGCTGACTCATACCTTGTTCTGCCTGGCAAGAATGTTGCTTTTTTAGTGATTTAAAAAAATTCTTAAAACGTGGGGTAATTGGTTGGGGAGATACGTGTGGTCTAAAATGTGTAGTATTTTACAAAAACTGAAAATTTACCGATAAATGGAAGAGTTTTGAAAGGTAGTTACGTAGGTATGACAACAAACAAAACTACAGCATTTGTTTCACAGCCAATTAAGTAAAAAACTATTTTTTTAATAAATTCACATTTTCCCTCGTCCAAAGATAGGCACGGCTAAAACGGTCCTTTTATGCTCTATTTATTGAAGAATAAATCCAATATGGCGGTCATAAGAAATAACAAGTTGGCTATGGTTTCAAAAAAACTAGAAGGCCTAGAAAAAAATTGTTAACGTCACTCAATTAAACGAAGTCGCTTATACAAAACCACCAAATTTCATTAAATCTGTTTGCAAGATGGAGGCGATAATTCAATTTTTCAAAAA
The DNA here is from genome assembly GCA_963576565.1 of Aspidapion aeneum. Lineage (NCBI taxonomy): Eukaryota > Metazoa > Arthropoda > Insecta > Coleoptera > Brentidae > Aspidapion > Aspidapion aeneum. The sequence goes on along the minus strand of OY755039.1, from coordinate 67,106,813 downwards.
ACACAATTTTTAGTTTTTGCTTGATATTTTAAAAACCCCTGTAGATATTTTAAATTTTGATACGACATCTGATTGGGCTTAGAATAGCGCAACTTTTTTCTCATTTAAACAAACTTGTATCTCTTACCGTTTCCGAAATCCCCATGTATTTGCTTTTATTTGTGACACCCTGTATAGAGAATTCTATTGTCTTTAATACGAAACTAAAATTGAGTTGAAGTTTTGGCTTGTTTGGACAATATTTTTTAATGAATAACTCTACATCAACTATTGTCCAAAAAAGCGAAAACTTCAAACTTTTAATTCATTCAGAAAGTAGACGTTAATTGCATTTATCAATATCATCAAACTTCTATAACTTAAAGCGACAACAAAAACATTGAGTTATAGAAAGTTCGAGTAAGTGAGGTTTAACTGTATTTTAAACTTTTAAGGCCTAAAATATTGCAGTCTAAATTCAAATAAAATTCAAGATTTTTAATAGAAGTTTAATTAAAAATTAGAAGGGACCTACGTACCCCACCTTTCCTTATTTTTTTTTTTGGTAGTGCATTTGGGGTACTGTTCTTACCGTCAATAATTTATAATTTACTCATAGAAAGTACTATTTTTATAATAGCCCACCTAAATCATTCCTACGGAAACTGCTTAAAAATTTGTTTGTCAAACTAAATAAACATAACAAACGTAAATATCCAAGAATCTTTTGAGGTGTACCTAGTCAAAGACTAAATAAATTTTCGGGTTCATTAAACCAAGCTTCATCAAACGTAAAAATTACGTCTGCTGCTCAGCGAGTACGTGGATCCCCAAAAATCGAGCCGCAACTCCCGTACTGCACTACCGTTCTACCGACACCCCTCAATGGATGACATGACAGTGCTGCAGTAGTTTCTCACACTGAATTTGAATTTCTTGTTCGAGCCGCAACTCCCGTACTGCACTACCATTCTACCGACACCCCTCAATAGATGGCATGACAGTGCTGCAGTAGTTTCTCACAATGAATTTGAATTTCTTGTTCCATGAAATAATAAAGCCTATGGGCAATATTCTTTGGATAAGTGTGTACCTAATATTATGATTGTTTGGGCGATTTATTAAGACCTACCGATCAAGGTTGCTAAAATACCGGACTTCACTGCCAGGTTGATAAAAAAACCGGACAGGTGGCAACCCTGCGGTTTCCACTTCTCTTCAACATTTTAACTTTATATCTCACCTATCTAAACTCTATACCATTATCTTTGAGATAACTTTTGACTGTGTCACTTCATCAAGAAAAAAGCTGCCCAAGGGTGCACAGGTCCGGATTCAGACTAGACGAAAAATAAAGTTAGGGATCGTTCACAAATTCGACTAATACAGACGTAACTGGGTATTTTTAAAGTATGTGGTGCTCCTTTGAGTAATTTAAAGAAAAGCTCTTACTAAAAAACTTGAAAATAATGCATTACCCAAGTAACACAAACTGGACAATATAGTTTAAAAGCAAAAACTCTGCTGTGAAAGTGTTGTCAGAGCTTAGTTTTTGCTGTAAAACAGCTAGCTGTGGTTTAGAAATTATTTTAGCTATAGAACCTCTCTGATAGCAGGTGTTTATGGATAAAATGGCTATTGATGTAATATTACCCAGGACTTATTCTATTAAAGTTAATTAATTGCTAATTAGCATGCTAAAATTTAGCTAGCTAAATAACATAAATTTTAAGCTCTTATTCCTAATATTTAGCTACAAAAAGCGGCAATTTAGCAATTTTCTATTATAAGCTGTTTATGACAAAACTTTTGAACAGCCCCTAAGAATGCTAGGCCAGAAGACCAGTGCGATTATGACTGTTGAAAAAAGGAGGATTTATTGTCAAATTGTGTCAGGCCTGATCCAAGGTTCGTAAAGAAACCGGTTGTGTGGTAACTCCCAGCCAATGACGCGCCATTTTGCCTGCTCCACGGTCAACAAAGAAAGACCTATACGTTACATTATGAGAGAAATAAATATAGGTCTATTTAAAAGCAGGAAAAATACAAAAATTTATTAAAAAATTAAATAATTTAAAAATGTATGATAAAAATTCCGGGTCGCGGTTCGTTTGTCGAAAACACGTTTATCGAAAACATCTTTATCGAAGACATTTTGATCGAAAATCTTAATTTCGAATGACATTTTGATCGAAAACTTTTTTATCGAATACAACTTCTTCGAATGACTTTTTAATCGAAAACATTTCTAACATACATATATTTTTTTAAAACATACTCTCCTGACCTCTTTCCCGGGATGCTAGAGAATGTGAAACCGAACCGTGTCAATGTAGATAGAAATTAAGATTTTCGATCAAAATGTCATTCGAAATTAAGATTTTCGATCAAAATGTTTTCGATCAAAATGTCATTCGAAATTAAGATTTTCGATCAAAATGTCTTTGATAAAGATGTTTTCGATAAACGTGTTTTCGACAAACGAACCGCGACACAAAAATTCTAAAAGTTTTATAAATATCAGATTCAGGACACGATTATAAATACTTTTGCTACTCTCTTTTCAATTAAATTAAATTTTTACGCCGAACTCTAAAGCAAACTAGCCACATATTATTGGTTTTTCTTTGGTGGGTAGGAAATAACTAAAACTAGATTTTTTTGTGTAAAATGTAATCATAAATTTTTTTAAAAAGGAATGTTAAAATAAATAACATAACGCAAAGACTCAGGATTTTTGATCACCTCGCATTTTCAAGAAATATCATAAAAAATACATCGACTGTAACGCAAGGCTAATATTACTTCACTCCTGCTGGAGCGTTATACAGAATGTTCCAAGTTAAGTTTCCACCATTGCTAACTTTTTTATTATTAGAGATAGCAAAAAGTTTAAATTGGCAAATTAGTAGAATTTTTAATGCTGTTTAAGATACTCAAATTTTAAAAAAATAGAGCATCGCTTTTTGGAGTTTTTGAGTTTTTAAAAAAATATTTAAAAAAATTTATATACCCTGTATTTTATAATTTTTTTGATACGCCATTTAACTCTAAACAATTTTTTTCAAAAAAAATTTTGCCTAAAGTTTAAAATAATAACGAAGACATTTTAAATTCAAAATTAAGTAAGTATTTTAATTTTAGTTGGTAGAAAGTAATCTAAGCCTAATTTTGAATTTATAATATTTTCGTTATTTTTAACTTTAGGAAAATAAATCAAATATTTAAAATAAATTAACAGCAATATTATTTTCCTCATTTTTTAAGAAATATTAAAATTACTTTTTTTTAAGTTTATTTTTTTTTCAAGAAAAGGTAGTTATCCTGTGTAATAGGTACATTATTTAAGAACTATTTTTAGTAGGAGCCTTAAAAGCAGCCAACAACATTGAGTATTTTTTAAACTATTAGTAATTTTCTATGTGTATGTAAAGTTCATTTCATAATCTTTATCCTGGCCTATACTGATTGTGATGATAACTATCAAAAAGTTTTCTTAAATATTATGTGTTGGTTGCAGATATCAGATGCAGTATAGAGAGAAAACCCAATCCCCCCAAGGTCTATTTTCCAGCTCCCCTTGTAACCTTGTATGACCCACATTGTATGGGTAGGAAACAACTGACACAGAAAAATTTGTGTTTGTTAAAATTTAAATTATAATTAAAACCTCACTAGTTCTTTTACTTAGTTTTTAATACATTTATAGTAAGCACGTAACAGGTATTTAAACACTTACAAGACGAAAACACCCAAAAATTTCAAAAATTTCTCGCAAAAGATGAAATTTCGATATAAACAGCGTTTGACTGCTGATTTCTAGGAAAACTGTGACGTAGCCCTGACGTCACGACCCGGCCGCCTAAACACCGAGTTACGCAACCGGTTTCTTTACGGACCGTGCCTTCTGTTTGTTGTTTTCTTTTCTAACCTAAACTGTGATTGTGTTTTTTTTTAAACAAGCAATTTGGTGTTTGTTTAAACAAATGTCCACTCACAGTAATAAAGGATAGTTTATTTGCCCATCTTTTAGAGTATCCCTTTATCTTTGAGAGGGAACTAAAGTTGGGTAAACAGTGACTGGTTCCTTGAAACCCTGGTGTGATGCCTTGTCAGGGAGCGCACAATGGGGCCAATCAAGGGGTCCCTGCCTGGTACTTATCAGTCCTGAGTGAACCTGAAAAGTGCTGTCAAAATTTTTTCGTCAGTCTGTTTTTTGGTGTAACTCAAGGGTTAGTTTATATAACACCATAATGCACCATGGCCAAACATAATGCTTGATTTTGGTACATCGGTCCTTCATTTTTCTGCCTGCTTAGCATTAAAAGATGATATATAATTAAGCACTAACTTTGTCACCATTATGCACTATGTGAGCTGCCGACAGCAAGTGTTCAAATACTAGTAGAGTACTGTAGACTTGGTTTACCTTAGCACATAATCAGGCCAGCTCACAAATAAGGTATGGACCCACTTGTTTAACCCATTGTATTAGGCCCTCTAAGGTGTTGCACCCTGGGCATTAAAAACCCAGTTTATCAGTTGAATAACTAAATAAATAAATTTCTTGTTTTTTATTTACCTAGCTACCTTAAAAACAAAAATTTCCTCTACCTATTCCTACTAAGGTCTGCCTTACCAGTGGTGATCCCAGAGAGGATGGAGGCTATCACCTCCCCCCATCTGTTTCCAGAGAACTTTAAATACAAAGGCACATTCTGGTGTATTACCTATGTAACTGAGTAAAAAAACTATTTTGGTAATACTTATTGTGTAATAAATATGGTTTCTCAAGAATTTTCATTTATTTTAAAGTAGGTATTTAGAAAATTTTAGAGGTACAAAAAACTTTTGGCATGTTAAAAAAAAACATTTTTTTATAAAAGAAAATCATATACTGCCTAATTAATTTTTTAAGTCTATACAATGTATGTTCAAAAAATCTAAATTGTCCTCCTTTTTGTTGTGTCTCTGGAACCTCTCTGTTGGACCACTCACCAATGTAATACACATTTGATACAATGGTGTATTCATGGGGGTTGGAGAGGCAAGAGGGGCCCCTTATCAGATTTTTTTAGATTATGAATATGCATAATAGCACCAAGGTAACCCCCAGGCCTGTCGTAAGAGCTAACTAAAGAAGCCTTGACCCATGGGTAGTCTAGTAATGGACAAGCTTTGACAAGTATGTAAAAAAATATAGATATGAGGGGGGTGGGTTAATCTGGTGATTCTCTGAATGGATTTTGTGACCTGGCCATTCAGGAAATCACCACATACGGGGTATATGGAGCCTATTTGGAACTAACAGCTAGTGCAGGCACATTGTGGCTCTCCGTACCTTGTTGATTATGTCAAAAGGTATATGACCCACCAGTGGTCTAAGGCTATAACTATGGCATTATGTGGTATATCATGATGACTAAGTTTCTGGCCTTAAATATAATTTGAAGTCTACTGGGTTCTATTTACTAGATAGAATTTAAATTGTTATCCGAGTCATACACAATACGTACATTTGTGCACAACATACCCAGAAACGCATGTCTATGTGCCAGGTTAGATCCTTTAAGGGTGCTAGTCGCCACTACCATTCATTCGTGGTATTAAAGCAAAGATGTTTAATTTCCTGTACATTATATAATTTAATTTTAATAATTATAAAAAAAATTGTGTAAAATGAGTTGGAGTCAATTGCAAGCAGACCCCCTTTTTGGCTTCCTTGCTCACATTTCCAAGGGGTGAGCAAATGGGCCCCATTCTGGGATGCTTTCTGGTCTTTGTACTTCATTTCTTTTAACTGCTTTCTAAAATTAAAAAATTTAAATTAAACTTTTTTAAATAAAAATTTAAAAAACCAAGGCAATGTAACATGCTTTTTTAATTTTTACTTACTTGGCACAAGTGAAAATTGGTAGTCAAGAGTGTGTTTAGTAAAAAACAGTCAAATCAGAATGTTCAAAAAAAAATAGTGTTTCTTAATGACAAATTATGAAAACCTGTCATTCAGGGACACAATGTTTGACTCCATCAGATCAAAAAATATTTTTTTAATCTCATTGGTTTGAATGACACTCGGTTTCTATTTTTTTTTAACTTCAAGTCAAGAGGCTTTAGTCAATTGCCAGCACCGACCACTTTGGGAATTCTCCCCTTGCAATTACCAATTACTTAGAGTGTGTGGGGCCTCATTTAAAGTACTTGGGCCAATATGTTATGTCATGTTATTATATTTTTTGTATACACAGCCTTACGGTTTCCTTCTGTAATGATATCTTATGTCATGCTATGTTTCTGTATAAACCCAACTTAAGGGTTTCTGAAGGCGGTGGCCAAAATAATATGTTTTTTGCTTCCCACTGGTGGGGTACTGTGGTAGGGCACGTAATAACTATATCTCCTAACGTTCGCACAATTTTTAATTGAGATATTTGTTTATTTTGTTATTGTGACAGCGCCCAAGATGACAGGTAACATCTGTGACTCTTCTTTACTTTTTCGTATTACATAATGGGCCAATTGTTAGAACGCAAGTTAGCTACAAATGAACATTATTTAGGCTTAAGTATTAAAAAATAGCTTGTCTAGAGTTAAACTACTGAAACCAATGAGACGGCGGAGGCGGCCATGATAGTTTTCCTATTTATTTTTCTTTAAATTTATGGACTAAAAAATATTAATTTCCAGGTGATCCCGGGCCTAAATAAATTCTAGAAAGTGCTAAATTCAATAAAATATGACTAAGAATTGATTTATAGGGTATTTCGAGGTAATAAAATAATTTCTAACCTAAAAACAAACACCGAAAAAAAACGTTTATTATTCTGAATTTTCGAGGCGCTTGCGTTTTGACAAGCTATCTTGACCTGTTTTATCAGAAAAGTTAACCTGCCAAACATTTTGACGATGGGAACCGCCTTTTTTACGCGATTATATCACAGTAGTGTAGAACATAACAAGTTTTTCGTCAGCCATTTGAGTAAAAGTCTCTGTCCATTACAGCAAATAGCTATTTTGCAATAGTTGCCATTGTTTCTTATTTATTTCTAGACAAAATTACTTTAATGTTAACGTGCTATATTTTGGAGCTGTCATGGACACTGTGAGAGCTAAATAAAGATTGCCTAATCAGCAACGACAACACTTTAGAAGCTGCTTAGCAATGAAACGGCATACAGCTGTAATAGCTATTTTACTGTCAGTTTTGCTGGTAAAGTGTTTTGGTAGCTGTTTTTTAGCAATTTGTGTTACTTGGGTAGGGGTCGTATTTTTAGGGGTGACAAAATAAAAAAACGATCATAATACAAAATCGTTTAGTCAACTTCGTTAAAATTTGGCAGTGCTGTTTGTAGTGACAAGAGGCGAATTTGGCACTACTTAGATTAATAAAGTCCAGTGATGTGCCGAAGCACATCGTGAAATATTTTTGAGAAAAAACTATGCGTTACTAAATATTTTCCAAATTCGGTATTTTTTTCTTTTATTTGATAAAATAACTACAAACACAAATTAGTCTTTTGGAGTTTTTTTTACCACGATTTGTTTTAGAGATAAAAAATATAAAGCACTTTATTGCAAGTCCGCATTCCATATTTAGGAAATGATAATAAAGTGTTTTTTTATCTTGAAAACAAAGCGCGATGCGAAAAAACTTATAAGGTAAAAAAGTTGTATTTTGGATTTGCTTAGTTATAAAAAATACACAAAATAAAATTTTTTAAAAAATAATTAGAAAAAATAACCTCAATATGTGATGTCCCTGGAATGTCAATAATAGCTTTAACAATACTTTGTCATACTGTCATACGTCATTTAAAAGAACATTTTATTTTGTCTAAAAAAAGGTATTTTAGCATTTATTCTGAAAATGTCAATAATAGTTTTTTTGAAAACTGAATAAAACCTAAAAAAAACATGATTTTTTTTCGTGATCATAAAAAATAACCACAATTTATGGATGCCAATTAAGTGCTAACAGTGGACTTGGCCCATGATTTAGTTTTCTACAATAAACTTGATTACATACTTTCTGTAAAAGGCTTATCTTTTGAGAAAATGACATAAAACTTAATAATTTCGGTTTATTGTGTATACCGGGTGGGCCAAAAAAAAATCGGACATATTTTTTTCATTATAACTTTTGAACTATATAATCGATTTTAATGGGACAAACTGCACCTAGCAGAGAATTAATCAGAGTTTTGACTGAATATATTTATTTGGCCCCTATCTTAAAATCCAAGATGGCGGACGAAATTAAAATGTACCCTTCAAAAATGCTCGATTATTATTATTTTTGTTTCAACCATTGTTTTGCCTTGCCAATCATGTCTGCATTTAATTCCTTATAAATTCATTACTACTGAACCAATTTTCATGAAATAAAAAACATCCTGGTGAGAATTGATTTCTTTTTTAAGATCGTGATCCAAGTTTATCGCCATCTTAAAATTTAAGATGGCGGACAGAATCATACTTAATTCTTCAAAATGGGGTGTTTATTTTTAATTTCTAAAAATGTTTCAGTTTTTTTTTTAATTTATAAAGAACCGCTACTTTTCCTTCACACAACGAGGTACAAATTAGTAAAATCGGTGGGGTGGTTCTGAAAAAAATCTATTTTTGTTTCAGCCATTATTTTACAGACTATACGATTGCATTGCCAATCCTCTCTGCGTTCATTTCCTTATAAATTCGTTATTACTAAACCAATTTTAGTGAAATAAAAAAAAATCATGTTGAGAATTGATTTCTTTTTAAAGATCGTGATCAAAGTTTATCGCCATCTTAGAATTTATTTTCCGAAAATGTTTTAGTTTTTTCTTTCATTTATAGAAAAACATTACTTTTCTCCCGCATAAAGAGATAAAAATTAATGAAGTGCTTTTCTATAAATAATAAAAAACTAAAACATTTTTTGAAAATAATAAACGTGCCTCTTTGAAGGGTCAAGTATGATTATTTCCGACATCCTAATTTCTAAGATGGGGGCAAATTTCGATTATTAACTTTAAACCAATCAATTCTCACCATGATTTTTTTTATTTTACTAAGATCGGTTCAGTAATAATGAGTTTATAAATAAAAGAATGCAGACAGGAATGGCAATGCAATCGTATAATCTGTAAAACAATGGCTGAAACAAAAATAGATTTTTTGAGAACCACCAAACCGAATTTACTAATTTATACCTTATTGTGCGTGCGGTGGAAAAGTAGTGGAAAACTAAAACATTTTCAGAAAATAAGACTAAACACGCCATTTTGTAGAATTAATTATGATTCTGTCCACCATCTTAAATTTTAAGATGTTAATAAATTTTGATCATGATCTTTAAAAAGCAAATATTGATATTTTTTATTTCATCAAAATCGGTTCATTAGTAATGAATTTATAAGAAAATAAATGCAGACATGATTGGCAAGGCAATAGTATAATATTCAAAACATTGGTTAAAACAAAAATATATTTTTCTAGAACCACTAAACCGATTTAGCTGACTCATACCTTGTTCTGGCTGGCAAGAATGTTGCTTTTTTATTGATTTAAAAAAATTCTTAAAACGTGTTCGCAACACAAGAATAAACGAGCATCTTTGAAGGGTACAATTTTATTTCGTCCGCCATCTTGGATTTTGAAATGACTGACAAAAAAATTTATTTGTTCAAAACTCTGATTAATTCTATGCCAAGTACAGTTTTTTCCATTAAAATCGATGTTATAGTTCAAAAGTTATAATAATAAAAAAATTGTCCGGTTTTTTTGGCCCACCCGGTATACTATGAAAAATACATAGGAAACGGGTGTAGACGAGGGGTGATTAGCTGCCCACAGTAGGTGTACAGAAATTGTCTACCGGACTCCAGAGGACACTATAGAGTTTTGGAGATATTAAGATTTTTTATAACTCAAGATATAGGTACTGTTTTATCTAGCCACATTATCTATTTAAAACCAATTATGATATACAACTGTACTTTTACTTACCGTATATAATTTAAATACACAGCCAAAATTTAAAAAATTTAACTTTTAACGAAATTTTCGTTCACTTCACAAATGCTTGTTTATAGAAAAATCTCAAATAAACAAAATAGCAAAATGTAAATAGATACGGAACTGTCTTTTAGACACCACCTTGGATTAATCCCATACTTATATTGATTTAGCACCGGATCAACTCAACTGCGATTCATCTCTTTTTAACATGCACTGGCCGCGCGCATGCTATCGAGAGGATTAAATTGCTGGATAAGTTAAGCTTTATGAAACGAATATTCCCCATGTATATGTTTATCTCTATTAGCGCATTGAAACTGTATATTAAATTGTCTTTTTTATGAAATTATTCAAGAAAAACGATTGACTCCTAACCAAAGCAAGCAATTTTTTGATCATTACCTTGCTATGCTATGGTCTGAAAAAAGTTATCTCAAAGATAATGGTATAGTCTTTACATTGTACTTCAAGTAAAAACATTTTATTGTACTTGAAGTACTTAAAGTACTTCGAATGTACTTGAAGTACTTTGAATGTACTTGAAGTACATTTTAGAGTACTTGAAGTACTGTACTTGACAAAATCAAGTACATTTCCAAGTACATTGTAAAAAGTACTTCAAGTACCAAGTACAATTTAGTGGATTGTAGATGTACTTCAAGTACAGTACTTGAAGTACTTGTACTTGAAGTACAATTTCAAGTACTGTACTTGAAGTACCTGGCAGCTCTCTTGCCAGGTCAAATTTTACCAAAGTCATCATTATTTGTGTAGGTTGTAATGGTAAGTACATTAGCAAAGTTAAGAAATATAGAAAAAATAAATGGATCCATAACGGATCTGAAACCTAGCCCATTAGCACACTCCACGCTATATTAGCCTTGAAAACAGTTTTTTGTAAATATCTCAGAAACCAACGCTTCTACGAAGTTTTTAATTATAGTACAAATTATTGAAAAAGAAATCGTGTTACGGGCAGACATGCACACTAAGTTGGGTCGAAATTTTTTTTTTTAAATTGATTTTGTCATAGTTCTAAAAATTTGTAAAATCCCCCAAGAAAATCAATGATTTTTAGTTTTCCTAAAAAATAATAAATTTGGCCGCGCCCCCCACCCCCCAAATATTTCAAAATTTCAAATTTAAAGTAAGGGGCTGTAATAGTTATAAAATGTATCTTATGTGTCTAAGAAAAACGAACACTAAAAAAAATCACAATTATTATAATATTTGACCGCGCCCCTGAGGACTTTCCACTAAGTACGTATACAGGTTTTCGCTAGGAAAAGAGATGACATAATATATCATTAGTATTTATTTATCTATCAATCTATTTAGCCTTCTTCGATCCATCTTTGGATATAGGCCTGCCCCAATATCTTCCACCCTTCCCTGTCTGTCGCCGTGTTCAGCCATCTAGCTCCCGCATGTTTCTTCAAATCGTTCGCCCATCTCATTTTTGGTCTTCCCCTACTTCTTTTATTTTCCCAAGGTCTCCAGTTTACAATAGGTTTGTTCCATCGATCGTCTTTCTGTCTGATATTATGACCGGCAAATTTCCAGTATAATTTTGCTACTTCTTCTCTGACATCCCTGACTTTTGTTTTATTTCTTATCTATTCATTCCTTTTTCTATCTGTTAGCTTTACATGTAACATTTGTTTTTCCATTGATCTTTGGGTTTTTGTTACCTTATCCATGTTTGATTTTGTAAGTGTCCAGGTCTGGAATCCATAGGTAAGGCCAGGAAGGATACATTGATTATACACTTTCGTTTTAAGTTACTGAGGATATTTTTTAATATGTAGCTTAATTTACCGATTGCTACCCAGGCCAATCTTACTCGTCTCTTAATTTCAGCTGTTTGATTTTCTTTTTTCAGTTTAATAATTTGTCCCAGGTAAATATATTCCTCTAGTTATTCTATTTTCTCTTGGTTTATTCTGATCGTGATATTTTCATCTGTGTTTGTTATGATTTTAGTTCTTCCAGCATTTTTATTAGTTCTTCTTTCTTATCTGTTATTAAGGCGATATCATCAGCATATCATATGGCGGTTTTACACCAAACCGACGAGTTGAGTTGCTGTTTCGTTGCTGCTTTAAAAAACAAAAACTCAATGTTTTTAATGAAAAAAGTCTTTACACTAAAAAGACAAAAATTAGTTGCTGTCGAGTTTTTGTTTTTTGTCGTTTTACATCAGAGAAACAGTTGCAGTTTTGTTTAGTTTAATTCAGGAAGTAAATCGGTGTTGATGTTCATATTTATTAAAATAAATTTACATGGTTAGTGACGAGGAACGCTTTTTTTTCTCGTGTGCGGTTGGCTGTTGGTATGTACGTGATTTAGAAAAAAAAAAGAAAACGTCGTACACGCAGGTATTGGCTGAGATCCTTATTAAATAGAAGGAAATATGATGGTGCTACAAAGATGTTAATGGATTTACAAAAGGACGACATAGATTTAAATGGCAAATTACGTTCTTCTTTTCACAACTTTTTAAGATGTCAAGCCACGAGTTTGAAGAGTACACCTCTCGCGAGCTCGCCGCAACTCAACTTGATTAACACAGTCGTTTACACCAAGCCGACTGAGTAGCAATAAACGCGTCAACTCTTTGATGTTTCTGACATTTGTTGGGAAACGAAAAACAAAACAGCAACTGTTGAGTTGCCGAAAAATCTGCAAAAAATCTGCAAAAAGTTGCGGTTTTGTTTTTTTTTCAACTCGAGTTGCTGTTTTGTCGGTTTGGTGTAAATCCGCTTTTAGGTGGTTCAAGTATTGTCCGTTTACTTCGATGCCCATTTCTTCCCAATCCAAGTTTTTAAAAACATCTTCTAGGGCCTGGTTAAATAGTTTAGGGGATATTGTATCACCCTGTCTGACACCTCTTCTTATGTAGATTGGCTTGGTTCCTTCGTGGATTGATGGTGTTGCTTTGCTATATATATATTGGCTATTAAATCTGTGTATCTGTGATTGATTCGGCTATTAATTAAAAATTTTAAAAACTGCCCCTTTTATCCCCCAGGGGCGCGGCTAGAAATACTTTTAAAAATTAAAAAAAATATATGTTAGCGTTTTTGACCCATTACACAACTTTTTTTAACTATGACAAATCAATTTTCAAAAAAAAAAAAATTATGCCTTTTTCGACCCAACTTAATGCACACACACCCACACACACACACACCTAGACGGACATCACGACGATATTGCTAAGATAGGTCAAAATACACCCACATAACATATTTTCGGCGTTATCTCAAAAAAAAATTTTCCTTGAAAATAATACCTTCTCTAGCCATCGCTACGCGGGCTAGGAAGGTAAAAATATAGGCAACATTTATCGTAAGATAACATCTATAACCTTCTACTTAACTTTGCCAAGGTTTTATATTGACTATGCAGTTTTCTCATGGTGTCTTTTAGCAGTGGCGCACCCAAAAATATGTCTTTGGGGGAAGGCCCGCGGCCTCTGGGGGGACCGGAAGCCTCATGATGGCAAAGTTTATACTCCTTAGTCTTTTTATTCATGAAATATGTGGAAAATATTTTTAAAAATCTTAGGATTGGGGTGGCCCAGGTCCCGAGCCCCCTCCCTGGGTACGCCCATGCTTTTAGCAAGAAACAGGCAAAAATATTATTTCAAAAAGGTAGCCTAGTTAAAAAGATACGAATACAAATGCTGTTGTGCTCTGGAGTGTCAAAAAGGCACCCCATTAGACTTCGCCCCGCCTGCTTGTGTTATGTTGTGTTGTGTATACCTGCATTCATAAATCTTTAGTAACTCACGTTGAAGTTTGCAGATAAATAAGGCATGTATCCGCAGTTAACGACGCAACTTCGGCGGCTGCCTGTATCAATCCTACACGGCCCATAAAACACCCGCTCCCTGCTCTCATCTGAAGGCACATCGTCTATTTACCACACTCTAATAGGCCACCGTAAAAACATTTTGCCAATAACTTGTTTTAAACGACTTCAAATAATAGGGTTGTGCCAAAAAGAGGATAGGGCAAAATTTAACACCAGTATTAGGGACTTATTGGAATAAAACCTGACTTTATTTTAGAATCAACTTTATTTTGACACATTTACACAGAAAACAGCTGACATCTCAAGATTGACATACCAAAGCCAAATTTAATAATAAAGACGCTAACGTTCATTTAATAAATACCGACACTAATAAATCCGGTTTTTAAATACACAAAGGCCGAATTTTGAAGCAGAGCAGCTGCTTTTTATATGTAAGTCTGTCACCATAGGGTCGATTTTTAAACAAGGTCAGGTTTTATTCCAATAAGTGTCTATTAATTAAAGCCTAGTCTACTTACACCTGATTCCCACCTACGACTTTCTCGTGGGTGCCCGCTCACGCGTCACATGATCCCGATATAAAATGTAATTACAGTCATGTGACGCGTGCGCGGGCACGCACGAGAAAATCGTAGGTGGGCACCGGGCTTAATGCTTGCCCACCTTGATTTAAAAAACGCATCACGTGACGAGACATGTATTTGCACCGGTTTTAAATGCAGCGTCACCTGATGCGTGTTTTGAATCAGGGTAATCAAAGTCTTGGGTTTTAAAATTACTACTACTATGTCGGTTTAGAACGCTTTTCTTCGTTGTCCGACGCCTATTGTCCTCCTCCCATGATCCTGAAAATCATCTTCTGTCAGGTTTTTTTGACTGATTGATCTTTGGATTGACTGTTGTCATTCTAGTTTAGGATGCCCTCTTTTTCTGCGCCGTAATGGTTGCCACTCTAGGATCTGCTTTGGTAATATTTCGCCGTTCATCCGTTGTACATGGTCGTACCATATCAGTTGCCTTTTAATGATGTCATCCATTATGCTTTCCTCGATTCCCATTCTTTATTTTGTGATCTCATTTCTAGTATGATCTGTTTTTGATATTCTCATTGATCTTCTTATTGCATCCATTTCGACACTTTCCATTTTTGTTTTGTATTTTCCTGTTACGCGACAAGTCTCTATTCCATACGACACACTATGGTCTGAGGGATCTATATTTTGGCCAAAAATAGACTTTTGAAGTAAAACCCTCTAATCACAGAAACGCAAATCAATAAAGAAATCTAAATCGCTAATATACCATTAAAAGCTATTTATTATTACCCCCCACTCTTGTCACCACCATTTTTGTGATTTATACTGCCTAAAAGCTCTTTAAAAAAGTGTTGTTGCTGTTTTGAGGGGTAGAGCGGCGGGACTGTAAGCGCGCTGGTCGTTTTATAAAATCTGGGTGCAAAAATCCTTAAAAGGACGATGTAAAAAATACTAATTTTTCCGAGCCACACAAAGACAATATAGAGGATTGGCACTCACCTTTTCAGTTGTTTCCGTCGTCCAGAGGAGCTCCTCTCGCTGGCCCAGTCGTTGCAGTCGATCCACACTAGAATCACTTGTTTGTGTAATGGTTTAGTTTGATTTTCTAAGAATGTTATTGGATTTTTTGGTTAATAGAATTTATCACCATGCTGCGTGGTGATCTCGATAGAATACGACAGACGAATCTCTTTTTGGTTACGCCTTTTTGCGCAGATTCATTTTTTGTAGATGGCGCTGGCGTTTTGCGTGTGCCAATCAAATTGAAATTGTGTGGGTTTTCCGAATACGGGAATTTGGCGCAAAATTTGAATTTAAAATTAAAGTTGCACGAACATTTTCCGCCCACTTAAAACGAAGTTTTACATTGAGATTAATTGAATAAACAAATGGCTATATAAAAAAAAATATAAGTTAATTCAAAACCTTAAAGGGTAGGTTATTAAAATCCGTTTTAGGTTTATAGATCAAAAGGAAAAAAAAAGAAAAAAAAAATATATATATATTCTAGATAACGACACACGAAACAAAAGAAGTTGCTTGGGAGTTTAGTGCGCATCTAAAGGTAGTGGGCACAACTTGACCACGGGACGAGTGAAAAGTCCGTGTTGTGTTTTAACAGTAGCAACTCGAATGTGATTATCCCGACCAGGATGTACAGATACTATTCTACCCAGCAACCAGTGTAATGGCGGCCTAGTTTCATCCTTAATTAATACAAGCGTATCTAGCTTGATTTCAACCGAAGGGTCCGACCACTTAGAACGCTGTTGTAAAGTATTTAAGTACTCGAGTTTCCAACGCTTCCAGAAATCGGCATGAATTCGTTGGATAAGTTGCCAACGCTTAAGGGTATTAACTTTAAGGGTAGAAAGGTCAGGATCAGGACACGAATTAAGGGGTTCCATTGTGAGGAAATGACCCGGAGTCAAAGACGTAAGATCGTTTGGGTCCGAGCTTTGCTCACAAAGGGGTCGAGAATTGAGTAATGCCTCTATTTGGGCGAAGAGAGTATAGAGCTCTTCGAAGGTTAGTATCTGGTCACCGATGACCCGATACAAATGTGTTTTTATAGATTTGACTCCTGCTTCTGCTAGACCATTTAGGTGGGGGGCTCCCGGACTATTAAGACACCATTTGATTTTTAAGCTCTCAGAAGCTAATTTCGAAAGATTATGGAGCTCCTTAATAGCCCCAACAAAGTTTGAGCCTCTGTCACTTGTGATTTGGACACAAGTGCCACGTCTAGCGACAAAGCGTCGTAAAGCAGCGATGCACGCCTCTGTGGTTAAATCCGAAACAAGCTCGATATGGATTGCTTTGACAGAAGTATCGACAAAGACTGCGATATATGATTTACCAACTTGTGCTCCACGACGTCTCTGACCTACAAAGGTTTTGATTGGGCCTGCATAGTCTAAGCAAACGTGTGAAAAACATTTTAATTGTGACGTTCTAAAAGAAGGTAAATCCGACATGTACGGAGTATACGGTTTTGGTTTTAAGCGAAAGCAGGGAATACATTGCAATAAAACCCTCTGAATAGCTCGACGTGATGACATAATCCAAAACTTTTGACGAATTAAGTATTGGACTGTGTTTATTCCGGGATGTAAATTTTCGTTATGAGTTTGAATAATGATCAATTGGGTTAATCTATGAGATTTCGGCAATAATAAGGGATGTTTTGCCTCAAAGGAGAGTTGAGAATGCCGTAAGCGTCCGCCCACTCTAAGGAAGCCCAATTCGTCCAAAAAGGGTGCGAGTTTGCGAAACGGCTTAGGTAATAGCTGAGTATTTTGAATTTTTTGAATGATATCCGAAAAACACTCTTCTTGGACCCTTTTAACTAAAACAAGTAGAGCCTTGTGTAGTTCAAAAGCGGAAAAAACGCCAGATAAAGGGTCAACTGAGGTTTTTCGATTGTGAATAAGTCTTAGAAAATGACAAAGGATTTTTTGAATGGTATTTAAATTGGATATTTTATCGATTAATCTATCAAAAAAGTTTTGATTTTGAATTTCTGCCGTCAGCACCACTGAATTTTCCGGTTTTCCTTCTTTGAGAACCTCGTCTGGAACTCCCAAAGAACGTTCATTTATAAACCTTTGAATTTGCCACTCCGTAGTGGGCAAGGTAATCCATGGAGGGCCGTGAAACCAAAGAGGGTGATTTATTAAGTTATTGGGCGACAACCCTCTGCTGGCGCAGTCGGCAGGGTTCTCGAGTGAAGTAATGTGATACCATGGGACTTCGGGGATTGTTTCTTGAATACGACTTACGCGGTTTGCCACAAAGGTCTTCCACTTGTGAGGTGAAGATGTGACCCAATGAAGCGTGACCTGTGAGTCCGAGAACGCAAGAATTTCATCAATTACGAGTAATGATGAATAGGTGCGAATAACTAGTTCGAGTAAATCAGCTAATAGAGTAGCTCCAAGTAGTTCCAAACGTGGGATTGAAATAGTGTGTAAGGGAGCAACCCTTGACTTGCCCATGACTAGAGCAGTTTTGATAATTTTATTTGGTAATTCGACGCGAACGTATACGCAAGAAGCGTATCCTAGCTCGGATGCATCGCAGAAACCTAGCAATTGACATCGTTGAATATTATTCGAAAAAATATGTCTAGGTATACAAAGATTCGAAAGAGTGGTTAATTGACTATTGAATTGATTCCAAAGAGTTTTGATTGGATCGGGGGGTATTTCATCCCAATCAGTTTTGCATAACCAAAGTTTTTGCATAATCACTTTGGCTAAAAATGAAACAGGCGATAAGAAACCTATAGGATCCCAAATTTTAGCGATAGCTGATAAAATATTCCTTTTGGTGCAAGGTTTTTCACAAGGGGTACAGAATAGGTAAAAGTATCTGTAGAAGGGTGCCACTGAAGGCCCAACACCTTAATCGATGTTGAAGAATCGTCTTCAAAGGTAACAGGGATCTGACAATCAGCGGGCGACAAATGTGAAAGAAGTTTCGGATTATTTGATGCCCATTTTCTTAATTCAAATTTTCCCAATTTAAGCAACGCTATGAGATCTTTTTGAAGTGATAAAGCACCTTCTAGAGAGTTAGCTCCACAGCAAATATCGTCCATGAAAATGTTATTCAAAAGGACCTGGGATGCTTCAGGATAATTCTTAGCCTCCAGGATGGCTAGTTCTCTAAGAGTTCTGATAGCTAAATAGGGACTTAAACTAACACCAAACGTCACTGTATTAAGCATGTATTCCTGCAGGGGTTCATTGGGATCAAATCGCCAAAGTAGCCTTTGGTAGTCCCGATGAATTGGATTAATTTGAATTTGTAAAAAGTGCTGTTTTATATCAGTCAAAAATACGATAGAATAAAATCTGAATTTTAATAGAATTTCGGAAATATCGGCTTGTAATTTTGGTCCTATTAAAAGAGTTTCGTTCATGCTTAGGCCTTTCGAACCCTTAATCGAGGGGTTAAAAACCACCCGGAGCTAAGTCGTTGATTTGTCAAGACGAAGGACTCCGTGATGTGGTAAATAAGAACATAACTGAGGTCTAGGTTCGGATCTTGGAATTAAAGACATGTGCCCGTTTTTGAGATATTTTCTCATAAAATCCGAGTACATACTATAGAAATTTGAATTTTTTATTAAGCGAGATTCGAGAGACAAAAATTGACGATAGGCCACTGAATATGTGTCTCCTAGGTCAGGAGGGTCAATGTGACGAAAAGGCAAATTTACAATAAATCGGCCCGAAATATCTCTAGTGGTAGTTTTTTGGAAAATCTCTTCACATCTTTTTTCTTCGGGTGAGAGAAACGTTTTTGACTTAATTGATTCTAGTTCCCAAAATCTGCGAATATTAAAGTCGAGAGACTGCTCACAGGAAGTAAAGTAAGAATTGACTTGAGGTGAAATATTTATGCTTTGAGATTGGCCTATCAAGACCCACCCAAAAACTGTCTCAAAAGCGGAGGGTTGGCCGTAAGGTCCTGGAATTCGTCCTGATTGGACGATTTCTGTGTAAAGTTGTGCACCTAAGAGTAAGTCAATTGGACCAGGGTTGTAAAATTGGTTATCTGCAAGCTTTAGATTTGAAATATGACTCCAATTGGATGAATCTACCTGTATTGAGAGCATATTCGAACAGAGTTTCGGTAAAACGAAGAGTTGAATAGAAAAGGTAGGCTCTTGTTGGCCTATGGCTCGAATAGTGCAAGTAGAAATGCCGTTAGTGGCCGATGAAGATTGATTTAGTCCCAGAACAGGGATCGAAATTTTGTTTCTTGGCAAGCCTAACCTGTTAAGACAAGCTTCGCTTATCAGGTTAGCTTGGCTACCGCTGTCCAGAAGTGCTCGGACAGGTTGGTAGTTACCCCGACTATCGAGTACCTCTAATTTTATAGTCGCTAGAAGCACTGTCGTACGGGGCGTCAAGGTGGATAACGAAGAGTATTGATTTGTAGATGTATTTGGATTCGAATTGATTTAAATTGAATTTGAACTGGGTTGAACAAAACTAGGGTTCTGTTGGCTAAGACTTGAATTTGAATTCTGATACGATAAGTTTGTGCCTGTGCTAGGCACGGCCACTTGATTTGAATTAAAACTTTGATTTAAGTTCGAATTTTGATTTGAATTTTGGCTTGAATTAACAAAGGATTGACTTGAATTCTGACGGATTGAATCTGTCGTTTGCGATAGATGAATAAGACTATGGTGCCTATGTCGACATACCCTGCAGTTGTAGGTACTACTGCAGTCAATTACTTGATGATTTGAACGTAAACAGTTGATACATAACGATTGTTGTTTTACATAAGTAAAACGATCTGAAGGAGATTTGGAGATAAAAACACCACACTGCGAGAGTGGATGAAAAGAATTATTGCATAATTTGCACTTATAGGGTTGTTGGTTTTGTCGAAATTGAATATTGGATTGTTTATTTGCTACTTGTGAGTGCGTATGCGCTAAAAAATTTGATGGAGGGCTTGATTTGTACTGATTATTTGAATAAGAATTATATTTTTGGTTACTAGAATTCGAATAATTTGGTTTTTGCTGTTTGGAAGTCGAAGGTTGCATTTGCGTATTTTGGGGAGATAGCTGTACTGTTTCAAGAGCACGGCATTGGTTAATAAGAAACTGAATTAGATTTTGATATGTTGGAATCTCGGTAGTACTATACTTTAATTCGAAAGCGGTTCTTGTGGTTTGATCGATTTTTGATAATAAAATTGAAAATAAACAAAAACACCACGACGTTACTGGAAATTCAAGATTTTCGAGCGCCGCAATATTCTCGGAAAAGGTATCTACCAAGACTCTAAGATCCTTTGCTGACTGGTTTCCCTTTAAAGAATTTGCATTGCACTTGGCTAAAAGTCTTTTATTTTGATAGCGATCTGTTAATACCTTCCAGGCGATTGCGTAATTACTTGCCGTTAATTTTATAGAACTTAAAATATTAAGTGGTTCGCCCTCAAGGAAGGTTAGCAAATGTTGAAATTTCCTTATATCGGAATAATTAGAGTTTTCGTGAACCAAACAAGAATAAACATCGTAAAAGGTTGGCCACTTTTTTACGTTTCCATTAAAGCAAGGTACCTTTAAAGGGCCCAGATCATCGCTACGTGAATAGTGTGAAGTTGCGGGGGTGAAATTTGAATGAACTGAATCGGAACATAAACTCGAAAAAAGAACTTTAGCTTGGTGGTAGAATAGATCCGTATCTTTCCTAATTTTGTCCTGTACTTCGAATTCATCATCGTCGTCGTCTTTCAAGAGACCTATGATGTCATTATGAATGTTTTTAAATTGTTCATAGTGATCATCTAACGATTCGTAAAACGCCTTAAAAATTGGCAAGGAAGAACTATCTGATTTAGCTTTTGTTCCCAAGTTATACGTTTCCGTAATACGAGCTATTCAAACTTTGCGTTGATTCTCAAGCTTTTTTAACGACATATTGTTAATTAAAAAAATAAAAAATATTTAAAAGGAATAAAACTAACACTTGACCCCTATTGACTTTAATCAGTCCAAAAGAGTTCAACAAGCATATATTTTATTATCGATTTCTCGAATAAATGCAAAAACTTATCAACAGCTGTTATCTTAGGTCGCGATTTTTCTCCCAAAATAAATGCACACAGATACAACTTGTACCTACTACCGCTTCTCTTATTATTTACAGGTAAATACTAATTCTACTAGATGTGTTTGTTTACCTGTTAAATAAGAATAAAGCATTTAACTCACAAGCACTTTTGTTGTTTTGAATAACTATAACATATTATTTAAACAAATAACTATTATTTAAACAAATTTCGATTTTTGAATCAAAACAAACGACGTACCAAGTGCCAATTTCGGCTGCAATGAAATGTGGGTGGAGCCACCGTTAAGCCACGCAAGGGGGGACGGAACCTCCTTTCTAAACCGGACACGGCAACAAACGAGCCAAAATGGCGAGACGAAAAAATCTTTAATATTTTTAGCAAACAAATTTTAAAAACTATCTGGGTCGTGGGACCAGAAAATGTAGCTGTTTTGAGGGGTAGAGCGGCGGGACTGTAAGCGCGCTGGTCGTTTTATAAAATCTGGGTGCAAAAATCCTTAAAAGGACGATGTAAAAAATACTAATTTTTCCGAGCTACATAAAGACAATATAGAGGATTGGCACTCACCTTTTCAGTTGTTTCCGTCGTCCAGAGGAGCTCCTCTCGCTGGCCCAGTCGTTGCAGTCGATCCACACTAGAATCACTTGTTTGTGTAATGGTTTAGTTTGATTTTCTAAGAATGTTATTGGATTTTGTGGTTAATAGAATTTATCACCATGCTGCGTGGTGATCTCGATAGAATACGACAGACGAATCTCTTTTTGGTTACGCCTTTTTGCGCAGATTCATTTTTTGTAGATGGCGCTGGCGTTTTGCTTGTGCCAATCAAATTGAAATTGTGTGGGTTTTCCGAATACGGGAATTTGGCGCAAAATTTGAATTTAAAATTAAAGTTGCACGAACAAGTGTATTATTTTTAATATGGTCTACAAATTACACCGCCTTACAAAAAAATATAAGTTGCAAAACTCAGAGGGTAGACCCCCAAATCCTCCTACTTTTGGTGCGCCAAAACCGAGTTCTCTAAAAAAAAGTTTCAATTATCGAATTTCCCCTATTACACTCCCCCCCTCCCACTGGGGTGATCTATTATAAAAATTCAAAATATTATGTATATTCTTAAGTATTTTGGTCCGCAGGACTGAAATATAAGGAATAAAAAGTTTTGTAACCATTCAATCACCCCTTTCCCCCTTTTATTTGGAGGTCAAAACTTTACCTTTTTAATGGAAATGCACAGTTTATCATGGAAATAGTTTTATTTGCTAAATTCAACCAAGACAATAAAAATCCATAATAATTTACTCAATTATCCCCTAAGTCACCCTTAGCAAATGGCGTATCCAGGGGAGGGAGAAGGGCAGCTGTTCCCCTCTTTAACCAAGTTTTTTAAAATCGGACATTGAAATGAAATTATATTATGAACTCCCCCCCTCCTCTCTCTCTAAATTAAGAAGGCCATGGAACTCAGAAACCTGCCCCCTCTTCTGTTTTGGGTTGGATACGATCTTGCCCCAGCACCGATCTTCCCTCCCTGGGGAAGCGGTAGAGACTAAAATAAAAATTCATATAGAACAAAAACATTCAACTAAAGGTAGACCCCGTATAGAAATCCTAAACTTCATCAGACATAAAAAGTATTATTATACTGAAGGTTTCTTTCAAATTCGCAACAATGTTGCCAGTACTTTTATAACTTGTAATTTTGAAGTAGGTACATAAGTAAAATGGTAACTAATAAAAATCAAAAGAATATTTTGTTTTTCAGTTCGGCTTACGTTTTGGATTGCTATACATGTACCTGTAATAGAATATGTTTACCATCCTATATGAGAAAAGGTATTGTTTTCATTAATTTTTTTTTTTGAGATTTTATCATTAATAATGTTTTTCTATACAATTTGATTCTAGGTTGTAAGTATAACCTCTAGATATGTATGTATGCATGTCTGTCTGTTTGCCTATATGCACATATGTATTTAACTGTTTGAAAAAAAAGTTTTTTTAAAGTTAGAATATGTTATCCAATAATCAATCGGTAAATTTTTGTTTACATAGGTACCTAAACTTAATAAAAATCATAAAACATTTGCTTTTTAAGTCCCTGTTTGTATATATCTGCGTGGCGGTTTAAATCCTTACCTATTTGGAATTAAAAGGAAAGTATAAATTAGAAATAATCAGCTAAAATTGGTTATTTCGAAGATTGTTGTTTGTCGATTTTTAAAGAACGTACAACGATTAGCACAAAATTGCAATTTTCGTGCAGTCAACCAACTTGAGTTTGTTTTTTGCAGGAACACAAAATAACTAGCGGCTATATCCTGTAATGCAAACCATTTTTTTTAACTGCACATGCGCACCTATCTCTTTCTTATCACATAAAATTATCTTCCTCTTACTAACTTGACACATGCTCGACCACAGCTGAGAGGGAGATAATTTTATGTGAGAAGAAAAAGTACGGTAGCGAATGCGCAGTTTAAAATATTGATTTGGTTTTCGGTTTTCTGAAAAAACGGGACTCCATGTAAGTGTGAAAAACATTCAACTAAAAGTAAGTTTAATTAAATTTCTTTGGTGTGAGGTTAGAGTTCATAAATAGTTTATTAATTTTGTCTTCCTAGGTGGTATTTAAAAAGTTATTAAAGCCAGAAGACTAAACTGCACTTTTAACTATTAATTATTGTTCTCACTACAAATGTTTTCGGTATAAAAATAACACTTGCTTTTAGTCCAAATAAATTTAAGTTAAATGTTGTGATCACAAAAGTTAAAAAAAACCTTTTTTTTATATAATATATAATAGCTTAAAAAAATTAGTCTACAACCCTCCCCTGGGCAACTCTGGAAAACTCAAAAAGCTTTTTGATTTGATTTTACGCGAAAATGGAACGTCGCAGAGAAAATCTTTGTTGACAAAAAAAATTTTGTGTGCTATAGACCACATGGCAGAACTGTAAACTTTAACAAGGCGAAATTAATAATACTGGCCTTCATCTGCATCATCATATTGCTCGCTGAATGTTCCTCTCACAGTTAGTCAACTCGAGCCGACTTCACCCGAATAAGCGTTGAATAGCCGAGCCTAACGGCTCAGTTCAATTAAGTACTCACAAAAACTGCTAAACGCGCCTAAAGAAGTTTACACTTCAAAAATTCCTTTACAATTTTTCTTTAAAGGTTATAGCTCTAGACTTACATGTATAGAAAATAGAGGGCACCAAAATTGACAAAAATCAGTTTTTTGCATTTTACGCAAAAACGGTAAGTCGTAGGGAAGAATTTTATTTAAGAGAAATATTACCCATACGAGTCTTTACAATCAATCTCCATAGTCTATAGGTCTACAACGACATGTTTATAAGGTAGATGGCGGCTAAGTTGTCAAAAATTGTGTTTTTTTTATTTTCCGCAAAAACGGTAAGTCGTAGAAAGAAACTTTATAAACATAAAATGTTAAAGGACACAATTTTCTACATTCTTTCCTTTTGGGCCACAGGTTTACAACTACGTGTAGAACATATAGGGCGCCAAATTTGCAAAAATAATTTTTTTATTTTATGCAAAAACGGTAGGTCCTAGAAAAAAACATTTTTGACAAGAAATCTCCAGGACGCCATTCTCTACAATTCACCTATGTGAGTTACAGCTCTATGATTTATGGTTTTTGCGTAAAACGCATGGGCATTTTCGGCACCCTCTGTCTTCAACACATGTGGTTGTAGAGCTGTAAATTGTCATTGTCGCATTGTAGAGAATTGTGTCTTGATCATTTTATGTCAATAAAGTTTTTTTTATGACTTACCGTTTTTGCGTAAATTGCAAAAAACATAATTTTTGGAAATTTTCTTCTAAACGTGTGGTTGTAGACCTTTAGACTATGGAGACCGATTGTAGGGAATCCTATGGGTAATATTTCTCATACATTAAATTTTGCCCTACGGTTTACGTTCTCGCGTAAAATACAAAAAACTGATTTTCGTTCGCTATTATTCAGAAAAAAAATTAATAGAGGCAACCATGTAGACCAAACGTCACCCTTGCATCATTTATCGTTGCCTTTGAGAGGTTGTCCGAATAAACGTGTGTTTTAGTTGTTTTTTTGGGATATTTATCACAAAATAAAGATTTTTTTTTATTAAATAACTTTAAAAATGCCTAAGAAGTGCATTCTGTGTGATAAAAGTGACGAGAAGTGGCTGGATTTATCATTTCACCGGTAAGTTTAAATCTCTTTCAAAAAACCGTCATATTGTTTACGTTTTGGTAAGACAGTGGTGTGGTTTATAACTTTTTTTACAAAATATTAGTGATTTATTTTACAAAAAAGTTTTAAGAAACATTATTTATTGTTACAAATTCCCTTATTTTCCCACCTCTAGTGTTTGGGTTTTTTTGGAAAAGTTTCTTAATTTATTCTGGCAATAATATATAACTCTAAAAAATATATTTCTTATGTAAACAACCATTTTCAATATGTAATGTTATGTTATGTCATGCTACTGTACAGTTATTAAACATTTTAAAAATATTCAAATTTATAAGTTTTCTAGGTTCCCCACTGATCCAAACAAGAGAGAGCTTTGGAGGGAGATTATTGACCTTAATAAGGAAAAAATTCTGTCAAAATGGGCATGTCTTTGTTCTGACCACTTTGATCCTCAGTATCTTCGTTTAGCACCTACTGGTAGGCACTATCTTGTACCAAATGCCTTGCCCAAGAGTGAAAACTTTGAGTTTTTGTCTTCTAGGTAAGGAAGGTCAGGTGTTAAAGACTAGTTCAAATTAAGAAAACTACTTACTACTAGTGGTTAGTAGGTAAATATTCAACTATCTCTTTTTATTATAAAGTATACATAATATATTTTCACTGGTTGTTTTTGATGTTTGATCATCATGTAATGATGTAAAAAAGTAGTTAGAATTAAGAAATATAACTATAAGAAGAAAAAAGGTAGTACCTACTTTTACACAGAAATTCTTTTTTTACTTTCTTTTCACTTACTTACTGCATAGTCCCTGGTGATTAATTAAAAGAGAGCCTTGAGTCAAATGGATTAAAATATTGTTCTTAATTTTTATATTTGCCAAATTTATTAATGTTTGTATATACAGGGTGTCCCATAACTTAGGGGCCATAGGCCAACAAGTGATAGAGGAGGTCATGTCTGATAAAAAACTTATAATGCATGAGTCAAAACTTTCTTTGTCGAGATACAGAGCATCAAAGTTGGCAATTTTTTTAACTTTTGTGATAATAACTTTTTAAAAAAACGCAGTAAAAATATGAAATTGGGTAGTCTTGTATTAGAACAAGAGCAATAAATTGAAATTAATTTAAAAAAATTAATTTGAAAAAAGTTAGTCAATTTTTTTAGAAAATACTCTTTTTTTGGAATACACTTTTATGAATGCCATATTAAATGCAATGTTTTTTAAATATTTTTTGTTAATAAAAACAAGTCTCTAGCGAGACATAATAATGAAATATTATTGATATTTTTTAAAAGAGAAAGCAAAAATTAATTTTAAAAAAAATATTATTTTTTATACATTTTCGAGGTTATTTTGACAGCCTGTACCTCCTCCACTTGTAATATTATCAAAAAAAAGGAGTACCACATTTTTTAATCACAATTAGCTGAGTATTCAGCTGGCTGTGACAGATTTTTTTTTTGTATAGCCCGTTTTCACCCACTCCTCTTTAAAAATCCTATATCTTAAAAACAGATATATGTTGACCCCATGTTATATAAACTTTTTTATAACCTCCTCTATCACCTGCTGCACTATGGCCCCTAAGTTATGGGACACCCTGTATAATAATCACTTAATTATAAATAATATATTTTATTTTTTTTTATTTGGTAAATAAAATTTAAATAGATTTTTTTATGGAAATCAAAAGTATTTTGTTGATAAAACTGAATAAGTCATATTTTTTAACATTTGCAAATGTAAAAAACACAGACTCATACCAAATATTTTCTAAAAAAACTAATTGCTAGAGTTTAATAAACTAATGAATGGATTTTGGTAAAATGCTCTGAATTTCGGGATTTGTGGATAATTTGCGTTATTTAATTTTTTTCTCTAAAATTAATTTTAATATCTACAAAAAATCTTTACAGGTACATTTGACTTTTTTAGTAAATGCAATTAATCATCTTGATTATTTAAAATTTTTGTCTAAATTATTTTTTTAGTTCCACTTTATTATCGTCAGCCGTTGACACTCCCAAATCTGCAAATATCCGGCCTGATATCCAATTTGATGATTTGATTGAATTCCCTAACAGCTTAAAAGATAATACAATGCAAACTTGGTAAGTTTAACATTAGCATACAGCAGGAGGTGTAAAAGTTATGGTATATGTCATAAAAGTGAATAATATGGGCAAAATTTTTGAAATATGGTATTTTTAAAATTTCTTATTTATAGACTATTCTTTCTACAATTCTCGGGACATTTTTGGGAGATACATAACTTTTATGTCTATTTTAAATAGAACTTGCCATTTTTGCCTAAAATTACATAAAAAAAACGTTGCTTTTTTTAATATGACAAAAGCAGACTACATGATTTTGTGCGGAAAATACCCAAAACTCTGGAACTGGATTGATTGAAGTTTTCAAATGCATTACTTGTGCTTTGATAGTTGATACAGGATCAGTTTTATATACAATTTTAGGGGGATTCTCTACTTTTGGTCAGTACTGTTTGTTGGTACCTATTATGTGAAAGGTAAAATAAAAGCAAGGAGAAAAATATGGACCAATAAAAGAAAAAGTCTTAAAGCTCACTACAAAATATAAATAAATATAAAGGGAAGGTCAGGTTTCTTATGTGCTGATGGATGTGAAGTAAGTTAATGTAGATCCTAGGTAGTTGCATATTGATTATTTTTATGTATTAATAAGTTAAGTCTTTATTAAACACTATGTACCTATTATTTTTAAATACTAAAAACAATAAAAAGTTAATTGCTTTAAAAAGTTATATTAAAATAATTTTAATAAAAAAACATAAACCAATGAGTGCTTTTTATTTCCAGGCAAGAGTTTTGCTGATAAAATTTAACAAAAAAATCTATATTATAAGTATAGGCTTTCCCATTTTTATCATTTGGGTGGTTTCAGGAACTTCTAGAGAAGATTGAAAAAAAAAAACGACTACACCGTAGTGTGCTTTAATTTGAAGAGAATAATGATGGTAAACATCGCATATCAATATTATAAACATAGAAACCGAAAACACTCAAAAGTGTCGAAAATGCACCCTGTACACTAGGGGATCACATAGACTCTTTAAATCCTGATGCAAAAATTTTGATAAATATCTCAAGGTCTGAGTAATCTACTTACTGTAAAAAATTTACTAAGAGCAATGTATTACCAAGGTGAAAGAGTAAAAAGCTAAAAAAACACCTTTGATAATTTGAAATAAAAAGAAACCCTTTTACCTGTGTTTCAAATTTTAGGGATTACAGTAACACTTTTCTATATCCAGAAAAAAATAATATAAATTAGATTTCTTATCTTTAGGGAAAAATAATAAAAATCAAAACTACGGATATTACCAGCTGTAAATAAGTTATTGATTTCTAATATTATAAATCGATAAAAGAATTAATTCTGTAAAAAGAGTCATTTAAATAGAATGGCTGACAAAGCTGTACCGGTAATATTTTACACTAATTTAAATTTTATAATTTTGGGTGCAAAAATTTTATACGAAAATGTCTATAATATATTTTATTTTATTTTCAACAAAATCTGCACGCCCATGGTTTTTTCATGGATTTCTCTTTTATACCTACTACAGTGTTGCCTGCGAGGATTCGGCGAAATTTTCTGAGATTTCATGCATGATGAATGAATTTGCGTATTATATAATGGGGATGCGTCTTCTAGGGTTCCTTGAATTTCTTTGATATAGAAGTTTAGTCGTGCCTATAGTAATCCATACACAATTTATTTATAAACTCTTACGACTTCCCTGCATGGAGATGCTAAACAGTTTTTCTCTTTCCGGTTTTTTTTCAAAAAAATCGTGCCTACCCCATATTAGTCGACTTTCTTCTAATTTAATTTTACGTTCCTAGCCCGCGTAGCAATGGCTAGAGAAGATATTATTTTCGACGAAAAAACAATTTTTGAGATAATGCCGAAAATGTTTATTTGGGTGTATTTTGACCTATCTTAGCAATTCGTCCTGACGTCTGTCTGTGTGTATGTGTGTGTGTGTATATTATTTCTATCCGTAACACGATAGCTCCTAAACCGCTGAACCGATTTTCATAAAATTTTCAGGTAAAATAGTGTTCGACACTCTAACGAGCTGATATTTTTTTTTTTAAATGCTAACTTTTTAACGAAGCATCGTATCAGTATGTGGTTTTGAAAATATAGTAGACTATATTTTGGACAATAATTTGTGTTAGCAAAAAACTTGGTAAGAGCTTTGGTTTCTTAGATATTTACAAAAACTGTTTTCAAGGCTTATATATAATGGCTTCACTTGAAGTGTGCTAATAGGCTAGCATGGATCCATTTTTAAGCAATATATTTGGATTCCAAGTACACAAAAACCCCTTAATCGATGTATCACGTGACAAATTTAATTTTTTTAATCTAGCGAACCGAACCCCCGCCCCCCCATCGATATAATTTATTCTATATTTAAATTTAGATGCTCCAAATACCCTAAAACAGATGTGTCTGCTTTAAATGTTTGCAGTTTCTATTAATTTCCTATGTATTTTGGCGGCCATCTTGAATTTGTCTTTTGTTTTTTAAAGTTGAATGCTAAGACAGAAGTAATATCTATGATTCATTCTACTTCTTTTAAGGTACTTTGCTCATTACTATCTATATAGAAGACACACGGAAACACAAATTAAAATGCACTAGAATAGGTACTTTGTGTCTATCAGAATATGTACCGTCATGTTTAATAACCAATTTGGAGACTATCGCACGTTTTCGCACCAACAGTGTATGTACTCCGGAAAGTACATATTAGGACGAAAATATTTTTGCAAAAATTAATTTGAAAGTTCTTGAAAGCTTTTTTGTTAGTCCAATGAAATATCGAAAAGAAAAAAATTCATGCATTTCTTGCACAATTTTTGTATCATTGGTATTTAAAGAATAAGTTTAAAATCCCTGTGACCCGAATTATCAAAAAATAATCTACTTACCTTAAGTTAAAAAAGTAATTCCTAAAGTTTTTTATAACTCTTCGCATTTCTTAGAAATAGCACATTAAAGTGCCTAGTATGTGAAAAATAATGAACAAAAAAAAACAATTGCTCATTTTCAGGAAATGTCAAATTCAGACAACGATATTTCAAGGCCTGCTTTGGCAATGAAGCCAATCGTGCTGGAATTTTAAGGTGCCGTTATTTTGCTTTAAAAAATATATACCTAAACAGTTTTATTGTAAAGTAAGTTTTTGGTATTTTTGGCCAAAATATTGGGGTTTCAGACTAAAGTGCGACAGCGTGCTTTTCACTATTGTTTCATATATGTAAAATTTTTAATTATTTTTTATCTATCTGCTTCATAAAATACTGTTAAGACTACCAATAACATTTATGCTTTTGTTCCTGTCTTATCAAATATGACATTCAAGTATGCATACTCATTGCATGGAGATATTGTTTGTCCATTGTCTAGTTCTGACTCACTTGATTCGTTTATAATACATAAGTATTGGGTCTTGTTCACGTTCAGTGTTTACCCCCACTTTTGGTATTCTTTCGTTAACTTTCTCATCATATACTCCTTGTTTACTTTATCATTAGCTACAATTACTTGGACGTCAGCAAGCTTTAGTATGTATATGGTAAATTGGTAGTTAAGATGTATTCCCATGCTGTATTTTTTACATTTCCAGTTTATTAGAGCTACTGCGATATAATTAGATTTTAAAAAGATTTGGAGGAATACAACATCCCTGTCTTAAGCTTTTCGTTACCAGAAATTTGTTTGTCGATTTCCAATTTTAATATTAGATTTTGACCCTTTGTATACTTATTTTATGGCTTCTATGTACGTATGATTGATATTAGTTTACTCTAACACCGTCCATAATTTTTCTACTGGAATGGTATCATATGCTTTTTGTAGGTCCACAAAGGTAACATTAGTCTCTATGTTTCTGGCACTCCTTTTCTCAATTACTTGTTTAAGACAAAACACATTATCACCACCCGTGGATAAAACCATACATTTTTTTCTAAGGGTAAGAGGTTTGGAGGGTAAGAGAGGGGGAGAGAGATTTTTAGCTCTAGCTTAGGAATTTGTAGGGTTTTTAAAATATTATGTTACTTTTTTTACTGTGTTGAATAGGATATGCCCTTACAACAGCAGTGTAGTTATATTTATATTTCTTTTTAATGTAAATATAGACACCCGCTCCCTCTTGGTTCCGGTCCAATTGATATCTCTGGGCATAGTCATGTCTCAGTTACACCAAAAATATCATAGTTCTCTTATTCTAAAAAATCGTGAAATAAATTGCATTTATATTGAAATTGATTATGTTATTGAAAATACGTTAATTTAAAAATATTATTATTTTACTACATATTCAATTTAAAAAAATCATCCTGAGCGGTTGATTTGCCTTGCAGAGGAGTCTTAAAGTAATCATATAGCAAAACAAAGTGATTGTCTTGGTTTTATCTTTAGCCGGACATGACTCTTAATCTCTTATAGATATGCCCATATAAATAATTTCACCTTTCTTAGTGTCTGCCAACAAGTCTGTTAAACGGAAGAACCTTTTTCTTGTAACGATTGTCAACTAAGGTAGTAGAACTTTCTCAAAAACAACTAAAAAGCCTTTTTTCTTAATCAAGCAATCAAGTTTTATAACAACAGCTTTATAGAGGTTTTGAAAGTGGGATATTTATAAGCCAGTCTTTCAAAATCACTCTAACAACCATTTTACAGGCAAATATTTACTGTAAATTTACTAGAGGGCGCATTTACCTTGCAGAAATCCATGATACAATAAAATGCCAATTTGTCAACTTTTATAAAACTTTTGCAAATACAAAGCTTTAAATGTTACTTGAGTGAGTTTGGCAACGAGGTAGCATTAAAATAAAATAAAGACATTAACATATAGTGCGCTTTGCCACACAAATACGGTACGCCGCCATAAAGTTTAGAAAAGCAATTTCTTTTATGGGTCAAGTATAATGTTTTATTTTGTTTAAAGTTATATATGGGAAAACACTGAAACCGTTATTTTGTCAGCCTAAGAGAAACGATCAGTTTTCTCGCCTGCAGCACTGTTTGTCTTATAAACTACTCTAGGAAATTGTTTTCCTTGTTTATTGTCGAACATGTTTACCCACAAGACCCATATTTTATCTTATTCAATTATCACGCCTGACTTTGTGAATATCCTCCCGTATTTAATTTCTACTCACAAAAAGCAATACAAGTGTAACTCAAAAAATCAACAAACAAAAATATATTTTTTAGCTCTTTTATTAAGAATTAAAATGGTTACTTGTTAAGTGTGAGTTTCTTATAAAAAATCGGTGCGTAGTATTTTTGCTATATCCAACATGTTCCAGCTAAAGACAATAGATCACAAAGTTCTTTCTTTCGTTATCAAAAACCATCATAATAAAAATATAAAACAAACACAACACAATCTGGGACTAGAACTATATTATATATAGGCTTTTGCTATTAGCTATAGCTTCTTTTACCAAATTATTTATAAAAAATATTGTTAAATAAGTAATATACAGCACAATTAATTTTTAACATTAAAAGGGTCCTTTTTACTAAGCCAACTCGAATTTTATTACATTTTAAAATGTATCTTTTTCTGAAATCCGTCATTGATTATCTTATCACTAAACTAAAAACTAAAAATTCAAGATGTCAGAACAAAACGTGGATCAACATGCGGAAGTGATCACTATTTTCTGGAGTCCAAAATTATCTTTCCTTATCAAGGCCGAAGCGTGCATCAACAACATCTTGATGATAGAGTGATTGAAGAAATTGATCACTGTAAATATAATCTACTAAGCCTAGAACATGACAGCTTAAAAAACTTATACAAAAAGAGACTGACCGAAAAACTTAATACAAGTTGAAACCCCATACAAGGTGAAACCCCAGATGAGGAATACGAATGTATTACATTAAGCATCCACCAAGCTGCAAAAGAAGCACTAGGATTAGTGGAAGGAACTTCTAAAAGAAGAAAACCATACTGGTGGGATGCTGAGATTGAAAGAGAAATAGAGGTAAAAAGGAAATTATGTCACACCTACTTATCCCAAAAGACAGATAGAAGCAGACAAGAATACAAAATCGCGCAATCAAAGGTGAGAAGAATGATCAGTGATAAGAAAAATCATTCGTGGACGCAAAAGTGCCAGAAAATAGATTCTTACTTAGGAGGTAGGAGAAGTACCGGAAGCTGGAAAACTATAAGATCGATTAAAAAAGAAACATGCAGAGATATCATTTCACCAATACCAGACAAAGAATGGGATGAGCACAACCTTCAAAAGCGGTAAATCTGCCGGACCCGGAAATATCCCAGCCGAACTTATTAAATATGGCACTGAAGAACTGTTTTGCAGATTACGGAATCTTTTCCAAAAATATTTAAATGAAACTGTAGTACCAACTGAGTGGAAAACGTCATATATATCCACAATACACAAAAAAGGAAGGAAAGATGTATGTGACAATTATAGAGGTATATCTGTGACTAATACGCTAAACAGTATATACGGTAAAATAATAAGAAATAAAGTGGAGAGCGAATATAAAGACATGGAGGCAGAAGAACAAGCTGGTTTCAGGGCGGGTAGATCGACTTCAGATCATCTCTTTTGTATCACCCAAGTAATTGAAAAGAAAATGGCATACGGACAAGAGCTGCATCTGCTTTACGTCGATTTGCAGAAGGCATATGATAGTATACCACTAAATCTACTTTGAAAAGCGTTGGAAAACACAAACATAAGCGTACAACTAATTAAGGCCATCAAAGAGTTATACCGCAATAGTAAGGCAAAAGTTAAAATAAAAGCAAAACTAACCAAAGGCTTTCAAGTAAATAAAGGTCTTAAACAAGGTTGCTATAACTCGCCTACGCTCTTCAAGATATACTTGGAACAAGTCCTTAAAGTATGGAAGAGAAAATGCCAAAATATGGGAATTCCGTTGGACGAAACCACCTTGTATACTTTATGTTTCGCCGATGATCAGATAGTAGTGGCTCAGGATTATGACGACCTCGAATACATGACACGAAAACTAATAGAAGAGTATAATAAGTGGGGACTAGAGGTTAATCTCAATAAGACAGAGTATATGTGTATCGGTTGAATGAAACAGGATCTAATCTTAAATACCGGGCAGCGAATTCAATCCTGTGATGAGTATAAATACTTAGGTCTAAAAATTACAGCTGACGGAACACTAGACAAAGCTATAAAAGATCGAAACGTACAAAGAAGAAAAGCAATAACTTTATTAAATGGAATAATTTGGGACCAAAGTATATCAAAACATAACAAAAAGCTTATATATAACACCATTGTAAAAAATATTATTACATACGGCTCAAGTATGGCCAATCAAGGATAGAACAGAAAAAATGCTTTCCGCTACGGAGATGGACTATTGGAGAAGAGCAGCAGGGAAATCAAAAAGAGAAAGAGTTACAAATCAAAGAATAAAAGAAATTATGACAGTGGGTGAACGTACTTTAGTGGATGATATAAGAACAAAACAACTAGTGTGGTACGGACATGTACAAATAATGAATGATGAAAGACTACCTAAACAAATACTACAATGGAAACCAACTGGCCGAAGAAAACGAGGACGGCCAAGGAGAAGCTGGAGAGAAGGAATAGACAGTGAAATAAGAATAAGAGGCCTAGATGATGAATTATGGGCAAACAGAAACGAGTGGAGATTGGGTATCGAAAGACGTAGAACGTTGTGAAACCGATAAATATATATATATATATATATATATATATATATATATATATATATATATATATATATATATATATATATATCTTTTTCTTCTGTTTTTAAATATAAATAATATGTTTATGCTATAAAATTATTTTTTCAGATAAATATAAGATACTAGGCATTAAAATGAGGTCCATATACATATAGGTTAATCCCGGCTTGAAAAATGTACTCTAGAAAAAAGTTACCATGTAGCAGTGCATATAATACAGCACTTCTAAGTTCTGTAGAAAAGTTTGCGTAAGGATTTTTTTTTAGGAAATGTGTAGTAGATGTCCTACGGAAATGCTGGTAGATCTAAACCCTGTACCTAAAAAATACTCTGCCAATATATGGGCCCCTAAGCTCACACTAGGTACTATAGTTATAGTGTACGTGTGAGCTAATATAACTAAAAACTGAAATATATTTTATTCAACTCACACTAAATTACCTTTTGTTTGATTCCACACAAGCCATATTTTGACAAACTCAAATTTTTGAAATCCACCCCCACCCTTAAAAAAAACAAAAACTAAAATGTATTTTCTTAAACTCCGGACTCAATTACCTTTCGTTTGATATCACACACGCCATATTCTTACTTAAACTCTAATTTTTGAAATATACCCCCACCCTTTTTTTAAAACAAATTAAAATGTATTTTGTTTAACTCCAGACTCAATTACCTTTCATTTGATATCACACACGCCATATTTTCACATAAACTCTAATTTTTTTAATCTATCCCCACCCTTTTATTTGGTTTGTGTTCGGTGGACTTTGTTCATTTTTAAATGGAACCATCTCGATCCAAGACCCAGCCTAGGTACCAAATTTCATTGAAATCGGCCAAGCGGTTTTTGAGTTATGCGCCTTGGTCGTTACAGACAGACATACAGACATACAGCCATACAGACATACAGACATACAGACATACAGACATACAGACATACAGACATACAGACATACAGACATACAGACATACAGACATACAGACATACAGACATACAGACATACAGACATACAGACATACAGACATACAGACATACAGACATACAGACATACAGACATACAGACATACAGACATACAGACATACAGACATACAGACATACAGACATACAGACATACAGACATACAGACATACAGACATACAGACATACAGACATACAGACATACAGACATACAGACATACAGACATACAGACATACAGACATACAGACATACAGACATACAGACATACAGACATACAGACATACAGACATACAGACATACAGACATACAGACATACAGACATACAGACATACAGACATACAGACATACAGACATACAGACATACAGACATACAGACATACAGACATACAGACATACAGACATACAGACATACAGACATACAGACATACAGACATACAGACATACAGACATACAGACATACAGACATACAGACATACAGACATACAGACATACAGACATACAGAGATACAGACATACAGACATACAGACATACAGACATACAGACATACAGACATACAGACATACAGACATACAGACATACAGACATACAGACATACGGACATACAGACATACAGACATACAGACATACAGACATACAGACATACAGACATACAGACATACAGACATACAGACATACAGACATACAGACATACAGACATACAGACATACAGACATACAGACATACAGACATACAGACATACAGACATACAGACATACAGACATACAGACATACAGACATACAGACATACAGACATACAGACATACAGACATACAGACATACAGACATACAGACATACAGACATACAGACATACAGACATACAGACATACAGACATACAGACATACAGACATACAGACATACAGACATACAGACATACAGACATACAGACATACAGACATACAGACATACAGACATACAGACATACAGACATACAGACATACAGACATACAGACATACAGACATACAGACATACAGACATACAGACATACAGACATACAGACATACAGACATACAGACATACAGACATACAGACATACAGACATACAGACATACAGACATACAGACATACAGACATACAGACATACAGACATACAGACATACAGACATACAGACATACAGACATACAGACATACAGACATACAGACATACAGACATACAGACATACAGACATACAGACATACAGACATACAGACATACAGACATACAGACATACAGACATACAGACATACAGACATACAGACATACAGACATACAGACATACAGACATACAGACATACAGACATACAGACATACAGACATACAGACATACAGACATACAGACATACAGACATACAGACATACAGACATACAGAC
Source organism: Aspidapion aeneum (assembly GCA_963576565.1). Lineage (NCBI taxonomy): Eukaryota > Metazoa > Arthropoda > Insecta > Coleoptera > Brentidae > Aspidapion > Aspidapion aeneum. The sequence goes on along the minus strand of OY755039.1, from coordinate 67,068,974 downwards.
ATACAGACATACAGACATACAGACATACAGACATACAGACATACAGACATACAGACATACAGACATACAGACATACAGACATACAGACATACAGACATACAGACATACAGACATACAGACATACAGACATACAGACATACAGACATACAGACATACAGACATACAGACATACAGACATACAGACATACAGACATACAGACATACAGACATACAGACATACAGACATACAGACATACAGACATACAGACATACAGACATACAGACATACAGACATACAGACATACAGACATACAGACATACAGACATACAGACATACAGACATACAGACATACAGACATACAGACATACAGACATACAGACATACAGACATACAGACATACAGACATACAGACATACAGACATACAGACATACAGACATACAGACATACAGACATACAGACATACAGACATACAGACATACAGACATACAGACATACAGACATACAGACATACAGACATACAGACATACAGACATACAGACATACAGACATACAGACATACAGACATACAGACATACAGACATACAGACATACAGACATACAGACATACAGACATACAGACATACAGACATACAGACATACAGACATACAGACATACAGACATACAGACATACAGACATACAGACATACAGACATACAGACATACAGACATACAGACATACAGACATACAGACATACAGACATACAGACATACAGACATACAGACATACAGACATACAGACATACAGACATACAGACATACAGACATACAGACATACAGACATACAGACATACAGACATACAGACATACAGACATACAGACATACAGACATACAGACATACAGACATACAGACATACAGACATACAGACATACAGACATACAGACATACAGACATACAGACATACAGACATACAGACATACAGACATACAGACATACAGACATACAGACATACAGACATACAGACATACAGACATACAGACATACAGACATACAGACATACAGACATACAGACATACAGACATACAGACATACAGACATACAGACATACAGACATACAGACATACAGACATACAGACATACAGACATACAGACATACAGACATACAGACATACAGACATACAGACATACAGACATACAGACATACAGACATACAGACATACAGACATACAGACATACAGACATACAGACATACAGACATACAGACATACAGACATACAGACATACAGACATACAGACATACAGACATACAGACATACAGACATACAGACATACAGACATACAGACATACAGACATACAGACATACAGACATACAGACATACAGACATACAGACATACAGACATACAGACATACAGACATACAGACATACAGACATACAGACATACAGACATACAGACATACAGACATACAGACATACAGACATACAGACATACAGACATACAGACATACAGACATACAGACATACAGACATACAGACATACAGACATACAGACATACAGACATACAGACATACAGACATACAGACATACAGACATACAGACATACAGACATACAGACATACAGACATACAGACATACAGACATACAGACATACAGACATACAGACATACAGACATACAGACATACAGACATACAGACATACAGACATACAGACATACAGACATACAGACATACAGACATACAGACATACAGACATACAGACATACAGACATACAGACATACAGACATACAGACATACAGACATACAGACATACAGACATACAGACATACAGACATACAGACATACAGACATACAGACATACAGACATACAGACATACAGACATACAGACATACAGACATACAGACATACAGACATACAGACATACAGACATACAGACATACAGACATACAGACATACAGACATACAGACATACAGACATACAGACATACAGACATACAGACATACAGACATACAGACATACAGACATACAGACATACAGACATACAGACATACAGACATACAGACATACAGACATACAGACATACAGACATACAGACATACAGACATACAGACATACAGACATACAGACATACAGACATACAGACATACAGACATACAGACATACAGACATACAGACATACAGACATACAGACATACAGACATACAGACATACAGACATACAGACATACAGACATACAGACATACAGACATACAGACATACAGACATACAGACATACAGACATACAGACATACAGACATACAGACATACAGACATACAGACATACAGACATACAGACATACAGACATACAGACATACAGACATACAGACATACAGACATACAGACATACAGACATACAGACATACAGACATACAGACATACAGACATACAGACATACAGACATACAGACATACAGACATACAGACATACAGACATACAGACATACAGACATACAGACATACAGACATACAGACATACAGACATACAGACATACAGACATACAGACATACAGACATACAGACATACAGACATACAGACATACAGACATACAGACATACAGACATACAGACATACAGACATACAGACATACAGACATACAGACATACAGACATACAGACATACAGACATACAGACATACAGACATACAGACATACAGACATACAGACATACAGACATACAGACATACAGACATACAGACATACAGACATACAGACATACAGACATACAGACATACAGACATACAGACATACAGACATACAGACATACAGACATACAGACATACAGACATACAGACATACAGACATACAGACATACAGACATACAGACATACAGACATACAGACATACAGACATACAGACATACAGACATACAGACATACAGACATACAGACATACAGACATACAGACATACAGACATACAGACATACAGACATACAGACATACAGACATACAGACATACAGACATACAGACATACAGACATACAGACATACAGACATACAGACATACAGACATACAGACATACAGACATACAGACATACAGACATACAGACATACAGACATACAGACATACAGACATACAGACATACAGACATACAGACATACAGACATACAGACATACAGACATACAGACATACAGACATACAGACATACAGACATACAGACATACAGACATACAGACATACAGACATACAGACATACAGACATACAGACATACAGACATACAGACATACAGACATACAGACATACAGACATACAGACATACAGACATACAGACATACAGACATACAGACATACAGACATACAGACATACAGACATACAGACATACAGACATACAGACATACAGACATACAGACATACAGACATACAGACATACAGACATACAGACATACAGACATACAGACATACAGACATACAGACATACAGACATACAGACATACAGACATACAGACATACAGACATACAGACATACAGACATACAGACATACAGACATACAGACATACAGACATACAGACATACAGACATACAGACATACAGACATACAGACATACAGACATACAGACATACAGACATACAGACATACAGACATACAGACATACAGACATACAGACATACAGACATACAGACATACAGACATACAGACATACAGACATACAGACATACAGACATACAGAGATACAGACATACAGACATACAGACATACAGAGATACAGACATACAGACATACAGACATACAGACATACAGACATACAGACATACAGACATACAGACATACAGACATACAGACATACAGACATACAGACATACAGACATACAGACATACAGACATACAGACATACAGATATACAGACATGCAGACATACAGACATACAGACATACAGACATACAGACATACAGACATACAGACATACAGACATACAGACATACAGACATACAGACATACAGACATACAGACATACAGACATACAGACATACAGACATACAGACATACAGACATACAGACATACAGACATACAGACATACAGACATACAGACATACAGACATACAGACATACAGACATACAGACATACAGACATACAGACATACAGACATACAGACATACAGACATACAGACATACAGACATACAGACATACAGACATACAGACATACAGACATACAGACATACAGACATACAGACATACAGACATACAGACATACAGACATACAGACATACAGACATACAGACATACAGACATACAGACATACAGACATACAGACATACAGACATACAGACATACAGACATACAGACATACAGACATACAGACATACAGACATACAGACATACAGACATACAGACATACAGACATACAGACATACAGACATACAGACATACAGACATACAGACATACAGACATACAGACATACAGACATACAGACATACAGACATACAGACATACAGACATACAGACATACAGACATACAGACATACAGACATACAGACATACAGACATACAGACATACAGACATACAGACATACAGACATACAGACATACAGACATACAGACATACAGACATACAGACATACAGACATACAGACATACAGACATACAGACAAACAGACAAACAGACAAACAGACATACAGACATACAGACATACAGACATACAGACATACAGACATACAGACATACAGACATACAGACATACAGACATACAGACATACAGACATACAGACATACAGACATACAGACATACAGACATACAGACATACAGACATACAGACATACAGACATACAGACATACAGACATACAGACATACAGACATACAGACATACAGACATACAGACATACAGACATACAGACATACAGACATACAGACATACAGACATACAGACATACAGACATACAGACATACAGACATACAGACATACAGACATACAGACATACAGACATACAGACATACAGACATACAGACATACAGACATACAGACATACAGACATACAGACATACAGACATACAGACATACAGACATACAGACATACAGACATACAGACATACAGACATACAGACATACAGACATACAGACATACAGACATACAGACATACAGACATACAGACATACAGACATACAGACATACAGACATACAGACATACAGACATACAGACATACAGACATACAGACATACAGACATACAGACATACAGACATACAGACATACAGACATACAGACATACAGACATACAGACATACAGACATACAGACATACAGACATACAGACATACAGACATACAGACATACAGACATACAGACATACAGACATACAGACATACAGACATACAGACATACAGACATACAGACATACAGACATACAGACATACAGACATACAGACATACAGACATACAGACATACAGACATACAGACATACAGACATACAGACATACAGACATACAGACATACAGACATACAGACATACAGACATACAGACATACAGACATACAGACATACAGACATACAGACATACAGACATACAGACATACAGACATACAGACATACAGACATACAGACATACAGACATACAGACATACAGACATACAGACATACAGACATACAGACATACAGACATACAGACATACAGACATACAGACATACAGACATACAGACATACAGACATACAGACATACAGACATACAGACATACAGACATACAGACATACAGACATACAGACATACAGACATACAGACATACAGACATACAGACATACAGACATACAGACATACAGACATACAGACATACAGACATACAGACATACAGACATACAGACATACAGACATACAAACAGACAGACAGACAGACAGACGGCGCAACAAAAAAGTTTTAAAATCATCTGAAACGCAAAGATATATAATTTTTTTTTAAATCGGAGCAACTTTTTTTTTCTCGAAAAAATTAGGATCACCATAGCTGACACTACTATAGTATAGTATATGTGTGAGCTAAAATCTGCAAAAAAATACGTTTTTCTATGTATCTGTTTTAAAAACTCAAAGTTTGATGGATGGTCTCCCTATATGCAGCCTTAAAGTGGATGATTCCTAAAAATATTTGCAAGATTTAAAAAATATATTGTGCAGCAAAAAGGTGCATCCTAGCAGAAAATATTAGGAACAATTTTTATGGCAGTGGTACAAAATAGCGCAAGCCATAGTTTGTCACGAAGGGTGATTTGCTGGCTCACAGTAGGAGTACAAAGTTTGTCTACAGGACTATATAGAACTCCACAGAACAACTATGCTACAGGACTAAGGATTTATTTGAAAGTCTGGTTATTTCGGTTTGCCATAATCCAGTTTAAAGAAGAACTACTTCATAATGTATCCAAGGGCGAACGAAGGGGGGAGCTCGGGGTTCGGAGCCCCCCCTCCCAAGCTTAACAGATAAAATACGGTATTATGGAGTTTAGGCCCCCCCTAGACCTATTCCTGGATGCGCTACTTAAGTAACTAAAGCTTTGCAGTTTAATGTTTTAGCTCACACATATACTATACTATAGTAGTGTGAGCTATGGTGATCCTAATTTTTTCGAGAAAAAAAAAGTTGCTCCGATTTCAAAAATTTTTATATATCTTTGCGTTTCAGATGATTTTGAAACTTTTTTGTTGCGCCGTCTGTCTGTCTGTCTGTCTGTCTGTCTGTCTGTATGTCTGTCTGTCTGTCTGTCTGTCTGTCTGTCTGTCTGCGTGTCTGTATGTCTGTCTGTAACGACCAACGCGCATAACTCAAAAACCGCTTGGCCGATTTTAATGAAATTTGGTACCTAGGCTGGGTCTTGGGTCGAGATGGTCCCATTTAAAAATGAACAAAATCCACCGAACACAAACCAAATAAAAGGGTGGGAGAAGATTTCAAAAATTAGAGTTTATGTGAAAATATGGCATGTGTGATATCAAACGAAAGGTAATTGAGTCTGCAGTTAAACAAAATACATTTTAATTTATTTTAAAAAAAGGGTGGGGGTATATTTTAAAAATTAGAGTTTAAGTGAAAATATGGCGTGTGTGATATCAAACGAAAGGTAATTGAGTCCGGAGTTTAACAAAATACATTTTAGTTTTTGTTTTTTTTATGGGTGGGGGTAGATTTCAAAAATTTGAGTTTAAGTTAAAACATGGCTTGTGTGGTATCAAACAAAAAGTAATTTAGTCTGGAGTTGAATAAAATATATTTCAGTTTTTAGTTATATGAGCTTACACGTACACTATAACTATAGTACCTAGTGTGAGCTTAGGGGCCCATATATTGGCAGAGTATTTTTCTTGTATTGTACTAAATATTTTATTGGTAACTGGGCAGTGCTGTATAGAAAAAATTTAAATTTATATTGCCAAGTTCTAGCTTCTGACGGCTCTTTACTTTTTTATTTTTTGAATATTATCATTTCGCGCGTTGTTTCAATCAGCTATTTAATCGCTTTTCCCAAAGGGTTTTATTTTCCAGCATAAAATTATTTGCTTTTATTACTCAAATGGTTGCCTTGTACGTAGAAATTTTTCTTTTTCACAATACTTGAATCAAAATTTATGCATTTCTCACACACAGCAACGATGAGGGTGCAAAATTGGTTTAAACACTTTTAACCAAATGTGGGTAAAAAAAAGACAAAAATTGCTTCCCACACCTGACATTACTTAGAAACAGGCGAGCTCTTTGTCAGTGGTACTGTCAATCCAAGTTGCCAAGGCTTGAATGTTGCAAGATACCAATTTCTGCAACAATTTGAATAACTGATGAAAGAGTTAAACGTTAAATTTATTATGATCTCTAAAGAAAATTTCTAGGATCTTGAAGGAAGTACTACTATAAGTCAGTGGTGGCTGGTGACGTTATAAACTGGGGGGGCAGAAATTTATATTGCATGGAAAAGGAGATAAAAAAAACTTACCTAAACAATTCTATTTTAGCATTTTACAAACCAGCAGCTACTTTGTGTAGTTTTCAATTTATTTGTTTATAGATAAAGTCTATTCGCCCTTCTTTTACATGTGCAAAAAAGTTTGTAAAACCCCTGTTTAAAAAGATTGTCTCACTCCGATAGCTCAAAAAATTGTGGTTTACCTAGTGGACTGTATTTAAACAAGTCCTCCGCTTTCATTTGAAGGGTATATGAACGCACGCGAAATCGTACCTTTCTGAAGTGAAATTTAATTGAGACATAAAAATAATATTGGTATATGTTGACTATTTAAGAGCGAAATAATAGAAAATATTAATGATGCGATCTTATAGGAGAGGGACTTACCGGTGATGTCTTGATCTCTTCCAACTGGTGCACCAGATTCGCCAGAAGTCTTCTATAGCGGTCCAGCACTCCCGAGTTTCAATGTTTGGAGTTTTAGAGGAATTTAATGGTTTTTAGAGTTCACCATTTTTTATAAAAGCGTTGATCGTTCAAAATATTCCGATCGAGAGCGTGTGTGTATGGCGACCGACTTTTCGGTTCTGTCCTTTTTGCGGCGTGTTTCTTCGCCCTCTATAGGAAAATCGCATCACTTCTAATAAAAAGAATTTAGAATTCTAATTTTATTAAAAAGAATAAAAACGCGATTTAAATTAAAATATGCAGAGGGCGGTAGTAATATGAGGATTCAATTAAAATTAGAAATATATTATTAAATGCGTTTGGAATTTAAATATTAAACTATGCCAAATTGATAGTTTATAGCTAGTTTGTAAGTTTTAAATTTAACTTAACCTATTGAGTAAAACTACAACCCAATTATACCCAATTGTAACCCAAAATATGAGTTTTAAAAAATAAAAATAAAATGTTCTGAACAAATAATAAAAATTAGAATAAAAGAAAAAGAGGTTTTTTGCGAAACCGAAACATACTGGCGGCCGAAAATGCTATGCATTTTCCAAGGGGCCAATAGGTAAAGGACACAGTTTAGAGATTGGTCTCTTTAACAAACTATCCTTGGTTTTGACAGAGGCTACTCGATTTATCCCATCCTTACCGGGAAAAATTTCAACCACTCTGCCGAGTTGCCACTGAAGGGGCGGTAATAAATCGTTTTTAATTATAACTAAGCGTCCAACTTCAGGAGTTGAAGTGGGTTCCAACCACTTACTCCTTTGTTGTAGAGTATGGAGATACTCTTGTTGCCAGCGTCTCCAAAAATCTTGGTGGATTCGTTGGAGGAGCTGCCAACGCGTGAGACGATTTATTTTAATATCAATAAAGTTTGCGTCAGGAACGGCACTTAGCGGTTCCAGAGATAAAAAGTGACCTGGGGTCAGCGCGGAAATATCATTTGTATCGCTAGAAATTTCAGTGAGAGGACGCGAGTTTAAAATAGCTTCGATTTGACAAGTTACAGTGTATAGTTCTTCGAAAGTTAATATTTGATGTCCTATTAAGCGGATCAAGTGTTTTTTAACTGACTTGATTCCTGACTCCCAAAGTCCTCCAAAATTTGGACTATTACTCGGGATAAAATGCCATTTAATGGGACGCGTAGAATCAAGCTGTAAAAGCTTGCGGTTAGCTGAGAAAAAGTTAGTTGCATTATCACTATACAAATCGGATACGTAGTTTCGGCGCGCAACAAATCTGCGAAGCGCAGCAATAAAACAATCAGCGGTCAAATCGCTTGCTATTTCTATATGAATGCACTTAGTACTTAGGCAAACAAACAGACATATGTAAGCCTTCGTAGTACGATTTCCACGATGTCGACTCATGACTATATTTATTGGACCTCCGTAGTCAACACCGGTGTGCAAAAATGCTCAACTGAGATACGCGGGGAAACGGTAATGAACCCATCATAGGCTGAACCGACTTAGGATTGCATTTAAAACATATTATACATATTGATAAAACATGTGCAATTTCGCGTTTTGCGGCAATGATCCAGTACAATTGACTAAGCAAAAAATGTACCGTCCTCACTCCTGCATGAAGATATTTTATATGGAAATGTTCGATAATCATGAGGGTGAGTTTACTCTTGCGTGATAATAAAATTTGATGTTTCTTGTCATATTGCAGAGAGGAGTGATGCAATCTGCCCCCTACTCTGATTAAATCGTGAGGATCTAAAAATAAATTTAATTTTTGCATTGATTTATTTAGTTTTAAGTTGTTTTTTAAAGCGTGAATTTCTTCTGAGAAATAAATTGACTGTTCATTTTTTATGAGTAAATGAATTGCGTTTGTTATTTCAACAAATGTCAGAAAATCTTCATTAATTTTTAAATTAGGCGGTTTTAAGAAAAATTTATTATTTAAAAAGCGTAAAACATAGGCTAAAACTCTACACATTTTAGAAAAATTAGAGTTTTCCATTAAAAGCGTGTCCAAAAAATTAGGAGCTGTATTTTGCGTTGCAATTAAAGTTAAATTAGGCAATGATTTCTCCTCTAAAAGAGTTTCAGGAGAGTCATTTTGTTCACAGTCTTTAGGCCAGTATTCATAAGATTTTCTCAAAAAATCAGGGCCGTTAAAAATAATTTGTGATTAATTAATTCACTGGGATAAACTCCTCTTGAAGCAACATCTGCGGGGTTTTGTGACGTTGAGATGTATGACCAATTTTTGGGTGGTACTCTATCTTGAATTTGTGTAACACGATTTTGAACGAACGTTTTCCACCTAGAAGGGTGCGCTCTTATCCGAGAAAGTGCTACTTGTGAGTCACTAAAAGCAAAAACTTGATGTATTTTCAAGCGGGACTCAAAAGTGGTTAAAACATAGTGAACCAAATCAGCCACAAGATTACAAGCGGCTAATTCAAGTCTTGCAATACTTGTAAATTTGAGAGGAGCAACTCTAGTTTTAGAGCATAAAAGGTAAACTGATATTTCATTTTTGTAAATAACGCGTAAATATACTATTCCGTCATAAGCTTTATTACTAGCGTCCGAAAATGCGATTATTTCAATGCGTGCATTACCAGAAAAACTATTTATAAATCTAGGCAAGCGAAAATCTTTGAGTAAAGGTAGTTCCGATTTATAACGTTCCCAAAGTCGAATAATTTCAACAGGTGCTTCGGAATCCCAGTCTAATTTAAGTTTCCAAAATTCTTGAATTAGACATTTTATTAAAATGGTTACTGGCGCGAGCCAACCTAAAGGGTCATATATTTTAAAAATTTCAGAAAGTATATTGCGTTTGGTACATTCGCGACTCAAGGGTTCTACCGAGTAAGAAAAATAATCAGAACAAGGCTGCCATCTAAGACCTAAAATTTTAGTGGTCTTGTCCGTATCTAAAAAAAGCGCGGTTGGGTTTATATCGGGTTCAGACAAGTTTTCTAAAACTTTTTTGTTATTACTAGCCCATTTATGAAGCTTAAAGCCTCCAGAGTTAAGCAAACAAGATAGCTCTTTTTAAAGCGAAATAGCTTCTTGTACGGAGCTAGCGCCAGTTACAAAGTCATCGACAAAATTGTCAGACATTAAGACTTGAGAAGCGCGAGGAAAATTTTGTTTTTCATCTTCAGCCAATTGCTGTAAAACTCTAAGAGCTAAATAAGGAGCGGGGGTAGTACCGTATGTCACAGTTTTTAAACGATAATCGCGAATAGGTTCTCCTGAGTTATTAGAACGCCACAGGATTCTTTGATAATCCTGGTGCTGAGGTGCAATTAGGATTCCACGAAACATTTTAGAAATGTCGCAACAAAGAGCTACTTCGTGTAATCGAAAATTAAGTAAAATGCTGCAAATGTCCTTTTGCAATTTAGGACCAGCGTAAAGAGTATCATTTAAGGAGAGGTTTTGGTTATTTGATTGCATAACTGTACTCGCATTAAAAACGACTCGAAGCTTAGTTGAAAAGCTTTCAGGGCGTTCAATATGATGATGAGGAATGTAATAACTTTTTTCTGTAACTTCCCGGTTTTCGATTAATTCCATGTGATCAAGTGTTAAATAGTCTTCCATAAAATCGGAATATTTGTTATAAGTTTCCGGCATTTTTATTAACCTTCTTTCTAGCGAGAGAAACCTCTTTAGCGCAAGATCACGACTATTTGGAAAAATCGGTTCAATATTATCGCGAAAAGGAAGAGTTACAGTATAGCGGCCTTCATCATTTCGAGATACCGTATTTTGAAATATTTTTTCACACATATCATCTTGAGGTGAAAGAATACGTTTTGTTTCAGGGATATTTTCTATTTCCCAAAATTTTATAAGCGAATCATTTAGCATTTTATTTGAAATTTGACAAAAAAATTATTGTGAAATTTGCTGCGTAGCGAGAGAATTAACTTTTCCCATTAAAATATATCCAAAAATGGTATTTAGCGCAATCGGTTCCTGATTATTTCCAAAAATTCGTCCATCTTGAATTATATAAGGAAACAAATCAGCTCCGATTAAAATGTCAATAGCTCCTGGTCTATAAAAGTTCGGGTCCGCGAGATTCAAATTTTTAACTATTTTCCAGTCATTTATTTTAATCTCACTTCTAGGAACTGAAGAGCATATTTACGGCAAAATTATAGTATTAACCGATAAAGTTTGCGTGTCATTACAAGGCCTGATAATTAAATTTACAGAACCCAATTTTGACTGTAAATGCGTGTCACCAATCCCCTGGACTTCAGTAGTCACGTATACGCGGGGTAACCCTAATTTATTTGCACATTTCAAGGATAAAAATGAGAGCTGCGACCCAGTATCCAAAACTCCCCTAACAGTCTGAAAATTTCCCCTAACATCTTTGATTTCAAAAATCGCGGTTGATAAAAGTACAGCGGAATTATTCATATAAGACGAATAGCATGCACCACCGTTATTTTGGAAATTTTCGACCGTTGGTTGTTGCTGTATGCGCGCTTCGCTGCTGGACGTCGCGACGCCTGAAATTGTTTCAGTGGCAGTGGGTGCGTTTATATCGAGAGTATTAAAGTGACAAGAACTGTGGTGTCGTTTCCGGCAAAATCGACATGAATGTGTGCTTTTGCATTGGAAAGTGCGATGCATATTAGAAGTACAATTTATGCACCATTTTTTATCCTTCAGAAAATTAAATCTTTCTTGAGGAGACTTACAAACGTAATTTGGACATAAACTTAGAGCGTGATCGCTTGAGCAAATAGGGCATTTTATTTTTGAGGGGTTTGATTTTGCGGCGAATTATTTGTACCAAAAAAGGCACGTGGAGATTGTCGCGTGTTATATTGATGCGTGGATTGCGTTTTAAAATTATTATTTTGCGATTTTGCGGGTTTATTTCTAAGAGAAACTTCCATATTAAATGAGGAACTAGCGTTTACAGTAAAAAGAGCGTTGCAATGTTGATCAAAGAAATTGTAGATACTCCTATAGGAAGGAATTTCCGTAGTTTTTCCGTGAAAAACTTCAAAGCGGGTTTGAATATTATGGTCAACCGATTTAAGCAGTTTTTGCGCTAAAATAAAATCCCAAAAATCAGGTTCTAAACCAACTGTTTTAAGAGCCTCGAGATTTTTTGTAAAAATATCAAGTAGATTTCTGAGAGCTAAAGGGTCTTCAGAATTAACTTTTGGAGCGTTTTCAATGGCATTCCAATATGTTTGGGCTAAGAGGCGATCATTTTTATAGCGTTTTACTAATTGTTCAAAAGCAATAGGATAATTCGCGTCTGAGAGGGGTAATTGAGTGACCAATTCTTTTGGAGGACCTTCCAAATTTGTAACAAGCAAAGAGTATTTTTGCATATTTGGAATATTTGGATTGTCGTGAATCAAGCTTTTAAACAAATCATAAAAAGCTGGAAATTGATTCAATTCTCCATTAAATTTAATTAAATCGATCCTCGGTAAATGATAAGACATATTGTCATTTTGTTGCGAACCACCCGGAGAATGTGGATTCATGGTAAGACGGCGATTGCCACTAGAAGCCTGTGCAGAAGTTTGAAAAAGATCATTAAAAATTTCTTGAATTTGCGTGACACTTTTCTGAAAATCGTGAAGTTTTTTCCTAGCTGATTCGACTTCATTTTTATCAGCAAAAATTTCATTTAGCAAAGTAGAATGCTTTTTTGAAAACTCCGCGCGAATATCTTCAAGTTCTTCAAAGCGAATTTTAAAAGTATTGCGTTTTGTGGCGTCAGTTTTAGCTTCTAGGGCTACTGCTAAAATTTCATTAACATTGGATTCCTCCATATCTCGAAAAACTTTAATTTTCTTGATTTTCTCAGCTGCCATTTTGTATTATAATAAAAGCGTATATTAAAAGCGAATATCAAAAGCGTTTATAAAAAGCGTTTATAAAAAGCGTTTATTAAAATTAAACTGTAAATCAAAGCTATTTTAAAAGCGAAAATAATTTAAAAATATTTTTATAATTTTTTAAAAATATTTATAGAAGCGATATAAACGTAGTCATTTTTTTAGTATACCACTGAAAGAATTCCTGAAAATATATGCGTTTATCTTTATAGCGAGGTGACCTCAGATCAGTGATCCAAAACAACCGAATAAACCTTTTTTGTTAGCCTGTCGAGACCAAGGATTTTATAAAAAAAACTCATATGGCGTTACCTACTACACGAGCAGTAAAGAAATTTAGATTTTTATATTTTAAAATTTAAAACTTCTTGTAAAAAACAGTCCTCATGTTATTACCAATATTACCTGCGTTTCACTCTAGAAAGGATGATTTTTTAATTTCAAATTAATTAAAATCAAAATCCGGCGATCGAAGTGATCAAAAATATGTCTCACTCCGATAGCTCAAAAAATTGTGGTTTACCTAGTGGACTGTATTTAAACAAGTCCTCCGCTTTCATTTGAAGGGTATATGAACGCACGCGAAATCGTACCTTTCTGAAGTGAAATTTAATTGAGACATAAAAATAATATTGGTATATGTTGACTATTTAAGAGCGAAATAATAGAAAAATATTAATGATGCGATCTTATAGGAGAGGGACTTACCGGTGATGTCTTGATCTCTTCCAACTGGTGCACCAGATTCGCCAGAAGTCTTCTATAGCGGTCCAGCACTCCCGAGTTTCAATGTTTGGAGTTTTAGAGGAATTTAATGGTTTTTAGAGTTCACCATTTTTTATAAAAGCGTTGATCGTTCAAAATATTCCGATCGAGAGCATGTGTGTATGGCGACCGACTTTTCGGTTCTGTCCTTTTTGCGGCGTGTTTCTTCGCCCTCTATAGGAAAATCGCATCACTTCTAATAAAAAGAATTTAGAATTCTAATTTTATTAAAAAGAATAAAAACGCGATTTAAATTAAAATATGCAGAGGGCGGTAGTAATATGAGGATTCAATTAAAATTAGAAATATATTATTAAATGCGTTTGGAATTTAAATATTAAACTATGCCAAATTGATAGTTTATAGCTAGTTTGTAAGTTTTAGATTTAACTTAACCTATTGAGTAAAACTACAACCCAATTATACCCAATTTTAACCCAAAATATGAGTTTTAAAAAATAAAAATAAAATGTTCTGAACAAATAATAAAAATTAGAATAAAAGAAAAAGAGGTTTTTTGCGAAACCGAAACAAAGATAAACCCCATTGGCAAAAAACATAATGCATTACGGAAACCTAATTTTGGAAGACTGGGAAAATAAAACGGCTATTGATGCTTCTAGTGTCGGTCCCCCCGTCATAACTGACGATGGCAGTTCATGAGATGTAGTGTTTTGGACGACGAGAATAACAGATTTTTGTGTAGTTTCTTGTTTAGGTTTTTTAAATTACATTTTTATTTTCAATTTTTTTGTTGATTCAATATACTTTATTTTATTAAAATAGGTTTACAAACCATACAAATATTATTAAAGAATATTAAAATCAATCAAATAAAATCAAAATATGCTTAATTGTGATAGTAATCGAAAATTACATTGACATAGCTTGGTATCTAATATTACAGCAATTTAATTCTAGTACATCTCAAATACAAATCGGTCAGGATAAACCGTAGCAGTCAAAAGGTTATCTGACAGCAGCGAGAAAAGACAAAAAGATGTATGTTTATACTTAACCGATGCAAATATCTATGAAATGCCGGATTCTCCAGTACAAAAATTATTTTTTTCTGTAATAACAGTTACAAATAGATATTTAAACAAAATAAATTGTCCAAATTTATATGTTACGTCAGGCAGATTTCATAATTAACATAAAATGATAAAAGTAAACTATAACTAAACAAATTAAAAAAAAACATAAAAACAAAAATTTTAAAAAATGCCAAATATTAAATTAAAAGCACAAATATAAATAAAAAATATTACAAAGAAAATAAAAATATATATAATCATAAAACATGGTTAAAAAATAAATATAAAAAACAAAGAGAACAACAAACAAACAAACTTTTCAAAAGTGACGTGTAGCCTATCATTAAAAACAAAATTAAACCCCCCAAAAAAATCATAACTATAACACAACGACAATCAGCTCTATAAAAATGTAGATTATAAATTGTCATTAAAATATTCGTTCAAGTCATAATCAGCCTTGTCTGCTAACATTAGTTTAACTTTTTTTCTAAATTCTCCACAGTCATTAACTATTCTTACTCTTACATCGGATCGTAATTTGTTGTAAATTTTTATGCTTCTGTAAATGATAGAATTTTGTGTTAATAACAATGATTCGATTTGAATCGTAGAGAGACCTAATCCCATGAGCTGTTCAAGCTCTATTGCAACATTTTGAACTTAGTAATTAATAATAGCCTCAATATAGCAGCTTTTAGTTTATATATTACTGTCTGAAAGATTTTTTTAAAGTCACTCAGAGAGAGTCTGTATGTTTTTTTTCCTCAATATTGTTTTTGTTAAAATGTTCAAGCCTTTGCAGTTAAATAAGTTGGACACTTCTATACTCTTTTAAAAAAGTCGACCATAAAAAGTTTAAACTTTTAGTATGAACATATTTTTATTAAAAAATTTGTAATAAAATACTGTGTTTATTTTACTCTAAACAAAGAATATAAATTATTTTATTCTTATTATAACAAAGAAATAAGTAAGATTTTTTTTATATTAAATGTTTTATTATTTGAAAATGTATAAAACCTTTACAGTTGTCATATACATTACAAACATCTAAACCTAGGAATACCACTTTAAATGAAAAATTTCTTTTGTGGTATATACATATCCCTTACTAATCAATATTAATATAAGTCTAGCTAAAGTTCATTTGTAAAACTTACAAATATAGGTATTATTATTTAGAACTTCAATTTGCAAAAAATATTATATAAATAGCGCCTAATCCTATTTGAATTATAATATTTTAATTAAAAGGATTTGCGAAGTTTAGCTTAACTCCAGCTTGAAACATTGTAGACAATAACAAGTTTAAAAAAAAATTAAATCATCATTAATTTATCGTCTGTTAATGGTTTGTAGCTCTACGGTCGCACTGAAAATCTTCCAATGACGAAATTTTGTTGGTTAGGGTACCCCAGTTGATTGACCAATGCATGCTAGTAAAGCACATACGTAGAACATACATTTTTAACTGCATAATAGTTATTTACCTAACTAGTGCGGAAAGTGATACGTTTATGCACGCGACGGCAGTCGGGCACGCCGTCAAGGGCGGAAAAGGCACTTTCCGCAAGAGTTAGGTACAAAATTTTTCCTAGTTGCATAAAAAGCTTGGTTTTACATTTTAATATATTTGGTATTTTTTCCATTAAAACAGCAAAAAACAAATTTTGTTTTCATTTTTAATTTAATCGAGTTTATAAATGGGTCAATAAGTCTGATTAGGCCTAAAACTCAATCTGAAATTTAGCGTGCATCAAAGTATTTTTCACGCACGGCGTGCGCAAAAGTAATTACTTTTATCATAATAATAATATATAATCATTTTTTACAAAAAAACAGCGTGCGTAAAAAAATTTTTCACGCACGTCAAATCAGTTTTTTACACATGCCGTGCGTGAAAATTTATGCACGACATGCGGGAAGTTGAACTTTCCACATGAAAATTGGTGCGGAAAAACGAGTTTTACGCTCACAAGTAGGAAAAATCATTTTGGGACAGAAACTTTTCTGAAAAAACGATTCCAAATAAAAAATAAGTCAGAAATGTTAAAACAATTGACAGTTTCAACACCCTTAATATAGAGTGACCAATCATGTTAACTTCGCAGCACTGTATGTCTGTATCAGTTTCCTTAGTTAATCCGTGGTTTTAAACTGAATTAAGAATACACGTGCGTTTTGTTACCAGAATTACAGGATGATTAATCAAAAGGACTAGCCTTATTGCAAATACTTGTCATTAATTCTTTTATCCTATATTTTTAATCAAATTAAGAATTAGTCCAAGTAGCAGCAGAATTATGAAACGAAATACGTACATGAGTATCGACACACAGAGCCAAAGCGGCACATCAAAAAACATACGGTGGGATTTGGTCAATTCCCAAACACTTTCCAACTCTACTTGACACAGACATACGAAGTCAGATAAATTAGAGAAGGGAATAGAAGTAAATAGAGCATTTTTGCAAAATAAATACATATTCAAAAAATCGAAAAATAAAGCACTCATAGATTGCTTTGGAAACAATGGCAAATTTAAATTTGCAGACGCGAATTTTTCAGCGCGCATGCATGTGTTTTGTCACGTAGACACACAGCTGCTGTGATTCTGATTCTTCTGTTTACTTCATGGACTTCGGGCCCTTGACACTCCAGCATCCAGGGAATTGTTGATACTTGAAGGCGCAAACCAAAGTTCACATCTAGGTTAATCCTATACCTCCAAGTTTACGACTTTACTTAAACTATACTTAGTTCTTAATTAATATTTATTCACTTGTGTTGGTGATTTATACTTTATGTTTTACATATTTTTATTTTAATGATTTTATTTCCACTATTTACTACATTTTAAATAGTTTTTTTTTGTTATATAATAATATTACTTGCATTAATGAGTTTTATTGCTTTCTTTATTAAATAAGATTGAGGATGTCTGAATAGAGATTCCACACATATAGAACTAAACCTCCTCTACCATTCTGACTATCCAATCTGATTGCTGTATAACCTGGGCTTATTAATCTTTCTCTCGGCTTGAGATTCATTTCATTAATAAACATTATGTCAGGTTTATCTGTTGATATAAGATACCTTAGTTCATTATATTTATTTTTAATTCCAGCAATGTTCCACTGTATTATCTTAATTTTGAAAGTTGCGATTCCCTACTTTATTGTATACTAAAGATTTAAATTATTTAAATGAAAACTTAATTAATTACTTTAAACTAAGTGTTTACGTTATAAAACTATTCTCTTTTATTGAAATAGGGTGGACCATACTCTATCTGGGTTATCTTATAATTCATCTGCTTCCATTGATTCTTCCATTGTATTTTCTATCTGTTCAATTTCCTCTAATATTTGTTTTCTCAGTGTTGGTGAAGTTTTAGCTAATATATTATGCATAAACTGAGTCAGCTGTATGGGTGAACTATCTGTATTTCCAACACTTTTTTCATTATTAATTGATATTGGCCTAATAGGAGTGCGACATGAACCAGCATATAATGATTCTTGATGAGCTTGTCTGTCATAGCCTGGAGAAGTTGAAGTTATGGATTTTCTCTTTTTAATTGCCTGTGTATGGGTATAATTTTTTTTTGGTAAATACTGGTATTTTAAGTGAAATATTAGGAGCATCTTTAATTTAAAGTACTGGAAAATCATCATAGCTTGGTGAATTTTGACTTAAATAATTATTATTATCTGATCCGTTTAATATATTGTAGCTTTTTTTCGCATCAAAGTAGGGTATTCTAGATTCCACCATTATTTTTTTGATAGCTTTTTGTTTCTTATATTTCTCACATCTTCTGTCATTAGCTTCATGATCTCCCTTGTAGGATATGCAAACTTGACAAATGTCTCTGCCGTGTTCATCTCCACATCTTGGACAACGTGTTTTTCCTCGACATTGTTTTTTGATATGTCCATATCTCCAACATGTTCCACATTGCATTGGATTTGGTATAAATAAATAATGAATATAAATATGTTTAGGTATTTTAGTTCCCTGGAAGGTGAATATCATTGTATCTGTATTTACTAATTCCTCCTGTTCATTTTTCTTCTGTATTCTTTTAACTTCTATAAAAGTATAAACCGATTTTGCTTCTTTTAAAACCTCTTCTTCAGTTAATTCGCTCCAAATATCAAATGCAATACTTTTACTAGATGCCAAGGCAGCTGGAATGAATGCTTTCAAATTTTCTTTTGCGAGGATAGGATTTATCAAAAAGTTATTAGCGCTATCATAGTTTAAAAATTCAATAGCTATTCTATTTTTACCTTTTTTATTCATTAAGTCCATAACTTTAGATTTATGGTAAATTTGAAATATTCTGATCTATCCCTTCTATCATTTGCAGTAGGAGGAAACGAAAAAATAAAATCTGTGAATATAAAACCAATCCTAAATATAAAATTAATAAAAACTTATTATAAATAAAGAATATTGAGTGCATAATACAATTATAAAAATATTTTCTGTTTTCCTATATCAATTTATCCAAAAACTGTAAGTAAATTAACATAACCTATAAACGCAAAACACAGTATATAGTTCATTAGCTAAAATGTTAGGGGATGGCGGGGGTGGTTCCCCCGCCAAGCCAATACTAAAATATGGGCCTTATGATACAGCTCCACAGCTGCTGTGTGCGTGGACGCCATATTTGTTGTTTATTTACGTTTTGCGGTGTTTTGCGTTTGTCGTATAAAACTATGTTTTTTTCTGTAAAAAATGGGAAATAATTCACGTAAAACAAGAACTGTTTTTGGAAAAATGTCCAGTCCAGTAAAGGAGTGCCATTCCATAGGTAAGTACGTGTATTTTTCTTTATAATTTGTTAGATGCCAATAAACACTCTTCATGGTGTCCACAATAAATCTGCATAATTAATTTTAGAAAAAGTTGAATTTTAATCCAAAATTTGGTAAACTTTTAACCAATCACCTAGTTTTTAGAAAAAAATAATAGACATAACCCTAAATTTTTGACCATTGTCAAATAATGTAGTGACGTAATAACCCAAAGTTTTTGACAATTGTCAAATAATGTAGTGACGTAACGGAGTATGTTCCAAAACCACCAATGCTGACGCATGCGCAGTAACCGAAATCCTGTCTACTCGAAAAGGGAACATTAGGAATTAAATGGGGCTCCTGGCTTCAAGCATCGCGTATGAGAATGCATGGGTATGCCCCACATTTATGCTCTAACGTATTTGGTCTAAGGTAGAAATTGCCATTATAAAAATGTAGAATTTTTCTTTACCAGCTAAACTACAAAATTTTGATCAGGTTTTTCGCAATTTACTCGAAGGTTTATGACCAAAGCAGACCCCGTTTTGGATTCGGCGCACTAAAAAAATGTAATTAGGTGATCTGGTCAAATGTACAAATATTATACAAATATTTTTTTATTTTGTCTTTTTCCTCTGCGAACATTTTCTACGCATGCGATTTTTCCTGGTGCGATTATTTCAGGGATTATATTAAAACAAGGTAACAAAAATTTGATTCTTTTCACCTTTTAACTTAATCTGTAAACTTTTTCGCGTTCTTAGGGTCAAACAAAGTTAGAAACAAAAAGGCCATTTTTTTTAAACCAAGTTTCAGTGGCGGATCCTGGATGTCCGGAGGGAGTCAAGGAAACAGTAAATACCAAAAAAAACTTTTTGGAAAATAAAGTCATTTTTGTGTAAAAAATTTTTTCATTAATTTAAAGTGTTAATTTTTGACAAAAAAAATTTTCAGTTTAGGCATTTCTTATTTATTTTCTGGAACTAAAGATTATAAGCTTTATTTCAAGTAGGGGGAGGCCCCGTCCCCATGCATTCGTTATTGCCTGGTTTTATTTTACACAACACCGTTTTTCGGTTAAAAATTAAGAAATTTGATTTCTTTTTTACGAACGTCTTATTTAAAAAACATCCGAGAGTTAAAATTAAATCGGTTTAGGTGTTTTAAGGATATCAGCGAATTTGTGATAAGTCTAAAAGGGCCCCAACTATGGTTAGCCCACTCTTTTTGAGCTCCCTACGGGTCTTCAAATACAAACCACTTTTTTAAGTATACTTTTTTGACGCCCCGTGACGATCGCCGGCTAGCCGACCTGGCTAGTACGGGCCTGAACTAAGTACTATATATTAAAAACTGACTGAACGGTTATCGAATAAACGCTTTGGCATAAAATTCGTCCCTAATTTTACAAACGCGCGTATGTGAAAAAATAAAGTTTATGATATGATATTTTACGGAAAACAACTAACCAATATACGCCCGAGGTTATATTTCTCATATCACTGATGTATCTTAGAACTACATACAGGGCTCAACTTCGAACGTTTAGCCTTTGAATGAAAAGCGTATAAAAATGATGAACTTATGGAAAGCAAGAAGTCAGTGAGGGAACAAAGACGCGCATATTTAGGAGCGTTTGCCGCTGTGACTCAAAATGCATTAATTGTTTTTTACTAGTAAACAGGAGCAATCAAAGTAAGATTTCCACTTTTAAATGACGAAGAAATAGTCATTATTATTTATTTCGTTATTTTAGCTTTAATCAGGAAACATTAAATCGAGAAAAATTCAATTTTTTAATAATTTTTTCTTCCACAATAACCTTGCCCTTTTATTAAAGTCGCACTTAAATGCCGCTCAAGTGTTCGATCTCCTGGCAGTGGCTCACGAAGTCAAGTTGCTAAAATTCACCATACACTATCCAGGAAACAGAATAGGGGACAACATTTTTGGGAGTAGGGATGTACGACAGCCCTAAACTACCCCCTACTGGTTTCAGTCTGCAGAAAAAAATGTTTGTAACGTTTTACTATTCCTTTTTTTGCCCCTTAAATGGAGGGGCCATTCCTCTTGAAAAAAAACAAAAAGTTGAAATGCGGTGTTATGGTAATTGCAATTATTTAAGTTTTTAAAATAATTGAAAAATTATTTTACAATTATAATGAAATTACAAAAATGCAATTAAATTACTAATAATAAGTAATAAGTGATTGTTATTATTTCTAAATAGCTATTTTGCTTTTATTATTTACAGCAATCCACGTTTCGTACTGAATTTAAGGGGTAAGTTCGGAATGTATTACGAAGGAAGAGGGCTCCTAAATTAAGCATTTTCACATTTTGTAAATTATGAAAAAGTGAAAGGAATATATAAAAAATAATTGTCAACTACTTTTTTTTTATTTTGCAAGTAGGAAATTTATAATTAAGTTATTTTTTTGTTGTAATTAATTATACAGTTTTCTAAGTACATTCCTGTAAAGTAATTTTTAATGTAATAGTTACTTTTCAAAGTATTGGTTTCTAACTCTGGTTGAGAATAAATCGTTACACATAAAGACCAAGAAATTTGTTATCCATAAAGTTGAATTTGTGGAATATTTTGATTGTGCGTGTAGTAACCTTCTTTAACATTGTTGCCATGTTAGAAAGCTCTCCCTGTACACTTAATTACGGATTTGCAGTATTGATTATTAGTCATACAGTTCAAATGATCCCTAAGAGATGGCGCTACAGCAATTAAAATCAAGGGGTTTTAAGGATTTTATGCATCGCCGTCTTTGGCTTACTCAGCCGGTAAGATTAACGTCATTAGATCGCGATAAGAAAACTATTATCTTGAATTGCTAACTTGACAAGAGCGCTAAACTATTTATCTCTCTTAGTGCCATTTATTTAAATGGCGATCTTACTTCAATTGACATATTTTCAATGGCCAAACAATCGTTGACGAAGCCTGTATACGCCACATTGTGAGATGAAAAAGCAACGCATTTTACCCGAAAAAAGTTATAAAAATGATTGTCCTTTTTTTTTCATTTTATAATATACGCGCTTTTGTAAAATTAGGAACGAATTTTTTAAAATTTGGTTTAAATTGGTTGCCTATTTTTAAAGTAATGACTTGCAACTTTGTTGAAAATGGGGCCCCGCATGAGTGCAGAAAAGAGCCAAAATGAGACACTTTAATCTTTTTGATCTGGCTTAATTACTATAACAGGGGCCTGGGATGTGACAGTGGTACTGTCACCTCAAGTGGCCAAGGCTTAAATGTTGTAAGCTACCAACTTAGGCTACAACTTATATAAATTATAACTGATTAAATGTTACTATATGTTATTAAATTTACACGATCTCGAAAGGGCATTTAACGGTTCTTGGAGGAAATGTATGCTATAAACGTTTTTCTCAACTGTATAACTAATTTAGGATAATCATACATACCTTTTTAATTTTCTTCTTGTAGCTTCACACTTTCACCTCTTATATTTATTAGTTGAATATCGACTTTTTACTACTATTAAACTTATGTATTCAAATATTTACACTTCTTAAACTTTTAGGTTTTATAAACCTTTTATATATTTGTTGTAAATATATATATTTATCAACATCTTAAACGTTGATTGAATGAGTGAAACTATTTAATCAACTGTTTAATTTACTTAATATTACTGTTTAGGTTTGGGATGTTATTAATTAAAAATGCCGATTTTAGGGCAACGAATGGTTTGTATTTTGTTGTTAAAAAAACCATAAAACAGTTAAACACATTATTTCAAAACACTGGAAACAGTAATAATTAATGACTTTAAAATCAATAAACTCCAAAAGAAAAGACTAAAATAATTATGAATAATAAAGATAATAGCTTATACAAAGTTAAAATAATTGATAAATTTCCCCAGTTAAAATAAAACCCCCCTTAAGAAGTGTGAATGAAAGCGTTACGTACCAAGCAAAAGCAAACTAAAGAGTAAACTCCCTGACGACTTTCGAAAGTTTCCCGTCTCAGTTAAAGCGACCCTGCGCTTGAAGGGACAAATATATTGGCGTTGATTGGCTAGAATTCTACTCCCTTTCGCCTTGGCGAGAAAGAGATAGACTGCGCTTTAAGCGCTCCACTAAGAGACAAAATAGCAATGCAAGCCAGACTTAAAAACCCGTTAGAAAGTAAAATTACACAGTGTGTTTTTTTTAATTGAAAATAGTTTAGCTAAGTTGTTTCCAGTTACAAAATATGAATTATTTTGATGTTATTGGCTCAAAGGACATATTAGCCGAATACAACTTTTATTAAAATACAGCGAACCTGAAAATATGCCTAAAAACAAGTCGCCGAGTTGCCATAAATTTTACTTAATCTTAACCTAGTCTTGCATATAATTAATGCTTGTTGATGTCAAAAAAATATTTAATTAAAAATCTTTAAAAACTTATAAATGGCAAAAATACCATTTATGCTCAAATCCCGTTTTGTTACATTACTCCCCCCTGATTAAGTATAAACAATTTTTTTTAACGCAAGTCGAAATAAAATGGTTTATAACAACAAGCATTAAGTAGTGCAGACAACACAAATCTAAACTAAAACTATAACGCTATTCGTTTCCATTTTTTTTCTCTGGATATCTGATGGTCAACAAACATTCTGGCTGGAAAAAACTTGAAGTTCCATTCTGGAACAAAACAGCAACACTGGATCAGGTACAACATCTTAGATCAGCAACAACCATGGTGAATGATCAGTAGATTCCAAACAGTACTGAAAGAATCAGAATATCAGTGCAGCTTTATAACAACGATAACTTAAACTAAATGAGGGCAAAATAAAATTGACAAATAAACCGAAAAATATATATAGAAATATATAATTTTAACACACATTATTTGAAAACTACTACATTAAGGTATATATTATATACACGCTTATGCAGAAATATGTGGAGACAAAAAAAATGATTTAAGTTAACGTATATAAATTAAGGGAGTCTCCAAACCAAACCGTTTCCTCCATAGTGTTAAACAAACACTAGGTACGCAGCAAGAGCTGAGTTTCCACATTGGCCATCTTTGAAACTAAGGGTGAACAGCAGACTCTGTATTGAATTTGGAAAGAAGTATCCAATTGCAGGTTTGCACAGCGACTGTATGAAGACGTCGATTGTAGTGATGATGGCTGCTTGGCAGATCTAATGACTTTAATGGTGGAATGGCTGCTTGGTTGATTAAACTGTTTGTGGAGGAAATTTGTTGGGTGGTTGACAGCACTTTGCAATAGCTGACCTAAAAACAAAATAATTTTAATACAGGAAAACAATGTTTTTAATAACAATAAACCAACCTTATGTGAAACAAAATTAATTGTTTTAAAAAAATATATTATTAAAAAATAAAAAATTGAAATTTTTTTATTTTTATTTTATGATTATATCTCATAAATAAGTTTTAGGTGAACTAAAACTAGTTAGACGGTAAAGAACCTACAAAAGGTTGTCTAACCCAAAAAACGTGTTTGTATAAAAAAAAACAAATTTTAAACAAAGATAAAAGCAAGAAATTACAAACACTAACTGAAATATTAAAATTGATTATTTTAAAACTTTAAAGTATATTTATACCGAATAAAAAAAAATACGTTTATTTGACAATAATTTTAAAAAAATTCAAATATCTTAAACAAAATTAATTTACAATAACGAAAAAAAAAACGTTTAGTTGACAATATTTGAAAAAATTTAAGTTGGTTTATTGCTTTCAGTGTAATAAAAAAAACAACCCTACCAGGTTAACACAATAAACTTTAAAACAAACATGGAATACTCTATCGAAACATAAACAAATCACATAAAAATAACTCATGTGATAGAAAGAATAACTGAAAATAATACAAGTTAGCAAAAACAAACACAAAATGATACAAAAAATTAAATACAAGTTTTTATCATAGTTAAGATTTTAATGATACAAAAAAATTTAAATTTTATAAAAAAAATCAAATAGAACAGATAGAATAATCTCAAATGAAACAAATCCATATAGATTTTTTTCTTAAGTAGAACAAATCCAAATATAATATTTTTTATTAGAACAAATCAAATACAATGATTCAATATAGAACCAATCAATAAAAAAAAATTCATGAACAAATGAAAATAGAACAAATCCATCCAGATGAATATACACATTTTCAATATCACTTAGAATAAAGCTCCTCCTAGAATTTTTACAGTTTTTCCGAAATTTCCTTCTAAATTTTTTTCCCCTGAAACATTACCTGTTTCAATTTAAACTTTCTTTTCCATAGATCTTGCTAAATAATTTTTCTTTAAACGTGAAAAATATTTTTCCTTTCAGATTGATTTTCGGTGTGACTTTAGTATGTTTGAAAATGAAGTTAGGTTTTTCATTTTCTAATTAATTTCCATTTAATTTTATTTTACTTTTCAATAATTGTAAGCTGGTTTTACACAATTTTGAAAAACTAAGAACAGCAGCAAAACAAAGTAGGTTATTATTGATGTCATTGTTTGAAAATTAGACATCTTTGCTTCAAAATACTTGACTTAATGTAAGCAAATGTTTTTAAACTTGACCAATTTAGGATTTTATCGAATTTCATACGCACATAGGTGGCGATAGATGATTTTAAAGTGCATGAATCAAAACAAACAAAATAAAATAATCTTAGTTGATAATAAAATTTTAAATAAAATTATGTCTTATTATAATCCAATTGAAGCGAATGACAAAAAAAAATACTCTGCCAATCTATGAGCACCTAAGCTCACACTGGGTACTATAGTTATAGTGTATCTACGTGAAAGCTAATATAACTAAAAACTGAAGTATGTTTTATTGAACTCCAGACTCAATTACCTTTCGTTTGATACCACACAAGCCATGTTTTGACTTATACTCTAATTTTTCAAATCTACCCCCACCCTTTTTTTTTTAACTAAAATGTATTTTGTTTAACTCCAGACTCAATTACCTTTCGTTTGATATTACACACGCCATATTTCCACTTAAACACTAATTTTTGAAATTTACCCCCCCCCTTTTTTTAAATAAACTAAAATGTATTTTGTTTAACTCCAGACTCAATTACATTTCGTTTGATACCACACAAGCCATGTTTTGACTTATACTCTAATTTTTCAAATCTACCCCCACCCTTTTTTTAAACTAAAATGTATTTTGTTTAACTCCAGACTCAATTACCTTTCGTTTGATATCACACACGCCATATTTCCACTTAAACACTAATTTTTGAAATTTACCCCCCCCCCTTTTTTTAAATAAACTGAAATGTATTTTGTTTAACTCCAGACTCAACTACCTTTCGTTTAATATCACACACGCCATATTTTTTCATAAACTCTAATTTTTGAAATCTACCCCCACCCTTTTATTTGGCTTGTGTTCGGTGGATTTTGTTCATTTTTAAATGGGACCATCTCGACCCAAAACCCAGCCTGGGTACCAAATTTCATTAAAATCGGGCAAGCGGTTTTTGAGTTATGCGCGTTGGTCGTTACAGACAGACATATAGACACACAGACAGACAGACAGACAGACAGACAGACAGACAGACAGACAGACAGACAG